>VZSZ01008383.1:440478-610307 GCA_013398815.1 Ibidorhyncha struthersii | reverse complement strand
TTTTCTGTTTTTCATCTCTGGATATTTATATTCTGTTACAATCTAGCTATAAGCTCCTATATAGCACCCTCTCATGTCTGCATATAAGATATTTTATTGATTGGACTGGCAGCCCTGGGAATTGCTAGAAATTTTCTTAGTGGTGAAATAAGCCAGAAGACAGTGACAATATGATCACATTATAGCAATGCTTCTTGCTGTTTTCAGGATCAAAAGCATTCTGAAGACTGTAAAAAAAAAAAAAAAAAAAAAGAAAAAAGCTAACTACTGGTAGCACAGATAACAAAAGCTGGACAATTAACAAGATTAGACAATCATTTAGGCAACCGAGGATGAACAGTGATGAACCTGTAGCTGGTGCGCTGTGAAGACGAGGGAACAGGAGCTTCTTTGTTGTTTTTACTGATAAAATCTAAGCTGGTGACTATCTCCAAATTCAACATCAAAAAGAAATAAGTCATCAAAAACATAAAAAAAACCCCAAAAGATGGTGAACCACCAAAATAGAGAACTGTACTGTTCTTTTTTGTAGTGTGAATCTGTACTGATGTTAAAGTTTGTGCAGTATTATCTATATTACACTGCTTTGGATCTAACAGCAAAAGATCTTTTGAAAGCTCAGCTGGGGAGATGAACTTGCTATAAGTTATTTTCAATAGTATTACTTGACTTTTTTTTTTTATTTCAATGCATTTATTTTTCCCCAAAGCAATTTCAACTATTGCCTTATATAGCTTTTATTTAATTTTAAATCAATAAAACTATGGACATGTACTCTTGGTATTCAAAAATGACATTTCTCCTTTGTTTTTACAGCACACAAACCAAATAAAAATCAATACTTTATCTTTCTACACTTGAATAAAAAGAGTAATAAAGCAATAGGCTCATAGTGCTATATAATATTGACTAAGGAGTCTTTCAAGATAAATTACTGAGATTTAAAAAAAAACCCTGGTAAGCCAGCACTAGTTTTTTTATCAGTTGTCACAAGAGTTTGAGGCAATATGTGCATCAGTATATGAGCTAAAATACATCACACTAGGTGTCATTCTTTGTAACACTTTTCAGTGAAAATTGTACGTGTAGACCACATTTAAAAGCAAATACATTTTACATTTTTTCTGTAGAGGAAAATGATACAAATTTCATGATAGAATTCATTGATGACAGTCCACTACTTGTGCAATATATGGAGAATCATATCTAACAGCATAGATTAGCATTCATCTGGAGTCAAACAGTGCTTATTAGCAGAAGAGGAATTTAGGAAAAGAAGAAAAGGTTATTCTGAAGGCATTACTATTTTTTTACAAAAAAATAACTTTTCAAGATAGGCCTCTCTGATGGATGTTACAGCACAGTCAAGATCTACCTGAATATTATTTATAAAGTATATTTTGGAGATAAATTTAAGCTAACAAATTTTTATGTGTCAGCTTAAAGGTCAACCTTTTACACATTGTCTTGAAAGGATTGCTTTAATAGATTTTTAAATTTAAAGCTCATTCTAGTATGAATGTAGCTCATTTACCAATTTTTATTTTCACTGTAGAACTCTAATGAATCATTAGCTGCCATTGAAACATGCACGTAAATAACCTAAACTTTAAACATCATAAATGCAAAGTTATTGAACAGTTTGACTCAGAGAACAATGAGCCGAAACAGAAAATGGATTTAGCAGACTGAAAGTGATGGTATATTACTGAATATTATTCTGTAGAGTAAATGAAAGCTGTTATCAAACCACCTCACTATAATTCATCTTAACGTGTTCTCTGTTCTCCTAAAATAATATTTGCCTATCAATACCACAACATAAAATATGTAACATTATACCATGTGCTTTATCTTGATCCTCACAGGAGGTTCTTAGTTTACAAAAAAATAAGTCCATCTTTAACTCTCAAGAATTGTATTTTTGTGTAGGAAATTTTTCTATCATTTCAAGGCGGCTTAAGATTTCTGGAGAAATTTGCAAAAGTATTCACTTATTTTACTTGAAAGCTGGTTTCTTCCATTTACACAGGGTAGTGTTTTTCTTTGCACTAAGTCCCATGGCTAAATAAAACTTCTCCTGGATAAATTACTGCAAAATGTGATGATGGCCAAACCCGGCCTACAGTTTTCATGCTAATTATAAACTCAGAGGTCGGCTAACTTTTCTTCCTAATTTCTCTGAGATTAGTGCTGCCAACTCTTTGGGAGCACATTATGATTTGATTCAAAGGCATCATTAACATCGACCTTAGGACTGATACCAGTGCCACAGCAGTCAGGGAGACACCATGGTAGACGGCACCAAGGTTGGCATGCTCAAAAGCTGAGTGTATGGCCTCTGACACGTCAGGCTCAGGAAGTCAGATTGTCTCAGGAATTGCAGGAAGCTAACAGAGCTAAGCACAATAGTTTTGACTTTATACCGATTCCTTCTCACGGCTTGATGGACACACCAACTGTAAGAAATCTTTTTCCACTTTCAAATGGGTTGTGTGACCTTTTACAAAGCTCACCAGTGCACACTGAGTGTCCATAAAAGGAGTAAGCAGCTGTGAAATTTTCCACTTTAGCTAACTCTGAACTCCCCCAGACACATATGTCATTGTAATATTCTGAACTGCAATGTAATGTGCAAATGCTTCTCTGACAGAAAGGTTCATGTTCTACCAAGATTTTAACATTTATTCAAGTTTTTCTCTCAACAGTGAGCGTGGGTTCAATCCAGATAAGGATTCCTTAAGTCAAAATCCAAATGCTTACTCGCTTTTTTCCTAGAGAACATAAAGACTATACTAAAAAATAGCCAAAAAAATACCCTCCAAAAAGTGAGAGTTTAATAAAATTCTATTCTGCTTTGAGACTTATGTATAAGTCAATGTTGATATCAAATGAAGGAAGGCAGAATCAAAGTTTCCAGATTTTTGGAAAATAAAAAATTGAATAAAAATCAACGGAATTTGGACATTGAAATCCCAATTTCAAAACACAATAATTTATGCGGTTTAACAGAAACAGTAAGAAAGGATTTATGTTATTGAGTTTTGATCGTCAAGCAACAGGAAATAAAGAATGCAAGTGTCTGGTAGATTCTTCATTCTTTTTCAGTGCAACGTGATTAAGGTTTTTATTTTTTAAAGTATTTACAAATATTTTCATTCTTTATCATCACTATTTTAATAAACTCCACATTTAAAGAAATGAAAATTGAAGGAAATAGACCACATAGCCAGCCTTGCTGATTTCCATCAATTTTCTGTTGCAAAATTCAGTTTACACAAGAAGCTTTAGAATGAAAGACGAAAAGAAAGGTTCCTCATCTCTCTAGGCTTTTGGATGCAAAGTTCCAGTAAGCTCTTATAGTCTGTTTTTGTGTCTGACAATTTGAACTAAGGTATCTGGCCCCCCTGAACTTAACCAATGCTTTTCTTTTTTGATACATGCTTCACAGAAAGCAGGAATGAAATTCAAGGCTGTATTTACCTTTCTTACCTGGCTATGTTAATCCAGATGACAGTTAAGTAAACAAATTGAAAAAGTCAGAGGTACACACAGTATTCTATCTCATTTCTATTAAAATCACCTCAGCTTCTGAAAAAAACCCAAACCCTACACTGTATTTGCTCAGTTTACAGCCCTCATATAGAAAGCAAGGGAAAAGTGCCATCGTATTCTCACGGAGAAATGTAGTAATGAGTGGTAACACTAAAATCTATACAGCTCAGATAGTATTTAAGGGTTCAAAACTAGTTTGATAAATTTTGACATAACTATATCCTGTTGGAACATGGTCCAGCCAAACTGGAAGCATGCAAAAAAAATTAAGTGGAATTTTCTTTCTGCCATTATCCTGTTTCAGCATTTTCCAATTTAAGTATCTCCATTGTTGGTTCCAAAATTGCCACTGATTTTTCATTCAGTATTATAGGATTAGTTAAAAGATTAAATTAAAATTGAATTAAAATTAATTTAAAGTTAAAACTAGTTAGCCCCCACAGAATAGTAAGGTAACAATTTCTGGAGTGATTTCTGAAATGATCATATTTAGAGACTGGAAAATTTCCTGCAATCCTAAGTAACACACAGTGATAGTAGGCAGGCAGGACACAATCTTGAGGCTACATGTTGTTCAGAAAGCAGAAAGTAGAGACCTCAGGAAATGATCCTTGGCAAAGGCATTGTTTAATGTAGATGCTGGAGGAAGTTAAACGGAAAACATTTATCAGAAATTTCCGTCCGGAGAGGAGATATGCTGTTTTAGGGTAAAATGCAAATATTACTCAGCAGACCAAGGGCAAAGGAAGTAGGAAATAAGCTGGAGAGTTCTCTGAAATAATCTGCCACTGAAATGTGAGAAAACATACTCATGTGTTAGAAATTTTATTTTAAAGCCTTCCACAGCTCAAGATCTTTTTGCAGCATTGTGCCGTTATCTGAAAGTTGACTACTTCCAATTCAAACTTCTTAAAGGTAGGATAAAAAACTTAATTTTGTTCCTATCTTGACATATTATTTGCATGTTTATTATTTGAGCCTTTGGAATAACTTTCCCAAAACCATGAGTTTATCGCAGAAACAATACATCTTGGAAACATTGTAACGGTTGACTTTGCTGCTTTTTACAGCCTGCAGGGAAACACCAACGAATAGGTCAAAATCTTTTAGGAGTCTCTCTAGATAAAAGGTAGAGTACACCTCTGCGAAGGGAGTCACCTCTGAGCCTGCCAGTGTTCGGACAAGGGGTGGAGCAGTCCTTTTGGTAGCCGATGCAGACAAGAGGAAACATACTCCTCATATGCAACACTAAACTTGTATATGGGTAGAGAAAAAGATTATGCTTTGAACTCTTCATTTTTAACCTTGAAAAACTTGACTATACAGGTGCTAAATATCAAGAACGTCTTAAATACAGGTAATGAAGCTGCCTGTATGAGTGAAGACAAAATATATGCTTATTGACATTTAACCATTGATGTTTTTTATCATGTCAAATGAACAGAATAGTAAGTCAGTATACAGTGGAAGATACTAACAACCTTGCCTTCCGCCATAGCTTTTATTCTCCGCTTTGATGAAAAAAACAATAGTTTCTCAAAGGTAAACATGAATGTTAGAAATCATAGCTGCTGCAATTAGAGCTGCATTATCTTTTGGACTCTAGTATCCTTGAGTTCTTGTTCAACAAAATATTGCTGGAATTGTAGTAATGCCCTCAGTTTTCCAGGCTTATCTGAAAACACAGTGGGAAAGAGAGAAAAGTACATTATATGGAATATTCACACTGTTTAATTCCAGATACCAATAATATGAAACTCTCTAGATGATTCAGCAGAAAAAGAGAGGCTCCTCCAGAGAGTGATTTAGGGCAATTAAATTAGGCCCGTTGTTCTGAATTGTACTCAAAAGGCTCATAAAGCTAGGCAAAGTAAATATGTGTTACGATGTCTGGTATCAAGAGTACACAAAAAAATTGCAAGACAGGAAGAAGCAATATGCTAGGAAAATAATTAACGTGACTGCAATCTTGTACTCAACTGGGTGCTCGTCTTTGTATACCTGCTCTCCTGTCTCCATTGTTCACTGTTCGTATCTTTTCCCTCACATTACTGTCTGGTTTAAACTACAGTACCATGTGTTCCTCACCATTTCCCTAACTTATAACATAGATAAATAAATTACTTCGTCAAGAAGGATTCAACTAGATAGTGTACTCACATGCCTAAATGCTTACAACATTTCTGAATTAGGCTTCAGTTGTACATGAACAGAGGAAGTGGATCTTTATAAAGCATCTCCTCCATGAGGGAAAAACAGTTTAAAGGTATCTCATTCATAAAGCTTGATAACATCAAGAATGCTAAAATGACTGTGGCTGTTGCAGATAAATGTGACAGCAAAACAGTGAAAATGCAACAGAATTGAAGAGCAGGACACAAGTACAGAAGCAATTTAAGCTTGGTTTTGTTCAAAGAGAAAAGGACAATGAAATTACACAAATTAGTGGGAGATATGATCACATCAGAAAACATTAAAGATGTTCTTAGTAGCTTTGTTTTTATTTCTGTAATTCATTATGCTTCACTTGGCAACAGTGGGAGGACTGTGAGGGGTTCTCTGAGTTATATGGCTGGATCTCTGGGTATGCACCAATTTTGCAGGGCGTGGATGCTCCACGATGCGCATCCTGGCGGCATCTCAAAAGCAGAACTGAGAGCCTTGCAGCCCTGAACCTGCCCATTGTGCACACTGGGAGACTGGCTGGAGTATTATAGTACTGGCTTATTTTCCAACTGTTCCTTTGAAAGGGAACTGGAGAGCACAATAGAGCAGGGCACCGTGTGGTTTCCTCCCATGCGGAAGCAGGATGCAGCAAAGCATGCCTGGAGAGCACCATGGGGAGTGTCTCAAGAACTGCTCTAAAGCATAGGCTCAGCCTGTATTGCCAACATATATCAGAGCTCTGCCACAGCAATAAATGAAAAGGATGCTGAAGTAATCTGTCTACTGCACTTTTATTTTTATTAATAGGTAAGTCAAATGGCTTGGCAGGGAGGAAGGAGCTAAAAAAGGGAGAAGCTATATACATGAATAAAATAGTCCAGTTACCTCCAAGTTTCATGACATTTATATATAATTAGATAGCTCTATGTTTTTTTTAACACTGGATATCTTACAGCTATGTAGGTAGTGATGACAGCTAACTATTCATATGCCCACATAAAGTGAGAGATCAGATTCAGATACATTTCTCTAGAAGAGTTCTTTAAAAAAACCCCACCACCTTGCTGGTAGTGTCAATAAAAAGCACTAATCTTGCCTAATTCTCTTATGTTTTAGAGGTGACCCCCATTGGATCAGGTTTGGGGAATAAGTTTGGGAATATCAAGGGGATGAGGAAGTTTGTAATCCTCTTATTCTGCCTATAAATACTGCATGGACAATCATAAGGTTTACGTTCCACTGTAAGAGCCACCGGTCTAGTTATTTATTTTTAAATAGTTCATTGTTTCTACTGTTATTTGTTGGTAGATATATTGTGCCACCTACCGAAAAACAGCAAATATATTTATTGCCTTTTAGCCCTGAAATTAAGAGATTTATCCATTTTTGTTAAAATCTGAACAATTTCAGACTGTAACAAGAACATATCACCTTCATTCACACATAGAGCTTTACTGTCAAAAAATTAACAAACAAAAAGTACCCCTCAGAAAACACTCACTATAGAGCAAGCTAATGCATCATTTTAAGTATCAATTTCTGCAAATACCGTATCATTAGACAGTACTCATATGCAAGTCATCTGCATTTGTATGAGCATACTGAGGCAGGAAAACAAGAACTGAGTAACTACCTGTCTCTAACTCTTGGGGAATTGACCATTTCCCATTTTGAAACTGCCTGTTAACTCAATTACAGCCATGCAAAGCAAGGTTCCTTAACACTCTGTTCTGATGACACATAACTGATTTACACCTGTATGGAGTCAAATATACTCTCTGTAAATATAGAAGGTCAAAATAGGCAGTGACGTCAGGATATGTGAAACAACTGAATCCACAGATGTCCATTTTAGAGAACAAGAAACAAGTTACTCCTGGGACGCAAAAGACGAGTAATCTCTATATAAAATACACATATGTGATATACAGCTATTATAAAATTCCCAGTTAAGCTCTTTTTACAATATGGTGCTATCCTATACATGTACTAAATAAACTAACTTAGGAACATCATCCTATAGTTGTCCTATAATGATCTAAATATTTTAAAATCTAAAATAAATCTAAAATCTGAAGTATTTTAAAAAGTATTAGGTGGTGCTAATTTGTCATGGCATCCTACTAGTTTATGTTGGAGCAAACTGTGCAACAACTATTTTGCACACCTTAGCAGTACCTACTTTGCCAGATAGTATAAATTAATCCTTAGGATAACTATGTCTTCAGCAGCTGTATTCAAAAGGTTGACTCAACGAGTCTTCAAAAAAACCCAGATGAGGCAGGATTTAATTATTTGACTTTTTCATGATTTAACCCCAGCTGGCAGCTAGAACCACGCGGCCTCTCGCTTCAATATCCAGAAATAAAATTACACTATCTAAAGTGTGCAACATTTGAATATTTGGATCAGAAAGGGAACAGGATTGTCTACTTCCATTTCTCTTAAGAAAATATGAAGTCTTTACATAAAACCTTGTTTACTACATGCTGGATAATTATCTTGTCAAATAATAAGACAGTGCCAGTTTTGTTCCATTAGCTGAAAAATTACAAATTACATGGAAACTGTCCAAGGAATAATAATATCTAGTAACACCATCCCTTGGAGGAGTTACGGTGTTTTTTTTTCTTTTCTCTCTACACTGCATATTCAGTGTAGAGAATTTTTAGACAGAAAAGGCCTCAAATTTAGCCCACAGTCTGAAGTATAAATACCCAGAAGGGGAACTCGGCTCCATCAAAGCCTGTATGTCATATTACATTTACAACCAGATCCAAGTGCACGATGATTGGTATAACATAATCTAGATCAGGCTCACTGAACAAGGTCAATGGGATGGAAGAATTGGCATCCCTCTTGCTTTCTCTTACCAAAGAATATATATGTGCATCTGTTATAGCAGCAGACAGTCTGGCCGACACTTTCATTTTTCCCTGTATGCAAATCCAACATAGCACCTTCTCTCAAACACTCTGGAGTCTATACAACAAATAACTCTGTACTATAAATAACCTGCAAAAATACGCACCAAAAATATCTCACTGTATTGAGGCAGCAGTCTGCTTAGTTTTGATGAAATTCTTGAATTCTCTGAACTGACCAGTGGGCTAATTTTATTCTGTAACACTAACTCTATTTAAAAATGGCTGGTGCTGGATCAGTACAAATAAAATAAGCAGACAAAGCGTGATTAATGATGACATCATTTTTAAGGGTCTTTGTAAACTTTACTGTTAAGTGATAACAATAATTAAAAATGAGTGGATTCAAAAGTCACTGAAAAAGAGATAAACTGCATTAGCTCCAGCAATCCTACAGGTCCTGTTTCTCCGGGCAACCCTGGATTGTCACGGTGTATTTCATGGTCCTTTACAATTACATGTGTAACTATTTAGAATCACAGAATAATTCAGGCTAGAAGTGTCCTCCGGAGGTCCTAGTCCACCTAGCCCAACCTTCCTGTCAAAGCAGGGTCAGCTATGAAATAATAGCTAAAATGAAATTTTAATAAAATAAGATACAGAAAGACATAGGAAAATAACAGCAAAAAGATGACTGCAGTAGATACTTACACATCAGATTTTCAATTAGCAACATTTAATAATCTCTGACACACATTTATCAAAATTAGGGACAAGAATGTTTTCTCTAAAAATATAAAGTCAATTATTTATTTATTTATTTATTTATACTCATATGAGTATAAGAAATATAAAAGAGAACTAACAGTCCACCTGGTTTGCAGTCTTGCAGAGGAAAGCAATGTGATATCACATGGTTGAGACTGAGGCATGGAGACTTATATCTCTTTATGACTTAGACACACGTCAGCTGTCTGGTTTATCAATATTGTAGAAAATAGGTAGACAATATCGCATTTTGGATGTGGGCTGAAAAGATTGTTTGGAATTTCTACTAGAATGAAATGTTCTCCCTGTTCTCCGAACTCCCTTAGGTCATGTGTTTGGGACAGCAAAACAGTTCGTGATTTCCACAGGCAACCTGGTACAACAGGATTTGGTGTGGCTTTACTATATGATAAGTTTAGCTACAAAGAACGTCAACCCCTCCCACCTTCCAGCAAAATCCAAAGAGAAAAGCAAACTGCAGTGCAAATAATATTTTAACTTTTAGTTTAAGGGATTTAAGTATCTTAATTTTATAAATATATTTTTTAAAAAATCAGGTACTAAAACTTGTATATTATAATCCAGTACTCTCTTTCAGTTCCAGTTTTTGGTTCTTTTTTTTTTTTTTTCCTCTGCCTTCAGTTCATGCTGTCAACATTTCTTTGATTCATTTTGGTTGTATCAGTATCCTTAGAATTACAAAATAAATGTACTGTATCAAAAAGCCTGAGACATAGAAACTTGTATAACAGCTTATATTACACTACGTGAAAATGGAAAAAAACATGTGACACCGTTATCAACTTGCAATAGCTGATATAACACACATTAAGTCTCTAGAGATACCAGAAGCCTATTGAAGATAATCATGTAATACAAGCAGCAAATCATATGCTATCATTCATGAAACGGGCAGCTAGTGATCATCAAAGAAAATGGTTTAGAGCACGCAAGATAACTTGTAGCACATAAATAATCTACAATGGCTAAGAACTTTTGTACTTGTGAGGGTATCCTATTCAAGTAATTTGAAATTTAATTAGATCCTATTTTAATTTCCATTCTTGTTTTGGAAGGCATGATGAAAAAGTATCCTTTAAAAAATAAGAAATTTGCCCACATTCCACTTGTGAATGTTGAATTAATCCATGTGTCAGTAATTCACCAAAGTGCTTTTTCACTTTATGTATGCAACTATTCCGTGGGCCTTCAGGTTAAACATCTGAATGTTTTGTGAAGTGAAAATCATGATGATACATCTATTTATTTCCTTTTCCATAAGTATTTAGTTAAACTAGTTCCTTTTTCTATGCATTCCACTACCTGTTTTTCATTCAGACTTTACAAAGATCCTTTCCACCCCACTGGCTCAAAACCTTGTCATTCCAAATCACTCAGGATATCAGGAGTAGAGAGTTGGGACAGAAACCTAAACATTTTATGCACACTTCACAGTTTTACAAACTCCTGACAATGGTAAACCATTTGGTATGACTAAAGCAGGTGGGGATGATTGGCAATGAGTATCTAACTATGTGGCAGTGTTTGGAAGAAGAAATACTGTAAAGTTGAGCAGAGGTAGAAAACACATAAGAAGTAATTCTACATAAACCTAAAAAATATCTGGAGGCTTTCTTTAAAACATGGTTTTCAGTACTTTTTGAGAAATTTTGTTCTTTGCTGACAGCAATGTTTTCACTGTTTGGAGCACATCATTTATTATCTTTTACTCAGTTATTATTAGTTATTATTATTATGAGTTATTCTAAGTTATTCATATTTGGTTGTTTATTCTTCTTGTAAGGATTACAGTCTTTCAGTAAATGTTAAGTAAGAATTGGAATATATCACTTAGTTTCCTAAGTACATATCCAGTACAAAACCTCTATTAAAGAAAGAAAAAGCTGCATAGTTTTAGAGAACAGCAGATCAAAGCTGCCTGTGAAAAGGAATGGTGTCTTAATAAGAGAACTAGGATTGCTTTCCAAAGGCCAGTCTTAATCCTTTCATATAAAATTCATATATGGAAGTAAACTCGGGTCATGCTTCAAATAAGCTATTTCAGCAACTAAGTTATAAAGTCTAACTTGAGTATTTGTCTAAAAATACTAAGCATGTGATCATAAAAAGCTTAAAGCTGAGTTCCTATAAATCCTAATGCATTATGGAGTATTATTTGAGATAGTCAGAGAAAAGGGCCATGAAAATGAGTGCAGTATTGCTGACAGTTTGATGACAGATATTTTGTTTAATATACTGACTTTAAATTATTTTTTTTTGAACTGTGATTTTACTGCACTAGAAAAGCTGTACACAAATTGTGATGTCTAACTAATTATAGTGCAAGAGCTCATTTATTCAGCCACATTTTCAAGACTTACATATAAAGACATTACGGTAGAACTGGAAAACAGAGGAAATAAAACTACTGTCTCCATTTCTATTCCTAGTAGCATAAAATCTGCAAGAAGTGAGATCAGTACAAAAGATGTGCCATGATGTAACCTACTAAAGATACTAAATGCTTTAACAGCACGTTACAAACAATTATCCTTGGCTCTTGGATACTTACTCTCATCCTAAAATTGTTTTTTTTTAAGCCATTAAGAGCTTTTGAGCAGGACCAAGGCTATCTGTAGTATAAAATGTCTTTAACTAGACCTCTAGTACTAATGCCATTCTTATAAGCTGTAGTGTCTCCCATTCAGTGAGTATGTAATCCTAAAAACCTAAAAATCAAGCCCAAGGTATGAAAAAGAAACAAGCTTCTAATCTATCCATTAAATAAAAGATTTCACTGTAAGTACTCCTTGAGTTTCTACTCACATTTTCCCTTTTGTCCTATTAGATGCTCCAACTAATAAACGGCAACTTGCAGTTTAAAAGAATGGTGTTCTTATCACTTTTTTTCATACTGTAAGTATATGCAGAATTAAACTGATCTTCCACTGCTTTCCACTGTCTGCAATCATTTTACACTCAAACTTCTTTATCTATAGGTTCTTCCCATTGAAAATTTAGCTGGTGTTACTGAAGTCAGGTAATTATGTTGATAAAATTTTACCAATTAAATGTCTCATCTCAGAATTTTGAAAATTTGTCTTTGTATGTGCTTATAGTCTGGAAGGTAAAGTGCACAATCATTTAACAGCCTTGGGCTCTATGCATCCAAAGTCAGGTAAAAATGATAGTAATCGAGAAAGGATAAAAATGTAGCTGTGTTTCCTTATTCAAAAAAAGACAGGAATAGAAGGAATATAGTTTATACGAAATTTACTTCCTCATCATAATTCAGAGTTTGGAAACACCTTCATGAAGAAGGGAGATATTTAAGTCCTCTATCACTTAAATATATACTGAAAATTATTTTGCTGGTATCTGTTTATGAATTTCTAACAGATAATTAGTTTCAAAGAGGAACCAAACAGTTGGAAGCCTTATTTGTAATTACATAAGAAATAAAAAGTCAGTCATTTAAGGACTCTATAAATTTTGCCTCCATGTAAACATCTCAGTGATTCTTCTGTTAAGTGTTATTTTATCTGAAGCAGTGTTTCCTGAATAAGAAATAATAATTACAAATCTTTCATCTGTTTAGTTCATCTGCTCCTGTAGTTAATCTCTCCTTCAACATTTTAACTGACTGTTGGTACTCCTCATGCTGTGGGAAGCGTTACGTCACAATAGATTTATAAATGTTACAACTGTATTTTAAGAGAGACCAATAGAGGAGTTATTATTATTATGTTATAACGGCAAAAGAGCTAGCTTATGTTTAAATGGATTTGTTCAGTTCAGAGAACTCATTGTTTGGAAACAGCCTATTTTAATGACTTTGTGAAACATAATGCAGACCCAGGAAATGGCAGCACGCTTATGAAACCATTACCGTGTGTCCCATGGTTCTCCTCATCTCATTTGTGCCCTGCTCTGAGAGTTCATTATCATCACACAGAATTAATGTGTTCTGTTCTGCTGAACTCGCAACACAATATGCTGAACACAAAGCTCCGTGAACAGCTCATGGCTGAGCTAATAAATCCAGCCTTTCAGATATTCCAATGTTTACGATATAAACAAAACCCAACTGTCCCCTTGTCCTTGCTTTGACAAAGGATGTTAAGCATCCATACAACAATAATTTCTAAACCTCATCCCGCTCCTTGGAGAGCTCTTTCCCCAAAATGTGCTCCTTCTTTTCTGTAAGCTGTCAGAGTTTCTGTACTTCCTCCAACCTGGCCTATTTTTAAAAGCCAAACAGAAGTTTCTGTCTCATACTTCAGTAGACCTTTGTGGTTTTTAAAGTCATTGTTGCACAAGCTTACTATCTCTAGAAGGCTGTACAACAGCTTCCCGACAGCTTGTTTTGAAGAATGTTCTACTTCCTGCAATTTTTTCTCAGCACCTTTGTAGATTTATTTCTTAACTGATTACATTACTATGTAATACATCACTATGTAATAATGTCCAGTACTTAAAGGGGGCTACAGGAAAGATGGGGAGGGACTCTTTATCAGGGATTATAGTGACAGGATGAGGTGTAACGGTTTTAAACTGAAAGAGGGGTGATTTAGATGAGTTATTAGGAAGAAATCCTTTACTGTGAGGGTGGTGAGACACTGGCCCGGGTTGCCCAGAGAAGCTGTGGACGCCCCATCCCTGGAGGTGTTCAAGGCCAGGCTGGATGGGGCTGGGAGCAACCTGGGCTGGTGGGAGGTGTCCCTGCCCAGGGCAGGGGGGCTGGAACTAGGCAACTTTTAAGGTCCTTTCCAACTCTAACCACTCTATGATTCTAATATAGACACTTCAAAAAAAAAAGAAAAAAATTAATTAGAAAGACTCACTTTCCACCAAATCTTATACAACAAACATTATTACTGTGCTGAAGGAAAGTACAAACCTGGCAACAATTTATCTGCAACTTATTATCCATCTAGCATTATACAACTTTGAACCTGACATGATTAAGCTAAAATGTATGAGAATAGACTATTTCTTTCTTGTCAGAGATACATATTTTTTCTAATGTAAGCGTAGTAGTTTGAGAAAAAAAAAATGTTTTCAAAATGCAATATATATCTATTTTACTTATATGAAGTTGCTTCTAAGACAAGCTTTTTTATTTGTTCCAAAGGCATTTATATAATTTAAAGAAATATTAACAGCTAGATTATAATGTTTGTGTTTTAAAAACACTCTATGTTGATCTCTGAGTGTTTCCTATTTAGACAATCAAATAATCATCAAGAAACCGCATTTATAAACAGGAGTACAGTTATTGAGACGAAGTATCTGCAGGTTATTCTATAGAAATGCACAGCATAGCTAAAGTCTGTTCATTTTTAACTGTCACTGGAATGAAACCAGGAGTACAGTTTCCCTCCTTTTTGCAAATATGAACAAATAGGTACAGAGATGTACTTCTTCCCTTTTATCTCTGTTTTATCCACCTGAAAATAGGATGTCTGGGCTGTGACACACTTTCTCCTTAAGCACTAATGACTTTGTGAAATATTTCAGTACTACTAATACTGCAGAATGACCTTTATGAGAACCAACTGAAAACCCAGGACCAGTCATTACATCTCCTAGAGGACTTTTGTCCTCTTATTTCAGTCAGCTTCAACCTCAGAGAGCATCCAGCTCCCAGGCCAGGAGGTGGACAGTTCTGCAAATGGAGCTCCAGCAACCTCTGGTTCAAGAGATCCTTAAAAAGAAAGGCCTTAAGCGACAGATAAAGTCTCAAAGATGGTTTCATGAGTTCTAGGATTATTCATGCTGTTAGTGCTATTATCAGGATTAACAATGCTTCTGCCTGGTTTTCTTTGCACTCTGAGGATTGAAGGAATTGTAATAAGGGCAAAATTATTTTATTCATCCAGAAATATCCCAAAAGTAATCCCAGAAAATAACTTACTCAAGGACAGAAAATCTGAGTTTTTCATCTGATATCTAGCAAGTTAAACAAAGCCATTTAGGTATACTTCGTCCTCGGAACAGACATGGCAGTGGACCTGTCAAAAGCTCCCCTCACCATTAGGAATTTGAGGTGCTAAATGAATGACAGACCACAAGCCTACTAGATGAATGCCTGCAGAAAGCCCAGTGATTGAATAAAAACTATTTCTCAGAGAGCAAAAGAACTGTTCCCTGGTGTATGTTTTTGGCACCTGTCCATCTTGGTGTGGAAAAAATAAAAGATATTAGCGTATGCTGAATGAGAAAGGGCATGACAAGCAAGACTGAATGAGTCCTGTGAGTACAGGACTGCTAAAAGCCTGAAAGAACGAGAATTGGTTACAATTGGAAATTTTAAGTATTTCTTGAATTATGTCCATATGAAAATTGGAAAATACTAGTCTTGCAAGCCACGGGCTACAAACCTACTTCCCTTATGAAGGACCTGGTAATGATGACAGTAGTTAGGATTATCATCCTGAAATCAGTTGAAATTGGATCTCTTCACACCACAGAACAGATTAATGGTTTGCAGCAGCAAAGTTATTTCTAGACCCCTTCTCTAATTTACATAAAGCAATTAATATTCTGAAAGAGTGTTGTCTGGTATATTGGTGGAAGTATAATTAACAAAATCAACACAACATTTACATCAGTGTTTGTTTTGATAAACAACAAAATGTGCTGGAGACAATGTTTTTGGAATAAATTAGTATTTGTATTTTTTATGGATGGCATGAGTTGGCCTAAAAGCTTGATTATCATTCAGGATTTTAATTACAGCCATAGCAATGAACGCTTTCAAATTCCAACAGTATCTGTTGAGTTTTTTAGTCTTAATCACTCTTCCCTCAGTGTAAGAAATATATTTTTAAAAGTGTTTATTGTTTAAACAGGAATTCACCCTATAATGCAGAAGAACCTTCAGGAAGATCAATAACATTTTAACCCTAAGGAGCTTGACCAAGGCTGCAAGCAGATAAACTACAGATGATGCTCAGAACCACACCCAGTTTAATATGGAAAACTAAATTTAACTTACAAAACTCTCACAGTAAAAGTATTGCCTCTAAAATTATGATTTAAACTCTATGGAGGATTAATGGCTTTCCACTCCTGAAAAGCAACAAAAGCCTCTCTAATTCTTAGGTAAAGCCACAGAGTATTTCACAGCCATGTACTGTTTTCAGCTCCTTTAAATATCTTTCTTTTGTTGGCATCCATAATGGTAATAATTTTCAATACTGTTTGTTCTATATTAAAAAATGCTGAAGTTTAATATTGTCCATTAAAAGCACATTCATCATTATTTTTCTACCATTTGATACATTTTAACACTGCTTGCATCATTAATCTTTGGACTCAGCTGAAAGTCATAAAAAATAACAAATTCTTGCATAAGTACTTGCATAAGCTATTTTGTTTGCCATCCTTCAGATTCATTTGGTTTTGTTGGCTTGAATAATATCAATGTATCTAGAAAACAAATTATAAAGAATATTTCTGAAGTCGAGGGAAGGATTTAAAAACATAAAGAAAACCCTGATATTTCCTTTGCTATGTTTCTTTTTTTTTTTTTAACTTAAATATGACACATTTGTTGCTTTAGTATTTATTATACCTTTTGTGCACAGATCTTCATGCTTGACCCAATTATTTTTTGACAGAGTATGCATTTATAAAACATCCATGGCTTACACCCAGGGATCTCAGAAGGACTACAAGTGTCTTTTTTTATACAAGAATTGAACACATGGTGGGTTTTTTTGGGGTTGTTAAACCAGTAGCTCTGCACAGTGAGATCTGCCTCGAGTCCTCTTTTCACTCCATACATTTGAGTCTGAAATTAGATAGAAATGTAAGACTCTCTCATTTACTTCTGTTCTTACACTATTTTTGGGTTGCCTTATACTGGCCTGGTTTAGAGTTCTTGTCTTATTCAAGTCTATCTTCAAACGAGTGAGCAACTCCATAGCAGGATCTGCCACTGTGAGAACATGAGGATGGTCACTGGGGGCGAGACCAAAGGTTTCCTCTCGCAGTGACCAAAAGCAGGTATCAGGAAAGCCTGCAACAGCAGAGCACACATACAGCTGAACAGCCCCAGAGCTAGACATGGTTTCTTGCATTTAGTAATTCTAATGATTCTATATCTGTGATCTTGACCAATCTTTCTTTAAGCCCGTGCTAACTTTTAGCATCCCTCACACCCTTTGGCATGAGTACTACAGTCTAATTCCTTCTCATATAAAAAACCCACTTCCCTAGTTCTGAATCAGAGCAGCACATAGTATTCAGGAAGCAAGTGAATTATGAATTCACTCATTGGCCTAACGTTTTTTTTTCCTCTATTTATTTTCAAATTATTCCTAATTACGTAGAAATTAATATTATTAATAATTTTATAGATTTTATCTTTTTGGGGGTTGTTTTTACATTTTCATGGGTCTATAATCATAACCCAGGATCTTGCTCCTGGGTAGTAACACACAACTCAGAGCCCATAATTTCATCAGTGCATAATTTGACGTTTCTCTGTATTGAATCTCATCTGCCACTTTATTGCCCCAGTTACTGAGCTTTGCTGACTTGTTCAAATCTACAGTGCTTCACTGTCAGGCCCCTGACTTTGCTATCCTGCTACTCAGCATCATCAGGAAATGTTAACTTACAATTCAAATCCTTTTCCCGATTGTTATAAATATGCTGGACAGCAAAGGTCCAAGCACAAAGCCTCATGTAACTCTGCTAACTTCCCCCAAGGTTAAAAACGACCTTTTACTCCTACCTCTTGTTTCTCACTTTAGCCAATTATTTATCCATTTTATGTACCTTCCTTCTTATCCCATTGCTGTACAGTTTCCTTAAAATATTTGATGACAATTTTTGTCAAAAGCTTTTTAGGAACCTATGTAAATGACATAAACAAGAACACGCTTTCTGAACCCATCAAAAAACTCATGTGTTTTGGGTCATAATTTCTCATCTTCCCAAATACAGCAAGTTTATCCATGCGTGTAGTAATTCTATTTTTAGAAGTTATACATCTGACAAAACATGAAATCTAGGTCTCAATAAGGCATGAAAAAAAGTCTAACTGTGCAATAAGCAGTGGAGAGTTTGACAGATAAGCAGCAAAATAGTCATCTGACTAATAAGCAGGGTGCCTGTAGTCTAGTTCTAGACTGACAGTTCTCTATAACACTTTTTCTGTTATTACATACAACAGGATACACAGAGCGGGAAATATCTAGATGTTACACTTGGAAACAGACAGCAGCAGCTGTAAACACTTGGATTCAATAATTATTGATGCTTGTGTTCATACTTAATGTAAGCATAAAATGAGTAATTGACCAGAAACTGAGATGCATGAAAGATAATAGCAGATAAGAAAACATGGGAAGTGAGGACTTGTAGCTTGGCTTCTTTGGCTTATAGATGAAAAGTAAGACTTTCAGTGCTGTTCATCAGTCACAGTATAATTCTTGCTGCCTCAGATGCAACATCAGATAAACGTATTTCCATGGCAAATCCAACCTTGAATCAGGTTCTGCTGTTTTTTAAAGCCCACCTAGGCCTTTTCCTTGAAAAATATTTGGGGAAAAACCCTGCCATATTTGAGTACATGTTTTAATGATGCTGAATACTGGCATCCTGACACTTTTCAGGACTACGAAAGGAGTTGTTTTCAGTGCTATGATACCACATATGGGGCAAAAGGCTCTATTAATTCACTACCAAGTGATTTTGGGAGTGTCTTAGAAGAGCCAAACAAATTCAACTAGAAGTGGATTTTTTAGAAAGCTGTGTTGTCCTCCACTCCCTAGCTACAGGGTTAAGATTCATTATTTCTTTTCCAGCTTTGTCCCTTACTCTCTACTGATATTTCTATAAGCAGCCAACAGAAAGATTTTTGTCTTTGTTAAGCATCTTTCCTAAATATCAAATAAAGTCAATTTCTGTTTAGACATTTGTTTTGAAGAAATCAATACTGTTTACGTTTTTACTCCAAATGATATTATTGTGTTTAAAAGTGTCAAAACTTCTACAAGGAATCAGTGCTCTACAAGTAGATTATTTCTAAAGTGTCAGTGCTCATCAATGCTTCAGCAAATATGGACTGGTATAACTATCACAGTTCTAAATGCTAATGTTTTTGCTAGTATTTGATTACCAAAAAAGTTTCCTTTGGTCATAGGAACTACTAATCTAGAAACACATTTACATATCACGTCATGTTAATGTTCTGTGGCCTGCAGGCATTCGAGCATACTTGCTTGAATCAAATATGTAAATAAGAACTCAGGACAACAGTATTCTCACTTTGTCCTTTGACTTTCATGTGAACATGGCTAGGTTCTAACAGCTGAATTTTAAGGAAAAAACTGATGGTCAGAGCTGCTCTATTAAGTTAAAATTGTTCCTACTGAAATATAAGACCTGCTTTTTCTAGTTACAGCCAGTATTTATTTTTTGTACCTTTTAGCCATTTCTCACTCTATCATGTGTGCAAATGAAATACAGCTTACATATGTAATTGAATTAACATGAAATACTCATCAAATAAAAAAAAATTACTTTTAGTCAGACTTCAGAAGAGAGCCCTTGGTAGAAATGCAAAGACAGCACGTTGAATACTTGCTCTGAAGTACATGAGGTTCTCACTCAAAGTGCTATTTTCTCACCTATCTGAAACTCCGGATTCTCTATCACACAGAAGGATGTCTGACATGTATCTACCCAGATCCTACTATAACACTACGATACCCATTTATAATCTTTTCGTTTTAACTTAAAACATGTTCCTGAAGAAAAAACCCTTCCTTTTATCATGCCAGTTTTGCTAAGACTCTGATGTTTCTTTCACCATTTATTATTGAAATTGAATAGCCTACAGATGCATCATAACGAACATGAGCTATAACCAATCTATCTCCAGGCTGTCCAAGGTGACACTGAAAGACTTTAATTTTAAGTTGCATAAAATTGTCTGTCTTACTGAGCTCTAAGGTATGAAACAGTTCATGTTTTGACAGCTTATTTAGCAGGCTCTGCTAACTTCACAGACAGTTTTATCTTTCGTCATAAAGCAATGTAACTGGAGTCAACCAGTTCCACAAGGAAGAAAATGACTGAAGAAATTATATAAGTAGTAGTAAAAATGCATACACTATAAAAAGGAAGGAAAAAAAAAGCTATTTTAGAAAGTAAAATAAATCATTTCAAGTTTATGCTTCTCTTTTCCTTTTGCAACAGCTCTAACATTCGATACAATTTACTGAACACTCTTGTTATTCTAAGGCACATACCATGACCGTGTCACAATTTTCCTGTCTAATTAAATAGAAACAGCTTTCTGAGTCATATCCAAAGAAGCATCGCAGTCTTGCTAATACGCCCTCACATGTGCACGTGTTGGAAAGGCTTTCACGCTAAAATAGCCCTTTATCTATTCTCACGTGGCTGAACATCTCCCATCTCTGTCTGCCTTTTTTTTTTTTGAGAATTCCTCTTTAACCCTTAGTTCAATCTTTCATATAGCCTTGAAGAGCAACTTTCAACATTTTCTTTCATGGAAACTTTTGTATTCTGTATATGACTTAAACAGGAGGCTTAAGATTTTGAAGGGGGGAAAAAAGGAAAAAAAACCTAGTCTGTAGTTAAATTAATCCAAAAAGTTTGTTTCCATTGTGCAAGAGGGAGTACTAAAGAAAACATTTCTTAAAACACGGGGATAAACATGGAGCTCACTCCATCAGATAAACAATATATGAGAGAATATTGTAAGAAGTAGTATTCTAAGCCACAAAATATTAGACTTAATTGTTCAGCCCTGTAATTACTCTTATGATTAAAAAGCTTTGCTCAAAACTCTGAAAATCTAACTACTCAATTAGCCTGTGTGTTTTGATTTTCTCTCTAGTAATATTTCAGAGTTTATGAGAATTTTCTCTGAATGTTTCATGCAAATATAACAATAGGTTGTATTTATACAGGTATTCCTACGCATATGTTCTTGAAGTTGCGATTCTTTTATTGTATACACAGCACAGGGATTACTGAAAAAATATGACCAGACAAGGGGGGAAGAAAAGTATAGCTATCAAAATAAATTTAAAAAAAAAACAAAACAAAACACTTTAATTTTGTTACTGGAGAAAGTTCATTTTATGCAGTGTCTTCTTAGGAAGAAGAAGGAAAAATTATGTATTCCCCTTACTGTTTTAAAAATGAATTTCCCTACAAATTTCAAATACTGCATTGTACACAATGTTTTAATCTGTCCTCCATGAAGGAAAAGTACATAGCTACCCGTGACAGCATTCCAGTCATGAGAGCTATGCCACCGTGCCTCTGTGCAATGAGATTATGGCCCTGCGCCCACATGCAGATCTCTAGCTCTCCCTGCTTATTCCCCATTCTGCCTGTGTTGGTGGACAGGCATTTCAGAGAGGTAATCGAGCATGCAGGTTTCCTTGGAGGGGTGCAGGAGGATCCACCGTAGCCACACACACCCTTGAGATAGTTGGCCTTCCGGTTCTCATCTTGGGAGGCAGCTAAGGAACATTTGTCACTGCTTTGGTTGGCCTGGCTTATTGCCCAGTTGGATGAGATGGCACGAGCATTGCCGCTTTGGACCCCACCCCCCAAGTCCTTCCATTTAAAGCCTGCCTCACCAAGTTGGCCAGATTCCAAAGCTTAACTTCAATGTGCATCTTTTGTGCAGTTTCCACTTAAAAAGCTCAGTTTCAATGAACAGAGTGAGACTTACTCATTAAGTACCTTCAGGTATGAGAAACTTGGGAAATAACTGAGATTAATATGAAAAACTACAGAGAATTAATATAGAATCTTTCATATTACTAAGCATCAGTGTTCGAATCCCTCCGCAGCCATTGTCATACGTTATGCAAGTGTTATAATGAAGATGTACACAAATATTAATTAGAAATTTCTTGGAATTTTAAGAACAGGAAGTGTTTAGTGAGCTCTGACAAACGCTCTGCTAAGCCACAAGGCCTTTTCCCAGCATGACTTACTGACAATATTTATTCAAATGCAACTACGGGAGGATCCCTGATACCGATCAAATTTGGACCACCCTGCTCATGCACTGAAGACTAAAGTTCGGATGTAACTTAAACTGTCATGTACAATTATATTAGGCTGTATATGTGGCCAATACACCTTAAAATCATTTTATACAGAATTCCGAAATGCCCACGCCAATCTTTGGCACTACCACAGTTCCATTTAGCATGAAAAGCTAACTGATCAGAAACACATCGACATGACTAAAAGTAATTTACAACAAACTGAGCTCAGCAACTCCACAGTCGCCATAAAGACAGATAACTAAGCAATATGCTGGACATACCAGTAATAGCTCTGTGCTAACTCAAATAGGGACTTACTCCTACTTACCAAAGTTAAATACAAACATCCTTCCAACTCAGATTTTCAAACTATGTAAGCATGACTTGACCAATGTCTTGCCAATACTTGGCAGACATCAGCACTTTACACATTTTCATATTTTCATTTCACCTGTCCATTTTAACGCTTGCCTTGGTATCATCTAATTTCTTTACTATGCAAGAGAAAGACATTCCTCTTGAGTAGTTCCATGGGTATTAATTATTCAGTTTACCAATTTCAGTAAAGATAGAAGTCAGATATCTGCCAGATCCAGAGTCTTGTCTACAATTAATTAAGCCTGTGGAAGAGATGTTAAATACTGCAGTACTGGCTAAATGTTCTCAGCAGCCTCTGTCCGTATATACTCACTGTGCCCACTATTACTTGTATACCAACCACATCAGATAGAACTAAAAAGGCTTATATTTCCTAGGCTTTTTTGTTTATAGTTTTTTTAACAAACAAAGACCAAAACTAATCAGAGAGACTACAAATCTGAATAGTCACTTTACATATTTTTATCTCTTTCTCACTAAAGTATAGACTTTAAACCATGGAGATGGAAAGCAACTCAGTAAGCACTAAGCTTCAGTATCTGTTACCTGTTTGCAGCACATACTAGTCACTCTGTTTCAATCCTCTACGTCATGGTAGTATACTTTGGAAAATTGGTGTCTGCCTGCTATGTAACCTGGCCTGTAGTAATAAGAAAGCTTTGCAGTNGGGGGGGAACCCTAAAAGAAAAAAAGAAAAAAGGAATATTTTTGAGGATATAAAGAAATTTAACATTTCAATTCTAATCACAAAAATTTATCAATAACATCCATATTCAGATGTAAAACTATTTAAAGAGAAACCATTGAACAAAGAATAACATACATTTCCGTTAAATTTCAAAGCATTGTATGTCATGAGTTTTAGCATGTTCTCTGCTTTTAAATGCATTTTCTCATACAGAGAAGCAGCGCTTCAAGCCATGTCATTTAGAGAAATCTAAATTAACAGATCAATGGATGTGTCATTACTATCTAATGTGCTAAAATAGAATCACTGGTCCAACCAAAAGCAATGGACTTCTTAAGACTGTATGGAGAGAAAAAAGAAAAATTTCATTATTTGTGATTTTAATAATGGCTGCATACGTCTGAAAAACTGTAAAATACTGCTGTATTTTTTCCCTCTGCTTACATACTGTATATATTCCCTCACAGACGCACTTAATTGACTGGAACAATTCTACTTGGCTTCAGTGATTTTATAATTTACCATAACCACCTCACTAGCTGTTGAGGAGACAGACTTCTTCCTCATACTGCCAAAACAATCCTATGAAATATGGTTTGGTTTAATTAAAGTATAAGTAATGCCTTGAATTTTAATTACTTCTGCTGTGATCTGAAGATGAAAATATTCCTCTGCCAGAATAATACATTTAATATGAAATGGACACACTTAGTATTAATACCCACTCTTTATCAAGTTCAGTAATGAGTTCCTTTGATTGCACAGGCAGAATTTGGACACCACCCCTGCAAACCTGCAGCTTTTCTTCCTGTCAGAATCTAAATGTAGTTGCTGAAAATGCTACTTATTCATTTTACATGGCTTGCAAAAATAAAACTGAAATCTGTTTCTTGAACGCTAAAGGCCATCTATTAGATTTTCTGTTTTATCTAGTGATGTGACTTGGAAAAATATTTCATGGTTAACAGGCAAGGAATATTGAGTGACATGTTGACATCAAAATACTTTTGCTAAATGTACATGTTTTAAATTTTAATTCTGTTCTGAAGGGATGTGAGAAGGGAAAATTCCCTACCGAATTAAATACAGAGCACTTTAGAGTAGTGATCCTATGTTGAGTTACTTGGAAAATATGGTGGAAATACTTATTACACAAATGGCTAAGAGTACTCATAATTTGGCTGTAAGACATCATCATTGTCAACTATGACACAGTTAACATATGGTTTACTGCTGCTGACCAGAATTTAACAGCTGACAAAATACTGGAGCCAGGGGATAAAAAAAAAAAACCCCAGTTCATTCAGTGTTTACCAGTTTACCATTAGGGAATCTTTTTTTTTTTTCCTTTCTGAGCTCATTAAATATTATTCATTTAGGAAGAAAAAACCCATACCTTTCAAGCACATAAACAGAAAAAATTTTAATAGCAAGTCACAGAAATGGAAGATTCTAAAAAGAAAAATAAAAATCTAAAACCTCTCAAAGGCACCACTAGTTTTCTGTTGGTGCGGAAAAACTTTCAGTTTACTTTTGAAGATACATGGGGTTTGAGACATGCTCAATCCTTTGACATTATAACAGCATGAGAAGGAGTCTTAGCTGAAGTACTTAAATCAGCATTTTTATGGGCAATCTCATGGCTCAAAATTCATTTTGTGAATGGGAAAATACGGTATTTCTACCACTTAAAATGAGCACAGAGTATATAAAGGATTTATAAGACACAGTCTCTGCACTAAATCAATGATCTAAAAAAAGGTGTGCTGTTGTTGCCACCACCTTCCTTTCTTTCTTCTCATGCCTTTGTTTCCATTTATGCCTCCTTGGGATTCCTTCACTTACTCCCAGAGGAGAAGGCTTAACAGTCAGAGCTAAAATGAATTCAAACAATGACTGTAAACATTCATTCCTCCCAGGTTCTGAATGGAACACCATATATGCAAAAAAATCTTACACATTCAGAAAAACAGAACCACAAACATATGCAATAACATATGCTTTAAAATGAACAGTATAGTTATTTTAAATATTGAAGTGTTTTTAATTTTTGAAGACAGGAAAACATCTTAACTAATAGTAGCATCACTAAGAATCTGACAAACTAAGTTATCAAATGCTAAATATTAAAATTTACTATGAATGCAACAAATATAGACCTAACATAGCCCAAGAGCATTCTACATTAAAACCAGATTACCTCCTGTCTTTAGTAGGAGCTTTCCTTAGAGGTAGTGAATAAATGTGAGAATTGCAAGAAAAATTGGAATATTCTTGGGCATTTGGTTAAAAACATGAATTTATTCAAACAATGAAATGCAAATATTACACCAAGACCCATTCCATCTGCCTTAGTGTGCAAGAGGAAAGGTTTTCTCAGCCTTGCTCTCCTCCAAAAGCACCTGAAAATCTTCACTGTGTCAGAGCTGGCTCAGCCCTTCAGCAGTCAAACAGCAAAATTTAGTTTAGTTGCTCCAAAGATGAGGAGCAGAGGCCTGCACAGTGACGGATGGCAACAGGCTGAGTTTGAAGCAAAAAATGAGACTCAGATAGTCTTAGTGCAAAATAAGAAGCAATTACTGCCTTTCAGTAAGCTTCTCCAGCTCTTGGAATCACCAACATAACTGCATGCAAAGACAGCAGCTACAGCAATCGTGGCTTTACAGAGCTCTCATGGGCCACCTTTCACGTGGGTATTTTGCTGTCCCGAGCAACCTCAGCCTCTGTGCAGCTGAAGACTTTTCCTGTGTCTAAAACTGTCTGGGTTCACAGAACACCAGAACTCAGCACTGCTTTCATGATTACATGGAAATGGGGAGTTTTTGCATGGAGGACATAATCCAACACAGGAGATGGCATTTGAAAGTTGTTTTGCTCACCCCCAACGCAGAGAGAAAGTTCTCTGTTCTTTGTCCCTTATTGAGATGTCCTTTACTTTCAAGCTGTGCAGCTATGAATCTCCCAGACAAAACAGCACACGCTGTGCATTGGGTATAGGTGGAGAGCTGTTGAATCTGCTATAGAATCCTAAATAGTAAATTTTAGAGGATAAAATAGCTGTTGTGTTTTATACTATACCATACATGCATTCAATTTGTTATGAAAGCTGCTGAATTTGGCAGGCTTGCATTGGCTCTCATGGGACAGTAAGTCCATTCATTTTTCCATGTACTGTTCTATATGATAAACCTTACTAATACAGAGCTCTCTGTGAAGAGAGGCTACGAGAAGACAAGCTTACTACCGATTGTCGCTTTCCCTTAGATCCCCAGCTGCCCAAGGGAGCAATGAAGATCCATACCTCCAATTTCCTAGGAAGCACAAACAAAATTTATGATAGGGTAGCCTGTAGTTGGTGGGTGAGCCACTTCAGCACTTCAGCTATGTAGGAAACAGCCAATTTCTAAAATTGTTTTAAAAAAGGAGAAAAAACAGAAGGAAAGTTTGATCGAAGCAATGCAATTTATAACATGCCAGCCATTGGCTTCTATTTTGGCTGCTTTATTAAGCTTAAGAAGCCTTACTGGGTCAGCTGGTGATTCCCTTGATATTAGGTAAGCAGCTCTGATTCAGCTGCTATTGAGCCCCTCACTTCCAGCATAAAAGTTGCAGTATAGTAGCACTGTTCCTCAGACCACTGGGACCCCATAGTGGCTTGCCAAATCCGGAGCAGCTTTCAGGCTTTAGCTTTTAGCAGGCTCGAAATCCTGCAGTGACAAAGGTGACTTAACTCCTCTGCTTAGCACTGTTTAAGTAGAGCTAAGGTATAGCACTATACCATAGAGGTATATAAACTTCTATTTTTACGATATCTTCCAGAGCACGATTAAAAAAAAAAAAAATTAAACCTTTTTTCCCAGATTGTGTTTTCTGCAGAATGAAAGATTTAAAACTAAGACTACATTAAACACATCTGCTCTTCAATAACTCAGAGAAAATATTCCAATTTTCACGAGTGCTCATCACTAAGGTTTTTAGCTTCCAAGTAGCAGAAGTAAATTAAGAATGAAATTCAGGTGGAATTCATGTTTGATTTTTTAAAAAGTGTGTTTTTTTTTTTTTTTAGAAGTGTTTAAAAGTGTGAAATCCAATGACATTTCCTATCCTTCCTACTACTGCAGTACCTTCACATCAAAAGTCAATGTTTTGTTTCGGTTTTGTGTAAACAGCACCTGTAATCAAACAGAAATTCTGCCAGTAATCCACAGGTTTGCTCTCTTCTGCTTCGATCTCAAATGCATAACATAGCGCTCTCTCAGCCTTAAGCAGTAATCTTGTACTAGGTTTGAAAGATAAATTCTCAGTACTACTCCTCCACACAGAGATCACCCACAAAGTTACTTCAAAATATTGAAAAATATTAAAAAAGATATATAAAAGTATGTATGTAATATATATTAACGTATATATGAATATTTCTGCTTGTTAGATGTAGAGTGGGAAATCCAAACAACTAAAAAAAAGTAGAATCTTACTGGTAACCCAAGTGACTCCTCTTAATCTTGAACCATAAAAAGCTTAATGTCACGAGAGGTGTGGTATTTTATTAAGCGGTGCCAATACTACCTAGATAATGAGATAACAAAAGAAATTGTGTAAGTAGGAATTGAACCTTGTTCATTTCATACCACTGTGAGGGAAAAAATACCATCCAAGCTAAAAAAAATAATTTGTTTTTTCTTGCTGCCAGCAAGAAGATGTTATTGGAAGCTTTGATGCTTGTGGCAAATCATATCAGTCATCATTAATTTGAATGAAACTGTCAGTTTTGCATTATTTGACATACATTTCTAGTTGAGGCTTATTTCCTGTGCGCATTTTGACAAGTGTATCACAGTACAAGTATTTCAAAAGAAAGAAACAGTTTAGGAAGCAATCATAGAGAGATGCAGAGCAGCAGTAAGGTATTTGGGCTAACAACTGCTTCACACAGAAGTCTGTAAAGTGGAATGCCAAAATAAATATAAATATTTCCAAAGCAATAACAAGAATACATACAGAAAACAGTCCTTGAAATTAGGAAACCTGAGGATATGAGCACAAGTCATGTAATTCATTCTATATTTTTTAGGTTTTTTGGTGAACAGCACTGTGCTTATTTGTGAAAAAATGCAAGAAAGAACAGATGATACTGAGGACTGTAGATGTTAAAAATTATGTGTACTGAGCATACTTCACTGAAAACAGCTGGCCAGACTTTATGAACATAACTCAGAAGCAGTAGTAAAGGGGTGGCCAACATGCAACCCTTAAGGCGTATGTAACTCACAGTGCATCTTCCATCCCAGTTTGGCACCCTGAGAGATGGGCATGGCTCTGAGGCCGGTCTGCTGCGCAATCTGCACCTCCTGCTGCAAGAAGAGATTCAGCTAACACAGGCTGCTGAGGCCAGCGTTGCTGCGTTACCCTGGACTCTGCGCTGGTTTTATACTACAGTGAGACTACTTTTGCTATTATTTCTCAATGCTGAACAAATTATCCCCTCCATTTGAATAATAAGTCTGTGTTGTCCTTCGCCATAGGAAGATTTGGGAAGGCAGGCTGTAGTTTAGCCTGTTTTCTCTGAAACCAGCCTAAAGACCTCCTTTTACTCTGAACTGCAGATCTGCAGTACTGCTCTGAGGACAACCGTATTGTAACTGCATTCCAGTCTTGACTGCACTTCTTTAAGGACAGCAATTCCCCAGGCTAAACCAGATCACTACTCTCAATGCAGGAGAAATGAAGATGACAGCATCCTAAACTTGGAGGCTATTCTAGAACAAAATGCATAATCATCCTTCTAACTTAAAATGGCTTTGAACCATCTTCACTCACTATAAAACACCCAATAGTTTAACCAAGATGATGAAAACTCAGTATCAAGATAGAGCGTATTCATTCACCTTTATAAATGGAAAACTTCCCCCCCTACACCTTTTTTTTTTTTTTTTTTCCCTCCAGATAGCTGTTAATACTCTCAAGTCACAGTCTATTTTTGGAAGGGCCTGCTGAACTGTTTCAGGACAGAACATATAATACCCTCTAAGGTTGCCTTCAGCATTCAACTGTGGATGAACTGGCAGGAGGTTCAGGAATACAGTGTTAGATAATTGGTTGCCATGGCAACATTTCTGCCTCTGCCAAATTTTGGCGCTCGTTTAAAAGCTGATCTCAAACCAAGGTCTTTTCCAAAAAATCTCTAAGCTCTTATTAAAAGAAGGAAACACATGACCATATTCCTCTCAAAAACATCCATCCCACGTAAAATGCGTCAGTCCTTTTTTTCATTTACTTCCAGCGCTATTACACCAGCTCTTCTCACCACAGTATAGCCTTCCCTTGTATTAAAATGCTGTTTCCTCTATGAATTTGCCTGACTTAAAATGAAGCATGCAATATTTCTATACTTCTATTCAAGCACGTAGAAGATATGAATGCCATTTCTTGGTCAAGTAGCAGGGTAAAAGGCAGTTCTTTCACTGTGGCTTTTCAAAGCACCTTTATTTATTGACCAGAACGGTCACCTGTGCACCTTAGCACAACTCAAAATAGACATTTCCACATAACTAATTTTTCAGTTTCCTGGAAGTTCTGAAAAAGCAGTAGAAATGGTTGCCTTAATTTTATGGAATTTAGGGTAGTGTGAAAAAACTCTAGACCTTTCAAATAGGTTTCATTCATATAGAAGGTAAGGCAGTAATGAGTTAAATTTATAATAGGGCTTGAATGTCAGTCACAAACTGCAGCGATGGCACAATTCTAGCATTATATTCGAACTGTTAAGACATTTGAATTTGGGTTTCTATCTCCCAGCTCTAAATTCTCAAATAGATAATACATACTTAAACTGCACTGCAATGAAAAAAAAAAAAAACCAACAACCTGCAACAACTCAAAAAACCTAAACAGAGAAAGAATTACAAGAGATACAGTACATAAGGGCTTTTTTTTTCCTCAAGAACATCAATCTCTTTCCACTTGGTCTTCAGAAAGGGCCCACACTTGGAATCAGCTAAAAATAAGAGATGCAATTTAACGATCACTGGCACTTTAGATAAGAAAGATCATCATCTTCAAAATCCCTCTCAGTGATGGATATGCCTACGGATTTTCTCACTGTTCAGTGTCAAGCAAATGCAATAATCCCTACATCAACAGGCAAGGCATCAGCAGACCAGAATTTCAATACACACGGTCTGCCTTGCATATCTTGTTTTTTCATGCTAGAAATGAAATGCCTGTGTAGCACCTTTGCACTGTTCAGCAGTTAGAGAATTCTGCAGCACAGACCAATATCTTGTCTCAGTTGTGCTAAGTAAAGGAGGCAGCTTGTGTTCTCCAAAAAGAGGAACACAAATCAAAATGAATGTGATGACAGGTCTGAAAAATTGTGCTCTACTTCATTCAGAAGGCTTCTCTCAAGCAAAAATATACAGATTCTGGAGCCAGCATTTGCTCTTGCTTATTTTTCTCTTTCAGAACATGATGGCTCTGTATCACTAGAGTGTTTCTCTGCAGATAACATCACTATACCAAAGTTATATAATGGACTACAAATAAATTCAATTTAGTCATAACATGAATGGTGAAATCTTACAAAGCATGAGGAAGTTTCTTTTAACAATTTCATGTTGTGGTATATAAAGCTTTCTCCAAAACTTTTAGAACAACAAGATCTGTTTGCTGCAAAAGCAATGTAATGGGGACAAAACAATCATAAAGCACGACAGTTCTAGCTGATTCATGCATAAAATATAAATCAGATTGACTCACAAAATATTTTTAAAGAAGTATCTTGGTGAAATATCTTATTGTAGGTATTTTATTATAGAAACAGCATTGACTAACAGCAGAACAATTGCTTTGTTTCATCTATTTCTGCACTAAGTGCATGTGTTATTATTGTACGTAATTTCCTAAAGCAAACTGAATCTCCTTCATAAGCTACAAAAAAAATCTTTTAAACTACTTAAATCATAAACCTCCCTGATTCTCTGTGGTGCTATGCTTTACACGGGGGTCTTCTATGTACTTCCTATAATTATATGTCTGCACATCTGCAAATGTGTTTATTGTTAACAGACTATGGCAACACATTTCAATCTTTAGAGGAAGGTTCAAGGATAATGTTCCACACATAAACAATAAGAAAGAAGACTTTTTAAGACTCACGTAACTTCCTCTGCAGTAATTTAAAGAAATAGTCCTGTCTTTAATACCTTAGTAAAAATCTTAGGTACTCATAAATTCTAATGACATAGTGGTGTCCACAAGTTTCACTGGTTCCCACAAGTTTCTGATCATGGAAGAGCTTTATGGATCCAGATCAGAGAAAAAAATTACTTAAAACCTCCCAGAATAAATTCCGGAGTTCAAGCAAAGAAGTCCCTGTAGTGTCATTTTAAAACTTAATTTCAGAAAAGAGATCAGTAGAAATGTTAGCAGTTTCATTCACAGCTTTTCAAATCAAAGTAAACTGTATCCTATCCCATAATAGAACTAAAATTTTGACATTTTAGAAAATTCTCTCATTACTAATGCAATCAGCAGCCAATGTCTCACTGACATTGTATATCAATGATTTTTTTGTTCATTTACAAATACACATAAATGTACACATAAATGACATACAGTATATTAGTACAGCACATTGCCAAAGAAAACAAATATTTTCTAACTTTGGAGATACTAGGTTACAAGTTAAGAAGAAAGCAGATTTTTTTTTTTTTTTTATACAAGCATGAAATAATACCTACTGTACTTTCATGGTCCTTTTTGGACTGTAAAACACAAAAAATACATCTCAGAACCACTAGAGCTATCCTTAATGTAGTTAGTTATCTACCTGAATCATTTGAATAGTTGACGAAAACACAAAACTGTGGAGCTTCTGCTCTCTCACGGCTCAGACTGACTTTAAATCAGGGTGCTTACAGAATTGTTTCCTATTGGCATCAGCCATCTACAAAAGCACATAAACAGCCTGACAAGCTTGCATGATATTCTTCCATTTGACTAAAAAGTGACTGAACATGTGTTTTTTATAAGGGCAGATATTTACCCAGGTGAGTTTATTGGCAACAAGTTTTTCTGAAATACAAAATTGTGTTAGGCAGATATACACTAGTCAAAGAAAAGCTATGTAAAATTATTTGAGTACCTTATTTTAAGAGTAAAGTTTCAGGAGCTTAACACTTGCACTAATCTGTTCTGGTCCACTGCATTGTATTCTAGTAAATCAAATATGCTCTACCCAAAGAATCTTCCCCTAGTCACCTGACCCGATGCCATGATCAAAGTGTACTGATGAAACAGAAATATCGCATTACTTTCTTTTGAGATTTTCTTCTACTGAGGGCAGTGTTCTTGCTAGGTGTTGATTACCCAGTGAAACAGAATGGACAGGATTGGCTTTGGCATGTAAACAGGGACTGGGAGCATGGACGCTTTTTGGTATAATCAATATGTTATCTGTCCCAAAGTACTTCTTTCCTGGATAATACACTTATATGGACATGGACAATGGTCAGGCCAAATTAATTATTGAGGCAATCTTCTCCCTGGTCCCTGCTTTCATGAGAGAAGAGTCACAAAGTGCGTAAAGGCAATTTAACATATTGTAAAACAAAGGCAATAGTGTATTACTTTTCAAAGAATTCATGAGAAGATTTCTGAAGAGGTTCTTGGAGCCTTAGATTGAAGCCACTGAAAAAATAGCCGCTACATATTATCCTTGTAACTTTTAGACTAATACTGTGACATTTTTGTCAAAAAAAATCCCAGTCTTTTAGACAGTTTGCTTCACAGATATGATTTTGTACCTGTGCAAGGAGACAACTGAGAAATTGAAGTCTAACCCAAATACTTAAATATAACAGGAAATATGGGAAGTATCTTGTTATCTTTACTTTTATACCTGATAAAACAGAGCAACATATAGTCTACAGTGGTTGAACACATGGTAAGCTTATTTCTCTCCACCCAAAAATATTTTCACAACTGTAAGTAATGAGAGGTGTACTGTAAACTAGCCAAGAAAGCAAGTCTGAGACTTACAGTTTTGTAGCACAGCTTCAGCAGCACAAATAGTCACGTGAAACTCTGCATCCCTGACATTTTAAATTACTATACAACATCTGCAAACCAACAGTCCGTGCTACGTAATTAAGAAATAAGAGATGTCTGGCAAGATTTATGGGTTGGGGAGAACCAACTGAAACCTAACAGGTTTTTGACAGGACTGAAAAAGAATGGACGAAATTTAATGACTATACTAGTGGACCATATAATTTCCTGACTAAGAAATTTTTAAAAAAATTTTTATATTTTGTTTATTTGCTTTAAAAACAAGCAATTCAGGAGACTGTCTCAACCTCAAAATGGAACTATTTATATTAGTTAGGCTATTAGTGGGACTGTGTGAATTACATAACACAACACAGGAATTTCCACATAGTTGCGTTCATATTCCTCTGTTAAATTGAAAAGGTGGGAAATGTACATTCAGCCTAGTAGTAAATAATATAGAAAAAATATCAAAACTGTCTTTGAGGAAAATCAGGAATATAGAGAAAATAAAGAATAAAATATAACTACCTTGAGCTAAAAAAAAAATAAATTAAGTAAAGGCTTTAATCATGCTATGGAATTCAGCACTGAATTCTTCATATGACTAACAGGACAACTGTGCACACACACAAAAAAATAGAAAGTTTAGTTTGCAATTAAAGAAAGGTAGCCTGCTGATAGAAAATATTACTTCAGTGTTGTCCCTTTTACAGGGAAATGGATGACCTATTTCAATTACTTTAAAACTTGCTAAAGAGATCATAATGTAATGACAATTTTTCACTGACCTGGACTAGGTGCCTGAGATCTTCCCATTTCAGATTATCTCATTAAAGATTGATATTGCAGCTCTGATCCATTTTACATCATTTCCCACTGCTGACAGAGTATTTTAAACAGGCTTCAACAAAAATTCTGATATTTCTTTTTTTCCAAGCATGTATTTTAATCCTTAGGCTGAAAGGATTTCAGGTCTGTGTCTCACAGTCCCCCTGGGAGGCCACATACAGCATTTCTAATGTGTCTTGTTCCCACTAGGCAGGGCCCTTTTGCATGGTGATGGCTTCAGGGGCCAATGGTTTGAAAAGTCTGAATTTTGTCATTCAAATCCACATCACTCCCTCTAAGAGACTCAGCTGGGATGTGTCTTGCACTGCAAAGCTCTCCATGGGTGTTATGTGCTTATTCACAAAACCTGGGCTGGGCTGATTATCATCAGCAGCTGATGAACACTAATTAAAATTTGTAAAGACTAGGACATACCTATTAGTTTTGCCTTATTCCTCTCTACTTTTATATTTTGCTGCCATGTCAGTATCATGTGTGAATACTGTCTCTGAACAGTTCTGTGAACAGCTGTAAAAACAGTGAAACAGTACAGCCTATCCTTAAATATCATAGTAGCACCAAGTAAAACTATTAGTTCCTAGATGCTGAGAATTCAAATACTGTATTTGTGCTAAATATATACTTCTTTGTCCTGCTTAAATGCAGCCAGGCAACGAGCTTGCAGTTCAGTTTTCAGGAGGCAATCTCCTACAATAAAGCCTTCACAGACCTTCTACTAACATATATAGCTAAGGATGCCGCCCTTCTGCGGTTCAGCTCTCAGTCTTGCAAAAGCTGGTTTGTGCATCTAGCTTAATGACTTAACTTTATGCTGGCAATGCATGATGTTTGATACAGATACGTGTTTTTGCAGGATTGGAGAAGCCTCTTTTCCTTGCTTCCTCTGGTGGGGGAGCAAGGCTGTTACACACCTGCTCCAATGAAGGGGAAAAAAAATGAACAGGGCTGCTGCGTTTCTATCACGTTTAGGCTCCTGATAGTGAACGCTTTAAATGGTGAAGAGCCTAAAGTCCTTTCTCACCATGTGCCTCCCAACAATTCCCATCACAGGAGCCCATGCTGACCTGAACACTAAAGAGTCACTGCTCCTTCTCTGCCAGAGAAATTAAAATGCACTCTGGTCATCAATTTGATTATTAGCTCTATTTTTCATTTTGCTTTTTGAAATAAGGTTTCCTTCAGTATGCCTTAACTGATACTCCTGGAGTAAAAACTTGACGAGGTAGAATTAACAAGTTTCTTCAATATCTAATGCTTCATATGAATGAGCATATAAGCATATAATTATATATAAAACCTAAAAAGTAAAAGAAAACTAAAAAAAATACTATCAACAGTTGTATAAAAAGTTTTGTGCAATGTTAATCAAAATATTGACAAAAAAAAAGATACTCAAGATAAGAATTCTCCACTGAAAAGGCAACTGTAATTTTGCAAGTTGTTGCAGAAAGAAAATAATTCTTACCATGGTACAAAAAAACAGGCCAGGTGAGCTTCGCCTTTTTAGTAAAGCTTCTTGGACTTTAACAAGTCTGTGAAAAGAATGTGATTAAAGATCTTAATATATAAATGATGTGAATCACACAACAGATTTTTAGAATTTCTGCATTGTTTTTGTTAGAGTATAAAATATATGTTATTTTGCAAGAGGACTATATGTCCTAGTAATACAGTAATGCCTTTTTTGTGGCATGTACTTGTTATTATGTGAGAGGTCTGCAAGCCAGAGTGATCAGACTGTGTCAGGCACAAAAACAATGAGTTGTGTTCCAGCGTACAGAAAGCAATTTCATAGGGAAAAAAATACCTAAATGGCTCAGCAAGAAGGAGTTATTAAGTAAGGGGAGGCAAATAGCTTTTCTTTTCCCACTGGTTTCTCCCATAAGATTTTCATTAACATGAAACATAAAATTATGAAATAAAGCATTAAGAAAAAAAATCAACCGCTGACAATGATTAAGAAGCAATCACATGTCAAAGCCTTTTCTGTATGTTTCAATGGTTAGTTGAATCTTGTATTTTAAAGCAGTGGAATTTGGTAGGTATATTTTTTTCCTTTGACCATTAATTCCACATTGACACCACCAACGACAGACTTTGTTCTTTAAAGTCAATTGTATTTTACATTAAAACAGTGATAGTATCTAGTATTCCTAAATGTTCACTGTATCAAGAAAGTGTAAAGCCATCAGCTAGTCACTAACAAGAGGTATTATCAGTAACTTAATTTAGGAAATTCGGTAAGCCAAAATGCCACACACTGTCACTCCAACTGTATCAAGCACCTTTACGTGTTTTAAAGCAAAGCAGAAGTACCTTATGACCCCTGATGTTAAAATTGAGACCTCAAAACGATTTGATGTACACAGCCTTTTAAATTGGCGCAATCAACCAAGAGCAGCTCTCTTGTTTGTGACATACGCTAAACTATATTAGTTAAATATTGCCAATTTATTTCAGCAGCAATTTAATTTCAGGAGGCTTGCTAGGCTTAATTTCTCCTAGAACAGCTCTCTGGTAGTGTATTTGCGATATGATTTAATTTATCACAACAGCGCTCTCCTTGCCATCTCAAGAATTTCTATAGTTAATCAATGCAGCTGCAAGTCTAATTTCTACAGTTCATGAGTGGACCTTTCAGGAAATGGTGCTACCTGACATTATCACAGAAGTACCAGAAATTTCTGCTGATCAATACAGTACTGTAGAGTTGCTGTCTTCCACAAATGCAGGGTAGGCTATCTGCATCACTCTCAAACACCCAAAACTGAGCTGGAAACCTAAAATGGAATTAAAGTTTTTGTCTTAGGGACTTCTTGTCTACAGCTTTTGACACGGAAACTCTGGTTGTTTCACCTACAGAAAATCCTCTCACGTAATTGATGCTTGGAATGGCACAAATCACAGCGAAATTCATGCTCAAGATTGATATGGGACTGGATCACATAGGCTATCGATGAAGTTTTGAAAAAAATTAAGACAGCATAATCTACACTAAAGAGATGCTATTCTCCATCACACCCATGTCCTAGTTTGTAACTGGATTTTTCAGCCATTTTATGCCAAATAATCAGATTTAATGTGTTGGTTCTGTTCTTCTGTTTCTCTTTCAGCAAGCTGCATTTCTCTCTTCCTTTGAGAATCTGTCATTAAGAGGTTTTGCCACAGAATGTTATAGGTTATGCTCAGTAATCTGTACTTTCTGGAGGTTTCATGTTATTCCTCTCTCCCTGAAATTTGCTACCACTTGCAAATTTGATCACTATGTTGTTTAGTACCTTTATTACTAATAATAAATATATATGAAGATAAACCATACTATATTTTACTATCAGTTCTCCTGTTTTCATCTTATGATGCAGTACTCATATATACAACATGTATGTTTTTTCCCCAGAAAATATGAAAACATTTACTAAATATTTCTTACACACCAAAGTATAGATGCTGAGAGCCTGTCTATTCTAAAAATTGCAAACATGACAGAATCAATGGGTTTTGCATGAGAAGGATAGGACTTGAATAGTTTAAATGTGTTTTTGTCCTTTTGTATTCTGGGCTAGCATCACAGAGTAAAAGTGCAGCCCCAAGGCACCTTGGCAGCTAACAGCTAGAGCCAGGCTGAACAACAATAATATTGTGATGTGTATCTGTGTGGCTTTTTGTCAAAGTGAAAATTGAGTTATTGTGTGCCTTTACAGGTGACGACCAAAAGGATGGTGGTAGGACGCTGGGAAACAGTTTTCTGACAAGGATATGGATTTACAGCACTTTTTCAGATGGGCTTTGAATGCAATGCTTAGAGTCATACAATTTTAAAAAGTATTCTGTCCCTTTCATTCTTATGGCATCACAAAGGAGAGATCAAACATCTGGGAAAATTGGTAGGAAAACTGATGACAATCGGGAGGGAAACTGAAGGTAGAAAAAGGGTAGATGGATTATTATGTTACATAAAACCAACAGTAACAGCCTCAAACTTACTTGCCTTACTTGTAAAAAAATTGCATGCTTCCCTGTATTAATCTAAAGGTAAACCAGATGGTATAGCGGAATGCCTGTTTCCACACTTGTACATAAAAGAAGCCAGCTTGTGTGAACTTGAGTATGTGTCTGTGTCCGATTCAATATGTGTACTGGAAGTTAGATAACTCATTAAGGAGAAAGACTTGAAGTGGCTGCCTCAATCCTCTCAAACACCTGCCCCAAGGCAGGTCATTTTTCCATGAATAATTGAAGAGCTCTGTAACCTCTGATGTCAATGATTCAGAGGAGATGCCTGGCCACATGTTCTAAGGGTTTTTTATTGACATATACAGTGCCTTTCATGAGCCTCAGAAGACATTTGTGGGATTAAAAACTAAATACATCTAAGAATCATTACATTCCGCAACGCACAGAAATACAACTGCCTCAAGGGCCTCCCTCTCTTGAAATTAAAGGCAGCATTTATTACTTTTTAAGAGACAATGAACAGAGTCACATTCAAAAACTTCCCAGAGAAGACTGACCGTAGGCATAAGTCCTTATTCTGTCAAGGCTTTGAGATGGCATATGATACAGACCTCTACTGACAAGTGTCAAAACTAAATACTAGGTTTTGTTGAGGGTATGCCAGATCATTTCCGTACCCTTTAATATACAATGATAATAATTGGTGGATAAATAAGGGTTGTTATTACCAGTGCATAAGCAGAAAAATTCAAGTATTTTCTAAATGGACATAACTATGGTGATTCTTTCACAGTTATGTGTCATCATATGCTAAGAATCAATGTTTGTTTTGATACAGTTTTTACATGTAATAAATGCAAGTAAAAGTTACATCTATCGTTCTACTACTTACTGCGTAAGTAGTAGTCATCTTTTACTCAGCACTCATTAGGCCACATGTGGAATACTGCCAAGCTTGCACACTCCCCACCCCAACAGCAGAAATACATTGATAAACTGAAGTGACTTCAGCAGAGGGTGACCAAGATGGTTGGGGGCAGAAGCACTTGTCCATAGAGTAACGGCTGAGGGAACGGGGCTGGTTCCGCCTGGAAAAGAGAGAGTTTCTGCAGGTCATCAAGAAGACTGAGCTAGGCTCTTCAGAGCATGGCAGGAGGAGGAAAGACATCAGGCAGTGGCCATAAATTAAAACAAGGGAGGTTCAGACCCGTTATGAGAAAACCTTTTCACTGTTAAGACAGGCAGGCATCGGAAGAGGTTTCCCAGAAGTGTTCTGATGCCCTAGGGGTTTTCAAGATGAAAGTAGATAAAACCTTGAGTAACCTGCTCTGACCTCATACCTGGCCCTGTGTTCATCAGGAGGTTGGACTAGAGAGCTCCTGAGGGCCCTTCCAACCAGAACCATTCTATGACACTAAAACAGAAAAAGGTGAGGATATGCCCTTCTGTAATGCAACCTATTATAGATTTGCATAAAAACTATAAATAGTGTTAGTTTTTAATATCTCCATAGCTCTCAACACCCCATTGCCACTGTCATGTTGTGCAGGTAATTATTTTCCCTTTTGATTCAGATTATTAGAAAAAGAAAAAGTTATATGCAAATTCACATAGGAAGCAGCGTAAAGTTGATGGCATCTAATAAAGAAACAACGCTGACATACTTGCATTTTCTTCAATTTCTATATATCATAAAGGCTTCTGTAAATAAGAAACAGTACTATCAAAAAGGAGAGTGTCATCTCTCAGTAAAATGGAATTAAAATATACAACACTTTGTATTTCACAGTATATAACTAAATTTCCAATTGCTTGTTTAGTATATTTATTTTTTCTGAGAAAGAATATTTTGCATGAGCAGTAATGAAGACATAGCTGCCTACCTAGTGTTCAAGGTTATTGCAATATGGGACTAACAATTTAATTCATGCACGCATTTGCCAGGGACCTGTTCAGATCTGTTCTCTTACAACAGAAAGGCTTACCTGACTTCAAATTCTATAGAAAATATTCTTGCAGAGATGATTATGGGCCAGTGAGAGAAGAATGAAAATAATTTGTTCTGGAGTGCTTGAACTAGAACTTCAAGAATAAGCAAATACACAAATCTCCAAATAAAAAAAAAAAACAAACTCAAAACCCGATAGACCCTTTCTGAGTTGACAGTAGATACATTAAGATTCAACTTTGCACTTATTTCTAGGAGGTGTGACGTTTGTGTGCTACTTGGAGTCAATAGGGGAAAAGGGATCTTTCCTGCCTTTCTGAAACACAAGACATTTTTCCTAGTACTTTGTGCAGTTTCCAGAAAACAACATATAAAACATTAAATCAGTTACACTTAAACCAAAATGTTGTCCTTTTGCACTACAAAGCTGTGGCATGTTATATGGAGATTTTAGTGATGGGAACACATTTCTTTGATGGGTTCTTATTAACTACCATGTAGCAGGAAGGGTTGTTTTTATTTGGTTTGTTTTGTAGGTCAACAGAAGCAACAAGACATCTTATGCAAACTACATTAAGGAGGTCAAATGTGGTAATGTTTGTAATAAGAAATATTAAGACCGAGAAAGAAGGGCTGTAGCTTTAAGAGATGAACTTTCAAGACACTGAGTTCTTACAGAAGGCAGCCTATTACTAGCAGACTAATGCTAGAAGTTATGCTGAAACAGTACGTAGTGAGAGATTCAAATGAATAAAGCTACTTGCTTGAAATATTTTGGGAGGAAGGATTTAGAATAATGCATATGATGTATTTATGATCTTCTTATCATCTTCTACCTTCTAATATAAAATTGATTATATTAGAATAATATAGAATAATTTTATTGAACCCTCTGACCAAACAGAGGAGAGACTATATCACTATATCCCTCCTGAACTGAACTTGGATTACTGATGATGGCTTTTACTACTTCAGTTCCTTGAGAGATTATCCATACATTATTTTCATTAGCTATACAGTTACATCGCAGTGTATCACACAGTGACTTGTAACAGCTTTATGCTAGTAATAACAAAGCTTGATTGTTAAGATCCCGTTATATTTTAATCTATGAGCTTGATTAGAGTACAGTAACATTGTGATCATTAGTTTTAATCTATATAGTTTATATTGACTATGAAGTGACAGATTGGTTAGTGTGTTGTTGATCTTAAAGCCATAAATGGTGCATGTCATGTTTATATCCAACTTTCCCACTGATTAATAACAGCACATATGTCATAATGTCTTTTTATACTGTGTTCTTTGTTGGTAAATGACCATACTTATTGACAGTAGGAAAATGATTGTAAAAAATTATTTTCCCTTCATGTCTTCTCTTTCTTTATTGAAATCCAGTTTAAGATTTTTCTGTTACAAACACAAGTATTAGTTCCGTATTCAATTGTTCTGATTTTGCACAGAAGAGAATTTTTATGTTTTGAATAGTTTTTCCAATTTTAGGTCATAGATAGTTCTAAGCTATATTTCTCTTTAACAAAGCTCAATGAAATCATATAATTTTTTTACACACCTGGCAGAACTTAAAAGCAAAGACCTAACCAGCCAGAAGAACAATACCCTTAAATAATTAAATTCAGGCTAGCGTCTCTGCAGACTATAAAGTTTTGCTCGTACTTAATTGGTAAAAATTGAAAACAGAGCAATAGGAATTTTTATGAAGTCATACACTAAAACACTTGTTTCTGAGACATGCAGAACAAAACATTTCCTAGAAATGTAATTTTATCCCTCAAAAGAAAATCAATATTAAGTTTGAAATTTCACCTTGGAAATTTCATAAGGATTTTTTTATCTTGAGTATATTGAGAGTTATTTTAAGTTATTTTAAAGTTATTTTAAGACAAAAGTTGCTTGTTTAGAATCACAGAATCATTATGGCTGGAAAAGATCTTTAAGATCATCAAGTCCAACTGTTACCTGACTCTACCAGGCCCACTTCTAAACCATGTCCCTGAGCACCATATCTAGGTGGCTTTTAAATACATCCAAGGATGGCAATTCAACCACTTCCCTGCGCAGCCTGTTCCAGTCTTCGATAACCCTTTCAGTGTAGAAGTTTTTCCTAATGTCTAACCTAAACCTCCCCTGGCACAACTTGATGCCATTTCCTCTTGTCCTTTTGGCTGTAACTCGTGAGAAGAGACCAACGCCCACCTCTCTACAGCCTCCTGTCAGGTAGTTATGGAGAGCAATAAGGTCTCCCCTCAGCCTCCTTTTCTTCAGACTAAGCAACCCGAGGTCCCTTAGCCACTCCTCATAAGACTTATTCTCAAGACCCTTCACCAGTTTTGTTGCCCTTCTCTGGACCCTGTCCAGCACCTCAATGTCCATCTTATACTGCAGCACCCAAAACTGAACACAGTGCTCAAGGTGGGGCCTCACCAGTGGGACAATCACTTGTCTAGCCCTGCTGGATACACTATTCCTGATGTAGGAATGCAAGGTTTAACCCACTTGGAAAAAGTCTTTCTTAGAAATGGGCTCTTAGAAAGTCAAAATGGATGTATTAGCTTTCTACTCGACATATAATGGTATGCAAAGCACCATTTGTACGTGCAAAATTACAGATTGCCATTTTCTGGCTCTGCTAACCCTTCTGATAGCTGGGAGTGTCACTCTTCATAAAGGCCAGATTTTCTGTAAGAGTAGTAGTTGTATAAAATTTCTCTTCATAAAAATTCCTTGAGTTTATACATATGCTATATCAAGAAAGTCTGCAGTCTTCATAAGCAGCCAGGGAAGGAGCTGAGGAAAACCGCCCCCAGCATACCTCGTTCCAAACTCTCATACCAGCTGGCAGAGATTTAGAACAGCCACTGCTTCAGCAGAAGGGAAGCGAGTTTGTAGAAGGGCTGTGTTACAGCTGTACCACATACCTGCAGATTGAGAAGATGGATGCTGCAAACTGGCAGCACGTTTGCAGTACCATTTTCCTTGTTAGTAAGAATCACAGAATAGATGAGGTTGGAAAGAACATCCAGACGTCATCTGGTCCATAGTAAACCATAGGGAAAAGATAAAAGTTAGACAAGATTTTCTAAACTGAACAGTATACTTAACTGTTCAACACAATACCACTTAACCAACTGTGCTTTGGAAAGTGCTATGTTTCTGTTTCTCAGACATCTCAAATAAGGCATCCAGAACAAGTAATAATTTTGGAAAATCCTGACCCTAACCCTTTGCCGCTTTTCTTCATTATTCAAATCTGTTGGCCATTGTCTTTTCTCTCTCATCTACCTCAGTCCCTGACAGCAAATAATAGGTATATTTTCGTGGGTTGAAAAGACTTGTTATATTGGGCAACTCACAATATTTTTGTATACAGCAGAAAAGCAAGTATGAGAAAAGGCTAAATTCCACACTCTCAATAAATTCATAACTCTTATTAAGTTTTTCTACCTCTTCCATTTTACAATGCTGTATTTTGGTCCTTGATTTTACCAGTAGGTAATGAAATAATTAATGTAAAATATCTCAAATTTTACAAAATATTATAAAAATCAGTGTGAAATATATTTGTAATTTTTTGCATCTATCCACATTTTTTTTATTCTTTTATGTTTTGTTCTTGACCTGTGACAGGAGTTCCTTCTCAAGTCATGTGTTTGAGCTTACTTTTGCTGCACTAGTGTCATCACTTTCAAGTCATTGTTCATGGGACACCCTTTCCAGTTAGCTGTAAAGTGGATATTTGCTACTTCTTATTCCATTCTAATATTCTGGCTTCATTGTGAGGCTGACAATGTTCTTCCTGTTTAGCAAGATCTTAATCAGACTTACTTATACCAGACTTACTTCTTACTTTTTTTTTCCTTGGATATTGTAGAAATGCTGTGATTGTTTTCTGATTTTGGCATACAGCTTTATAGGTGGGTTGCAATCTGTAGTACAGTTTCCAGTTATTTGAGGAAGCAATTGCATTTAAATATGTCAACACTTTCTCCTAAGTGGATCATCTCTACTGCCTCCTTTAGTAGGAAGTATCAAGAATAACTGATCGTCTTAAACTGATTTGCATTTGCTGGCATTCAAAGGTTTATTTTAAAACAAATTTGAACTTTCCTGCAGATCTTAAATATAGCTATCTGGTTTTGGTTTTGTCGTGTTCCATTCCATTTAACTGACTTCTTTTAATACTGGTGCTGTGCTATGCAGATGTTTCCTGGAACCTCTTTTTTACAAAGGATGGACTAATGGAAGTTCATTTGAAGCACTAGTTTCAAAACAGCGTGATAAAAGTATTCAACTTCTTGTTCTCTTTATCTGGCGTCATATGCAGTATAAGTACACAAGCTGAGTACACCCCTGTGAAGACCCTGTAGAATACAGTGTTTAGGTAGAGAGTGACAGCTTTTTTACATAGGGCTTTATTTAGTTAGCAACAACCTGTACGTATGTAGATCTTATTATAATGATTTCCCCAAATGCAAGCACTGTAGATTATACAGTGTTCATACGAGCTTGTAATTAACTTGGCTTTCTAAAAAATGTAATGTCAGAATAGACATCAAATATCTTGAAAAATAAGGGAAAACATTCTCAACTTCCTGTGCTTAGTTTGCTTTTTTGATCGTCTCATTCAGTATGTGCAGAATTTTCCTATTTGGGTCAGTGAGCTTGGCATTGAAGACCTCTGGTCCAAAGCTATCCTTGACTTTTATCTAATAAAAAAAAAAAAAAATTTTCTGGTCTGCCTCACATCTGGCAAAAATCTACTTCATTAACTGTTGCTAGTAACCTAGTCCTTGCAATACTCATAGCTTTAGAGTCTGTACATGGTATCTTTTCTGAATTATTCTACAAGAAAGTTAGAAGATTCCTTTTTATTATTCTTTGCTAGGCTTGTGGGAACAGAGAGAGATTTTTCTAATAGGCTTTTCATACATGCAGTGTACTACCAGCTCAGGGCAAGAAGAAAAAGAATAAGAAATCATTTGTTATGCCTCTTTTGAGAGGAGAATAAACATTACATAACTGCATGAATATATTCTGCTTGCTTAAATTCTCAAAAAAAATAAATTACTAACCAGAAAATCTGGACTTTTTGAAACATCTTAGAAAATTCTTTCCTATAAAGTGTTTCGGTGGCAGATGAAAATAAGAGGCAGCTGTAGCTAAAAGTCATTTTAGTAGCCTGTTTAAAACGTGGTTTGTGACAGAAATATAATTCTCAGCTTCTTCTTATAGGTAGTTTATGACAAAAGCAATTTTATAATTTGCTAATTTGAATGTCAGATTAGGTATTTAGCCTTGTAATCTTAAAATTGTTATAAACACATATTTAGACTCTTAGTATTGACACAGATCTTTCAAATTATCTGGACGTTCAGCATGCTTATACAACCCTTTTAAAATGATGCTCCATTTTCTGCTAGATGACAGGCTACCATCGTATTTAGTGCGATTTCCTAACCTGATCAAAGATCTTCCTCAAAAGCTTATACCCATTGAATCAAATGGAGGATCCTGTTCTTTGGGGATTTCCAGTCATGAGGGGAAAAAATGATATTATTATGGTGAATATTTATCTAAATGAGACCAAACATATTAAATTAGGAATATTAATAACAGAAAAATCTTATGTCTTTTCACATTTAGAAGTTTGAACACAGTCGGAGATACACCTAGAGTATGCTAGAGACTTATAAAGAATCATCAAGTAGCAAACACTCACATTGTGTGAGTTTCAAGGGAACATATTTTTCTCACCAGAAGACAGATCTAAACGATTAAAAGCAGGTATGTGGCATATATATGTATGAACATGGTGCAGCTTTATGCCACATACCTGCTCCTAATCATTTCAGGCCTGAAGTTTTGGATTATCAAATCATATATACTGTCCTAGTATAGCACGTTGAAATTTTAGCCAGAATGGTAAGAAGCTGTGTGAAAAATAATCTACTTATGCCCTACCTGAAACATATTCTGTGCTGACACAAGCTGACTTTTCGAACAAGACAGTCTCTTCAGCAAAAGTCCAGCTTTACTATTCAGTTTTAGCTAGATACACTTTACATCTGTGAAAACATATGCTGAGTTAGTGGGAAACAGAGCAATTCACGAACAGAAGTATTATTCATACATGCACAAGTAAAATTGCAGGAATATGCTTTTGATGATATCTTGGAGTAAAGGATGACTTCTGCAAAAGGGATTTAAGGAAAAGAAACCAACAGAAGCTTTGCGAGATGGTGAAAAAATATGGATTAAGTGTATCAGAGCTGTCGCTAAATGGAACTGACAGAGTTGCTGAGATAGCTCAGTGACCTGATTAAGAAAGTGGTGAGAAACCATGTTCCCTGTCCATCTCTACAAGATTTTATAAATTATTTTATTAACTTGGTATGTAGAGATTCCCTCCTTAAAATAGATCTCAGATTGCCATGTAGGCAAAGCTGAAGAATATACATGGATATCACTAAGTCTCATTACTTTTATGAAATTGAATAGAATAACATCCATGGGTGCGTAGGCAGAAATTGAAAAGTTAGCAAACATTAAATTAAATATTATATAGTTATAATGCAAGAAAAAATACCTTAAACATTTGTGTCTTCAGAAAATTTCAGATTGTTAGAAAAGGTCGTCATTAAAGTGAGAAAACATTTTACACTGAATTTTGGACATATAATAGTGTCTTTTACTCAATGGCCAGAATTTTCATTTATCCGTTCACTCCCTATAAATACTTTAAAAATCCCTCAAATTTGAGGGCAGATTTTTATTAGCTTATGTTCTCAACAAGCTTAAATTGACCCCCCCATTAAACTAACAGACAGGCCTTTATATACCTTCTTCTTAATTCTGAGAAGTTGAACAAGTTTTCTAGTTTCTATCCATTCCTGTAACACGTAAAATGAAGTCTTTTAAAAATATATTCCTTTAAGAAAACTTACAGCCTGATATTCTAACACAGAAATCCTCCTTTCATTTCATTCTCAAGTAAATATTACAGAACACAGTTTGTCTTAATCAATTATTGTTCAATACAGTATTGCTTTTATAGGGGAACTGCACCGATTTATGATGCTCGTATGTGACAATGTGCCAGTCTTTGCTGTTGTGTAAATCACAGCACTGGGAAGAACACCAGCAGAGCAGAATGGTTCTTGCCTCGGAGCTGCTGGGAGCCAGAGCCTGGTGTCTGAGCGTAAGCCAGCCTTTGTTGGATGTTCAGTCGTGACTTTTAACTGAAGCAGCCAAGGCACATGCGACTTCTGACAACTGCTGGGAGAACAGTAACCCATAGCAGAAGACTGGGGTCAGCGATGGGAGCAATTAGCCAATGCATTGCAGTAAAACTTACCGAGGCTTGTATTTTAACTGCCACAAATAGTTTATTTTTTCATAGAAGAAAGGATTCTTATCTGCAACAAATTTTTTCATGTTCTGTCTGTCATGGACAATTATCCTACTATCAAAATCACGTTAACGTACATTTTATTGCAATAGCTCTGCTTCAATATTCTATATAGCAACAAAGATGCATTGGCTAGGTCTGTCAAATATCCTCTTTCCTCAGCTTCTTCCTTTCTGCCTTTGATAGACTACTCTTTCTCATAGGTTTTCTTTCGTACATAGTCTTTTCTTTCCCTCTGTGTATAGAGGAATAGGATGACATCTTACCCCTGGAGGGAAGGGTAATATCCTTCAACTATTTTACTGTTCTACACTTGTCCTGTAATCGATCTCACATGCATCCAGTCCACAATACTGCATATCATTTTCTTGAATACCATGAACAGGACACAAGCTTGACAACCCAGCATAAAGGCTGATGATTCCTTAGTCCGATCCTCTCATTTTGCTTTTTCTTTTCAGACCTCTACTTCACATTTCTCTGTTTGCATTATATGCACACAAAAAAGAAAAGAGAGCAGATTTTTGTGTTTGAAGCATCAACATCTCATCAGTAGAGTTCAGAAAAAAGAAGTCACAACACAGACAGAGAAAAAGGAATTTAACATGGGAAGGTCTGAAGAGGAAATGTAAGATGTGTTGGAAACGGATAACCTCCTTTAGTTCTGAATCCTGTTTTACTGACTCTGTGTTAGTTTTTTTTATTTCTGCACCCTGCTTACAGCTGTATGGATCATCAGTAGCAAGCTGAGGAGAACATAACATAAGAAAAAAAAATCCAGTCCATTTAATTATTTTCAATTTGCATGTGAAAACATTCTGTGTACATTATTTCAGAACACTCAGGAACAGTTCTCACAGCCCTGCCTATTAAAGAATGGATGGGAATGAATACATATCATCTATTACATTTGCTGAAAACATGTTGCAGTGTACACTATCAAAAGAAAGGTGTTTTCTTAAAAAAATCACACTCGTTTCACCGTCCGTGAGAAATTAAGAGCAGGATGGCAAAGGGTGTTTACACAGGCACTTAGCCAGGAAACAGCATGTTTTCCACAGATACGATCATTCAGGGAGCCCATCTCTGATTTTCATGAGCTCCCTCCCTCTGTTCTCATACCCCTGTAATTATATCGAGAAATCTATCTGCAGGTGAGAAAATACATACAGTTCTGCAAAATGTATTCAAATGCTGCCTCTTTCTTTTAGGTAAGTGCTACCACACTGAGGCCATTTGTAGGAATTTTACACAGCAAGATAAACAAATGCAAACCCCTTAAGGAAACGCATGATAGTTTCACAGCGAATTGTTACCAAAAATCTGCGTAAGGAGACAATAAAAGAATTCTCTATAAATCTTCTGTGAAATGCAGCATTGCTTATTAGCAGGCTTGATGGAAAACCTCGTGAGATAGAAAGTCTTGTCACTTTATTTGTACGTGCTTTGCTGCATCTTAAGTTGCAGCTTCGGATCCCCCAGGATCATGTGAGGCTAGGTTATATATTAGAGAGCTGTGCTACAGCGCTGTGCGTGTGTAAGCCTAGCAGCTGGGTAGTGTTATGGTTGCTGCTTTCCTGTGCTAAGCTGATTTACTTGTTTAAGGTCTGACCTCATCATCCTGTCAGTATGGATTCCCACCTATACAGTTAGCAGCAGCTTAGCATCGGCTTGAAGAGCTTGCAGTATATTAATCAGAAGAGAGAGGGAGAGAGCTACCGGTATTTGTTCTTTTGTTGTCTTTTCTTAAGAAGAGGAGTTGAAACACAAGAGATAACAAAGAATCCGTTTCCTTTCGAAAAGAATAGGCTTTTGTCTTTTTTTTTCCCTGAAAAAAATGTCAGTATCTGGAAAGAAAGAGTTTGATGTGAAGCAGATCCTGAGGCTCCGCTGGAGGTGGTTCAGTCACCCCTCGCAAGGCTCCACAGGCACGGGGGGCTGCCATCAGCAGGAAGGATATGAGCACAGAGGGACACCGGTTCAGAACAGGTTGAAGAACCACTCTCGGGACAGAAATGGGCTGAAGAAAAACAGCAGTCCTGTCCACCACAATATACTGGCACCGGTGCCAGGTCCAACCCCAGCACACCACCGATCTATTCAAACCTGGCACCAACAAAATCTCATAGAACAGCTTCGATCAAATGAGGACATTCCCAAAACAAGCACAGAGGAAAACTGTGTCAAAGAAGATTCAAGTAAAACCACACAGGAGTTGCAGATGATCACGGAAGAAAATTCAGATGAATCTGCAGAGAGGTAGGAGTTTTAAAGCCTGTACTTAGAAAGCCATGCTTCTATCCAAGTTATTCCCTGAAACTCTCTTTGTTTTTAACCAGAGTTCCTTACTGTATCAGCCTCACTTTATATATGTGCACGCCCACACTCTAATGAATAGGAACACATTCACATTAAAAAAATGAACAGGAACATTGTCAAGAAATTTTGATCTTTGCTTAAGGTACATAATTTCATAACTATTCCATAAAAATAAAATCTGTCAGTTTGTCAGATTTTCTCTATTACAGTTTACAGCATATTATTTTTTTTGTCTTGATTTATTATGCTGAAGTGCAATGAAAAAATAAGCCTTCTGAAATATTGTCCTCATTCTGACTTTATCAATGGGTGCAACTGTGACAAATGGGAACTGCTGGAGGTGCACAGTCTATGTGGCTGCCGTCAAATTTCTCACTGCTTTTTTTTTTGCTACCTTCTTGAGAAGTATAATTAACCTTGAACTAAGTCAAAAGGAAGCATCATTACTTGCTTTTTTAAAAGGTTTATTTGAAATCACATTACTTTCACAGCTTGTTTAGTATTCTAAGAGGCAAATAATTTTTGCAAGTTCAGGTGAAAAAACATTTCACCTAATATTACGACCTAATAGGTGTAAGCACAAAGGAAGAGCTATTTTTAAGATGTTAATACAGAGAAGAAAATATTAACACAAGTTATTTGATTAATCATGCCCTTTAATTTATGATTATTTTTTTTCAGAACTGATGTCAATATTATTAGCTTATACAGCAACAATTTTACCCCACGTTTACCCCACCTTGGACTCAAATTATGCATTTATAATGTGATTATTTGCACCATTTGATGAGATTGCCATTGGTTTTTGGGAATAATTTAGATTAGTTGCACTGTATTTGAATATAAATCTATCTTACTTGAAGTTATAGTTTCTCTCAGTAAAAACAAAGCTGACAGTTTGTGTATTTTTAGCAGTTATTATTTTTCAAGTTGTACATCTGGTATAGGGAACATCTGCAGACTGGACAGAAAAAAAAGGCATTCTAAAATATCATTTTGAAAACAGTCCCAGTAGTTAATATGTACTACATAAAATCATTACCAAATAAAATCAATGAGGTAGGAATGTGGTAGTTCTGTATGTTTACTAGTGTACGAGTTTGCAATGTCTAAGAAGCGTGCTTTTAGCATAACTTTTTTCCAATGACAGTATAAATTCCCTGAAAAAAATAGGCACACCTTAGAGAGAAAGTCACCTTAATTTGAAGAGAAATAAGGAATGCTGAATGGTCAAAATAAGATTCTATATCAGTTGAAGAAGAAGGTAAAAAAAAAGGATAATGAATTCAGTTTGGAAGGTAATAAGGCACTGTCTTCTAAAATAAGATGTGACATTTTCTCCAGCCATATATAAACTTTCTGCTAAGACCTCATGAAGTTTTGTGCCTTCCTGTTCATCCAAATTTAAGATCTCTTGAGCTGTTTAAATTTTCAACTTTTAGAAAAGTTTTGGGAGTGTATATATCTTGTAAAGTATTACTATATTCAAATAAGTGTATTTTCTATAAAGTTATACTAAAAGCTTTTTATGCATCTTGTACATTAAAACCTACCTTAACATACACTTTAAAAGGGTGAATTTGTAAGCAATTGTTTAGGAAGTGATTCATGACTATGAGTTTCTCTATAATTAAAATTTTATTCCTTGGAAATAAAATAGATCATTAAAGATGCCTTAACATAGGTCCGCTTTCTTAAATACATACCAACAGAAATCATTAAGTAAATCATTGTTCTCCTCCCCTACAGCATCCAGCACAGGCCACACACAAATTAATATGCTAATTGATTGGGTAGAAATGAAATACTGAGAAGAAGAAATAAAGCAGCCTTATATCTGTATCTATCTATATCTAGTTGTTGGATATATTTTCATCTCTTCAGAACAATGCCTCTTCTCATACCTTTGAAATCACCCTTTTAAATCATTTTGGGCCTCCTGTTTCTTTAGAAGTTCCAAACAGTCATGGTCAAATGTAATCAATGGGATCTGCTAGTAATTAACAGTTTAAAACTCAGGCACTTGCAGGATACCCTGCCTCCATCTTCTTACACTATCAAAGCCACTGCATAATGAACTATATAATCTTTACAGCCATATGCTCTTTCACTTTCACACCTGAGGACACCAAAGACAATCTCATACAAATTGGCCTTTTACTCCATAAAAGGAATTGTATCTTCAGAGTGGTTGTCTCTAAATCCAATGACTTTACCCATTTTTAGCTGGACTCTAAAGCAGGACACTTTCTTCTGACCTACAGGCTTGTTCCTGAACGACATTCCGGGACAAATGTCAGGCAAGGTAAATGAGAGCTTAAGTGACCAAAACTCCTTAGTGTTGGAGTAACGGTAGCCAGTTGTGACCAACCAATAAATGCCAGGTGAATAACAGATAAATAAATCGCTTATTGGCACAAGGTTAAGTAAAGCCTCCCAGCATGTCCGGGAACTGTCTAGTGTTGCTGCAGGAACATACTCAAAAGCTATCAAGCAGTCTTCTAGAAGCATCTAAAATTATGAGCCCTGACCTGTTATAAGATCCACATGGAAGTTGCATCTATGGTTTTGAAAAAAGCCTAACAGTAGAAGATAAACATTTCATTGACCTAGTATGATTCTCACCAGGGTACTCCTTGAATGAGGACTGGAACCTATTCACAGTTGAGAAACAGAGAAATTAGCTAAAACCCAAATAGATAGCAAGTTATTTTGTTTATTTGTAGTGTGTATTTCCCATTGTAAAATATTATGGTATTACTGGGTTGGTCATAAAGCTAAACCTGCAGAATATGCAAACAAAAAGCAAAAGCCTGCAAAGATTTTAGGTTTGAATTAAAGTAAGTAGGAGCCTAAGTGAGCTCTGAAACAATGCATGGTAAATAAACTGTGAATTGCTTCAGTTTCAGCAGGCATGGTTGTGGATTTTTGTGCACTTTAGCTAGTTGATGATCATCTTTGATCTCCTCTGGTTGTCTGTAATCTGTCAAGGTTCAGGCTTCTCCATCGGGAAGACCTTGAAGCAGTTACATTTCTTTCAAAGAAAGTGATCTGGCAGTGGTCCAGAGAAACCAGCAAAAACTCTGAGGATTTGATTGCTATATTTTGGTTGATGGTTGACAAAAACTTTGCCTTTGTGTGCAACAAATGACCGCACACTTGTGCACACACAAACTGAAAAAGCACTGGTACCTCCTAATAAGAAAGATCCTTGATATTGAATTACCTTGATTACTTCCCTTGATAAAGTTTGGACTCACAGACATGACTGTATTGACCTTTCAGTAAGAGCACTATGCTTAGTATTTATGAACATTATGCTACATTGCAACTGCAATTTATGCATGCTTGCTGGGAGATATATTACGATTCTATATGTATACTATTGAAGATCATGTGTGCTGGTAAAGGATGCATGTACCTCTTTTCCTAGTTGCCCAAAGGCAGTTAGATTTCAATAATGAATGGCGCATACATTCATCATTTTTCTCTTATTCCTTTTTTCCTAATTATGTGGCTGAAAAATTGCTGACAAACCCTAGTTTTGCTAACGATACATGCTTTCTAATTTCCCATATGAGGCAAAATATAGTTCTAATTAATATTAATAGATTTTTTTGATATCATAATCCAAACAGTTGGTACTAACGTACATGGAAACAGATATTCAGGAGTATCCTTTTAATTGAAGCAATGCATTCTCTATTGTGACTATGATGTTCAGTTATTTTGCTAGTTACTCTTAAGACATGTAAACTCATCTAATTGCCCTCTTTTTTTTTTGTCTTGTCATCCATATAGAAGTCACTAACAGACAATTTCCCTTACTGTCTCTGACATATATGTATATACACACATACATATACATGACTATTTTGGATATTATCCCTCACATGAGGGTTTTCCCTGGCGTTCTATTTTTATTTCCAGTAGCAGATAATAGCCTTAGCTCATATTCCAGTGTGAAATAAAAGTATCACAAGGAAAACATACCCCTTTAATTGTTGCAGTATCCCAGAATATATTGAACAGATGGAAATGAATAAATCAGTGTTCAGTGCCAAACCCCAATTTCTTGCACATCTGATGCCATTTTTTTGTTTAGCTAATGTGGCACAGGTCAAGAATATATGCTGTCATGTTTCCTTCTGCTGAGCACTATTTCAGGGAAAGCCATTACATTACACATTCATCATGACCTCTAAAGTTTGTAACAGGTACTCAGTGAAATGATGCCTGCTTAATTTTTCAACAGAAAAGATCATTTCCACAAAAGAAAACAGGTGATAATTTTCCTGGTGATAATGGAGCATATGAATTATTCTATGAAAACGCTGACCAGACCAGATTAAGAGGGCTTTTTGAATTAAGAGTACAGTTTTGAGTATCCAAAAAATCATGATCCAAATAAGCAGATTAAATAAGCACTGATTCACAAGAATGACTGATAATGAATGACACCGCATCTAGTCAATGGAAGGACTATAATGTATCCTTTGCAGAGATAATAAAGCGTTGCATTCAGAGTAGTACATCATGACAATATTTTCCCCTTATGAGTAAGAATTCAGTTTTGTGAACCATCTCTGATGCCTAATGTAAAAATTTAGAAATTATTATTCCTAATCTCACACAGCAGCAGCCTTTATTTTTAAATGAAAACATAACTTCTCCAATTTCTTTTTCACCAAACTTCCAACATTTTGAAAAAAAACTCCCAACTTTCAAAATCTTAACTTTAACTAAGAAAAAGTTTGCAAACATAATAAAGAATACTGGACATCTCATCAAATGGCATGTCAATCCCATGACAAAGTTGGATCAACTACATTTAAGTGCTTCCTTGATTATCTATAGTACGGTTTAAGCTCATTTTTTCCTTCATCTTTGCCCCATGAATATAGGTAGCATATTGTCCCCCCTTTTCTCCTTATTGCCACACTATTCTTCTTCACATCGTACATTTATGTATTTGAAAATTGCTATAAGTCTAAAGAGTTGCAATTCTTGCAGTCTTTTTCAGAAATCCTATGCTAGATAACTATGACGACTTTCATTGCTCTCCTGACTTTCTCCAGCACGTCTGTCTGTACTTGCTGCACCGTGGTCAGATCTGGATACGTTCTGGTTAAAGCCTAACAATTCCAGTGTAGAGGACAGGATTACTTACATGTCATTCTGACTAAAAACTTTGAATATCCTGCTCAGTGGTTTTTGTTGTCAACAACATGGTGCTATTGCTCATGCCTGGCTTGTGATTCATGTGAGCCTCCTGACCCTGACCTATTCCCTAACTATCTGTACATTTTTGCAGTTATTTATTCTTAAATATAGTACTTTGAACAAATAAATTTCATCTTATATTTATCAAATGTCTCCAATTTGCAGAGTTAATGTTTAGTTCTGATACTATTTAATGTCTCCGAGTTACCGATTTAATATTAAATTCTGATTCTGTGCTCCAATATACTTGCAGCTCTTCTCAGCTTGGCATGATCTTCAATTGTAATAAAGTTCCTACCAAAGCTTTCTCTTTATTTCCTCCTCCCTCCAAATAATTTGGAAAATTTATGAAAAGTCATGGTGGAATTTGAGTGGAAAGTTCCTTAGGAACCCAGTTTGAATTAGCTTCCTATTTATCAGTGAATCATTGATAACTACTTCAAAAGTATGATTTCAAACCAGTTTCACACCCATTCCATACTGCTTTACTCCAAACAGTACTTCAGGTTGAACAACTATAGGTTGAACTTAGTACTATCTCATATGAGACAGCATCAAAGAATATTCTCATGTCCAAGATGTAAATGACAACAACTTCTTTTCTGTTCTCTACTACAACCTATTAATGAAGGACTTCACTTTATTTTGACATGTTATTCTTCCTGACCGTTAGTCTTTTATTTTAGGTGCTTAGAAAGAATAACTATATTACTTTTACACTGCAGAATTTGGCAAGAAGTAAGAGCTAGGAAAAGAAATTACGTTTCTGCCTTGTGGAGAATTTTGCTGTTTCTTTAATACTTATAACAACCTAATATATATTCATCAGTGTTTTTTAAAAAGATGATTTTATGCCAGTCTGCTATGGATAGCCAAAATGCTTCATTACTACCTCAGGGACAAGCAAAAGCCAATTGTCTTCTAAAGATGACTTTTAACTAAAGGTCAAATATTCATTTGAAACTGGAGACCTTTGAAACGGGTTATTTAAGACATTGTAGCTGATCTCTCAGAAGTCACGCTTGAAAAGCTCACGTGGACTTTCAATGCTTCAGCACAGTGGAAGAGCAGTTTGCAGCAGGGGACATTCTACATAGTGATGGTTGAGGAACACCTCATTGACATCCCTGAGATGCTGCCATCTGCTGGTGCCAGAAATTAGTTCTACTTACGAACAAAGGCACATGTAGCATATGAGATAATTAGTGACATTAAGCTGAATTTTCATAGCATTTTACTGGAATTTGCTCACAACTGGTTGAAAAAAAAGATAGGTGAGAGATATTGAGAAAATTTTCCTTTGATATCCGCTGTTTGCTAAGTGCAGAAAATTTGTGAAGTTATAGAAAGTGGCATCTGATGCAGGATTAAAATCTAAGAGGACAATTACCTTTTTCCCAGAAGTCGATAATTCACAAGGAGGGATAGGACTTTTTAGGCAATGTGTGAATGTAATGAACAGTGACTAGTGAAGTCATTCTGACTAAACAAATGCTGTTGCCTCATACAAGAGCTCTTGGTACAGAAATTAGAATCAATACGTCTCAAGGACATCCTCAGCAGATTTTATTCCTATTTTTTCCTTCTATTATGACATCTTATGAGGAACTTGAGAAGGCAAAAAACATGTGAAATTAAAGTGGGTTGAAACAGTTATTAAAGAATAAAGGAAGAAGTAATTTTGAATTTTCAAATTAATTTTATATTTAGCCTGTGGAAGGAGTGGATATTTGTTCAAAGTACTTTTGATTTTCATAGCTATGTAGATAAAATCATAGAATAATTTAAGCTGAAAAAGACCTCTGGATGTCATCAAGTCTGACCCCACTTAACCAAGAAGGCTACAATAAGAAATAATATGACTTACAAAAAAACCACACAATAATTTACAGGCTTACATTTAACATGCGTACTTTCAAAGATGAATTATTATAGGCAAGGAAAGAAATACCATTTAATAGAAACTTAAGAAACTAGGACAATTCAATTCATTTCAAAACAAGTTCTTTATGATTCAATTATCTTCTCATTTCCACTCCATACATCTTGCTCCCAGCAAAGACAGCTGTTAAATTACTTTTTAAAGAGTTATTACTGTTCTTAAAATCACTTCTTAATGTCTCCAGAAAAAGTTAAGATGTCTAAACACATGTGACCAATGCAGAGCAGTTTTTACAGACATGCTGAGGATATGGAACTGTAAAATCAACAGGAAATTTTATGGTTGTTGAAGCATCCTTGGAAAAGGGGGAGAGAGTTTGCCTGATTTGAAAGTTATAACTAGACAGCATTCCGAAAGAAGTGAACAATTCATTTTCACCATTGCTTTGTGGCTGAATTTTTTACTTTGAACTATTTGAAATACTGTAATGAGGAACGTTACTGAAATCTTTCACATTTAAAGAAATAAAAGAATTTGTTTGTTATAGTCAAACAGCTAACTTAGTCCAATATACAAGAATTTGGTTTAGCTCCTTTCATTTTGCTGGAATAAAATAATGATACTATATTTAGAGAATGGCTATATCAGGTGATAAGATAAAGAATATGGCTTGTGTAAGGTATACCTGTAGGTATGCAGGCTAAATGAATAAAAAAATGAAGCCAAAGTACTGTTGGGATTCACAGAAAGAGCGTAAGGTAAGTATAGGAAATAAACTTTTAAAATAATCTGTAAACTGAAGCTAGAACAAAATTTCCTCCTCTGTGAAATCAGACTCCACCTCAGTGACTCTATCATCAGATACACTGACAAGAGAACTTCACACACAGCTCTGACAACAAATCTTCTGCCAGTCCACCCCCCTCCCTCCTTTTCCAAGAAAATGCTTAGTAGTCAAAAACTCAATTCAAGATAGAACAAGAACTTTGAGCCCGGCTCCTTCCAAGAATTCTGCCCATCCAATAATTATTGGCACAAAACATCTTTCACTTCATTCTAGAAACCCTTTCCATTCTATACGATAAATCAGGATATTTCACGAAAAGTCTGTCTGCTGCTCAAAGGTAACAAGAAGGATAAATAAAAGTATTTAAAAGAACACCCTACCTAGCAGCCATTACTTCATTTGAGCTTGAAATATATGATATGGTATGGTATCTAAATACTACAGTTTAAAAATGTTTTGTCAGGAAATAGGTGCTGCATTCTCATGCTGTGTTCTACCGTTGCGCAAGGCTGCCTTGTTTAGAAATGAAACAGCACGTGAAAAGCACATGATTAAGTGTTTTCTTCAGTGTTTTCTCAGCTATCACCCATTTTAACATATTAATTGGAAAAGCAAGCAGTGCCTGATACCTGGTTCTCTCTCTGGTTTTGCTATATATATTTTGAAAATCTTTGGAGAAAAGTCTAGATATCTTACCTATATATTAACATTTGATTTAATCAAATTCAAGCTCTCAGCCAGCTTCTAATTTTTTTAATGTATGACTTAACGACTAGTTGCATTAGGATCTGAAAATCAGTATCCATGGGTTCTGTCTCAGATTTGTTGCTTGCTGCTTATATAAACTCAGAGAAATCACTTAACCTCTTGGTATCAGTTTGCTCATGGTAAACATAGCATTTGATACCTATTTTCCTAGGGACACAAAAAGAACTGATAAGTGTTTCCAAGCTCCATAATTTGCCTAAAAACTGCTACTAAAGCAGAAAATGGAATGCATGCACGTTATGATTGATGCATTATCCTATATAGTTGCACAGTTTATCATCTCATGATAATAACATCACCAAAAAAAATTCTACTACTTTAACTAGAAGTTTTCTGTTACAATAAACAGTAGAGACCACCGATATACTTACAATTAAATGTTTTGAACAGCATACATGTAGAGAATACATTTGATAAAGTGGACAGCCACTGTCACCATTTGCTATGCTTCAGTTTACCTGATAAATTAGAAGTCAAGAGGAAGGGAGGCATTCTTGCAAGAAATGAGCATTTTCAAAGCTTGTTCATTTTAAGAGAAGTTGAGAAAATGAAGAACCTGTTTTTTTGAACTGGGCAAATATACCTTTATTTAAATGGAAATCATGAGCAAACCACTAAAAAACCCTAGGAGTTGGAGAAAAGCTATTTTAAGCTGTTACATATGGTTTGCGTTGCTAGGGAAACCTCTTTTACAGTGTTCATTTAGCACAGATGCTCAGGAAAGCTCTGTGTCTCCATGTCATAGCATTTCAGAATGCTTCAGAGTGTGAAGAAATAGAGATGCAGATATACACACATGCAGGCAAAAATATTTCTGTAATTTTATCTTAGTCATGTTCTATGTCTTTGGTGTTAGTTCTTTGCATTTCTGCCATGACCATGGTGATAAATCAAAAGCTTAGTAATTAAAACCCTCTGTTTCCAGACTAATGATATTTACCATTGCCATACATCTAGTGAAAATGCAAGGAGAAAGACCAGCTCTGGTGACACTATTTCTGGCCCACCCTTTTGATGCTAGAGCAGATGTGACTTGCCAAAACGTATCATATAACCTGCTCTGTGCAGGCTTTACTGCCACAGTGTTCTGCATTCTCCCTTTGCCTCTTTAGTGCCCAGGCAGGTGACAGCCTGGCAGGCAGTTGCAGTCTGCCGTGATCAGAGACGCACCCGCCTCTCTGTTGAGCAGGAAGGAGGGCTCAGACCCCAAGCATGCCACGGAGCATGAAAATGTATGCTGCCTTTTCTTTTTCAGAGAGCAACAGCTCCAGAAATTTAGAAAACGTAGGATTCAAATGATTAAAAAATACTTACTTTTTCAAGTTTTGCGATATTTCAGTCTCTTGGTTTTAAGAGACCTTGTTTATAATTTGGGGAATGGCATATTGCTACTGTATACCATTATCTACTTTTGGTGCATTTTTGGATCCCACTATAAAAAGGGTGAATTCTCACTGTCTATCCAAGCAAGGTACATCAAAATTGCATTAAAACAATTCATTAATTCAGCTGTGTGAATTGTAACCCCTGTGCAGGATGGACCTTTAAATAAATGCAGAATCACATTTTGGGGACATGTGTACATGCAGTAACATAACAGGTATATAACTAACTGTATGAGTATGCTGCAAGCTCAGGAAGCAGCTTTGGGGAGTTTTTTTATTGGACCATGTGGTATGCCAGGAACCAGTATTTTAAGTACTAAAATTCTAAGGCCTTGAAAGTTTTACTTACAATATAACAATGATTTGTAGTTTGAACCCTCCTCAACAAATTAAAAAGCCAAAAGAAAATATTTTTTTGAGAAAACATTTTTTAGAAACCTAAAAATTAAGCCCATCTATGGATATGCTATTGAAGGCACCTCAGAACATGCTGTTAAAGGCACTTGACTTTTGTTTATTCAATCCAAAATACAAAGAATAAACCAAAAAGATACTTGCTCATAAGGAGGAGAATAAAGATAGCCTCAGAACAAAAACTATGGCATTCTACAGTTTGAAATTACAATTATCATGGATACATACTGATCTAGCCAAACATTAGTAAGTGTGGAACACAAACTTGCCAGTGTTGCCTGTTTGTGAACCATAATGTTATTTACACATCAGAGGGTAAAGGAAGAAAAAGAAACAGATAGCAGGTTATAGATTAGTAGGATCTTACAATCAACAGAATAGTTTTAGGCTAGGTAGGAAAGAGGCAGAAATTGATTCTTGCTACAAAGTAATTTAATTGGAGTAATGAAAAACATCAGTTACTTTGGACATCACAACTATATGTTTCTGCAGAAAGTTCACTATTTTTTCTAATATACTGGAGAATTTTTTGCTTCTTTTCTGGGTCATGCAGAGTAATTCAAAACATCTGTAAACACTGAACTACAATTGTATCAAGAGTTTTAAACTAAACATACATAAATATCTTTTAGCACAATACTTTGTGAAAAACATTTAGATCCAAATGCTTGTTTTGAGTCATGATTTTCATGACTCTCTCACAGAGGACATTCACAGAAGATATTGCCTCCAGTCTATCGAGCCGGTCATTCAGTTTACAGAAAACTACATGGAAAGCCAGTTCCCTCCTATGCTATTACTTACATCCCCCCACCAACCCCACCGCTTCTGTGTGCCAGTACAGTGGCTTAGGATGGACTTTTGATCTTTCTGTCTGAGATGCTTGACCTAGTAAAATCATCCAGAAGTACGGCCAACTCACTCTCTTGATATATCTTGTCATAGTGGATTTACAAGCAGTGTCAGACAGCTTCCTGGGAAGTTAAGCGTTGTGATCATGCAGGAGCCAGACTGTTCAATCAGAACATAATGAAGCAGTGAGAAAAGCGCAGAAGGGAACAAGGTTGTAAGTCAGGACTGATTTTTTTTGTCTTAATTTGTTTTTTTTCATTCACTTAAAGGATCCCAAATGCATCTATAAAAGAAATTTAGAGTGGCTTGGTGTTACAATATGCCAATAAAGTTTCTCAGCACGAAGCTCCCATGGCATGCCACAAAGCAGTAGAGCTCATATGTGCCTCTTACCTCCTCATTCAATATATAGCTCAATTACTAGTTAGCTGTTTAAAGTTTCCTTATATATTTTCACTTAGTGTTACAGTGAATTCGAACCTGAACTTAGCAAAATTAGTAAAAGAACAAAGTCAGTTCAGACTGGAAGGACAGTTTGGCCCATTCAGTGGGGCAATAAAGCTCTAATACGTTTACTAGCAAGCTACTGAGCTTTTATTCTTCATCTAGAATCTGGAATTATTTCCTTATGTATTTTAAACAGTACGTGAGGTTGATACCTCATCTTTGATTTTTCACAAGTTTTTTTCTTTAAGTCTCTACAGTTCCTAAAACGTCCTTTGTTGTTCCTCATATGCCATTAAGTGAAAGGCTGTTATTTCACTTGTACTGGCTACTGCTGTGACATGTTGTAAATCAATTGATGGTAAAACCCACACATTTTTACCTTTTCTAATAAGTAGCTTTCAATCATAACCATATTTAAAAATAATTTTGGAGAACAACATAACTGCAATGTGAAATTTCTAATTTCTAGACTCCTAACTTCCTCATTGGTTACTATTTCATGCTATAAACTATTGCTGAGGTCTTTCCAGTTTTCCTGTACCCCAAATCCTCTCTGTCGAATGCAAGACCAATTTCTAATGCAGATTATTGGAGGAAAGACATGTAATGTGTTAAGGTTATCTGTACACTCATGACAAGATAGAAAGGTAAGACCCCAGTTAAAAAGGGACCTGACCCAGAAGCAACATATAGTTTCAGCTTTGCCTGTTCAATTTAATACATAAAATTTCACATTGAATTTGGAGGAAACATCAATTTCATTCTAGAAAGAGGTGTTCAGCAGACAGTGTCCAGCAAAAGGTGAGCGGGAAAGGCTGACCTACCCTTAAAACATTTAATTAGCTCTCATTTGATCTCACTGGTGGAAACAGGGTCAGTAGGAACACAGTAGAATATATGTTATGATATTGCACAAAGATTAAACAACTAATAGCAGTTTTCTTCAGTCATAAACAAAAACCGTGTGAGAAACTGAGTAACTTCCCAAAAGAGAATCTAGATCATGATAATTTCCAGAGAAAGGAGTATCAATGCTTTCAGGACAACCTTAAAACATTTAGACAGTAACACCTAAGTGTTTACATTAATCTACTTAAAACCTTTTTACTCTCCAATTGAAATCCTCATTAAGTATATTATTACCTCTTTCCAGCTTTTCAAATTACCAGGAGTCACAGGATCATAAAATCACAGGATAATTTGGGTTGGAAGGGACCTCAGGAGATCTCTAGCCCAATCCCAGCTCAGAGGAGGGTCAGCTGTGAGATAAGCCCAGATTGCTCTGGGCTTTAACCAGTTGGGTCTTGAAAACCTCTAAGGATGGAGACTACACAACCTGATGAATAGTTTTAAGGCATATCTTCTAGAATATTTTCACTGAAACAATACAGATTGCAAGCAACGTAAATAGTCAATTCCTTCTTCAGGAGGCAGAAAAGAAATCTAAGGAAAGATTTGTTTTTTTTCTATCAAGATTAGCTATGATAGTATATTATCACATGCTTCATTTAGTTAGAAAAAGTTGTAATACATGTTTTAGTGGATAAACATGATAAAATTGCTTTGTTGTTTTTGTAAGATCACATTATAATGTGATTTTGCCTCCCTCCAGTCTAGAATGGTGAATAGTACAGGCACTCCGGGGAAAAACATCTGTCATAATAATGCTATAAGCAATATTTTCCACAGTTCTTATCAGTTCCACTGTGCTCTTCAGCCTTTCTTTATTTTTCATTTGATTTCATATACTGCTTTTATATAGATTACATGTTTTTATGCCAATTCAATTACAGTGAGCTGACGTTGACACAGACCCTGGCTTGCTGGAGCAGATATCACCATTATCTGCCAGGATAAATGCCAAGTCACCAACGGCATTAAGAGTACAGGTTTTCTTCAGATGTATCATCAGAAGTAGTATTAAGTACACTTGATACTACCAAATAGGTTATTGGGTCTACTTCTATCTGTAAAGGTTGTAAAGGCAATTCTCTTTCTGTCTGAAAAAGATGCTATGGCCTCACAAATGGAGGTTTCCTCAATAAGCAATTATTGTAAGCGGCTGTCTCAAAAACTTACTGTTCTGAGGAAGCATACTCGATGTCCAGTGGACATTAATTTCTGACATAAGCAAAAGTGCATATAGTAATGAATACTAAGATATTTCTCAGATATTATAAAAGTGAAAGTCAGTGACCAAGGATAAGAGCAGAAGATAAAGCACAATACCCTACATAGTTTATAATGTAGACAATTCCTTCTGGTATATATGGAGGTATGCTGTTTTTTTTGTAGTGACTTCAAAGCCAATCCACTCAATTCAGCCAGATATGAATATAGCAGGCTAAGTTATTTTAATACCTTTCTAGACCTAAGTTTGACACAGAAAACCAGAAGATAACAACTAGCTGGAGAGTACATTGGTATCAGGATATCTGTACCTGTGAACACATAGAAATATTTCACTATAACAGAGGGAAACACTCTCAGGGTATAATTACACAATTAAGAAGGAGGAATTGACCCTAGATAAAATTATGTAGCTAACAAGACCTTATAGAATAGAAAACTTCAGTCTACCTCTTGCTTTCTATCTATTTCTATCATACTTTTATACACATTCTCTCTCACTCTTTAAAAAAATCTGCAATCATGAGAAGCTAAAAGGAAAGGTACAAACCCAAAAAGTCTGAAGATCCCAACGTGAAACAACCTCAGGTGAGTAGTAAGAAGAGTCTCACCAAATAAGTAGGTGATTTTGGTTTTAATCACTTCCTTGTTGTATCCTCTGTTAATCCTGAGCTATAGACTAGAGAGTAACAAAGGTTCCCCGTCCCTTTAATTTGGAGAGAAAGAACAGTAGCTTTGAGACTGATCAGTTAAATACTCTTACAACACACCTGTTTAAGGGGGCATACTGGCTAAATAGGTTAAGAATCACACGTTTTTCTTTCCTTTAACCTTGAATGAGGTATCCAGCAGATCAGCTGAATCAGGTGAGAAGGTATTTTGGAACAAGCCCATAGAATTTTACATTACTGGGGAAATGTTATGTAAAGTGAAGTGAAATTGAAAGTGGTGCCTTCAGCTGAAGTGGGGATTATCACATTTTCCCATTTAAGTGAAACGTATGTCTTGTTACTGCTTGTTAGAATCTAAACAGATAAAAGTAGAAAAGAAAAAGACGCAAAAAATGAAATTGTCATGGCAAGCAGAAGAACAGGGTCCCTTTGCCTTTGATGAAGTACAAAAAAGAAGCAAGAAATGTGTATTAAGGTATTATGGTAGTGGTTTGAGTTTTCATAAATCAAGAGGTCTTAAAAAAAGTATCTCAAAGCAGCGTGCATATCTGATTAGCTGCAAGGCTCAAAATGATAGGGGCAAGGATTGTTGCTATTGATTCTGTTACTCTCTGGCATTTCAAAGTTCTGTCTACTGGAGACAGAGCCACCTCCCATTCCTTTTTTTCTTACATCTCCCAAGCTCCCCTTTGTTCCGCTTTTCCCAACAATAGTGAAAGGGGATAGCATAAAGCAGGTCATCTTACCCACAATCTCTCCCATCAGGAGTCTTTCTGAAAGGTGCGTAATGAAGTAAGAAACATGGACTTAATTAGTTTCATCTGGCAATAGTTATGCTTGGATTTAAAGCAATTTTTTTTTGCCATTGGCTTGTATTTTTTTGTGTGTGTGTGTGTGTCCTCTAAATAAAAATGCCACAAGCTTATGTCCAGCATTTAGTCATTACTTTTCATTTTGTACATTTTGACATCTTGAGATAGTGCTATATCATGCCTTCTGGTCGCATCATTGTTTGTTCTTTAGAAAGGTGCTATTATATTACCTAACTATTATCACTAGCTACAAGAAAGTTGAGGAAGAAGCAGTCAGCCTCACTGAATTTCTCCTTCATGACTTTTAATTTCCCTCCAACATAATTATGTAATTATGGATTAGAACTGGATTCCATAAGAACTAAATCCCATAGGCAGTCACTCCTGAATAGGCATTTATATAATAGGGAAATTTTTAAATGTTTGTCTTGAGCAGTTGAACAAAAATTGGATTAGAAATTATGCATTGCAGTGATGACTGCAGAATGCTTTGTGTACTGTTGGAGTGTGTTAATCAAGACAATGAAGTATTCCTCAGTTTACATTATATCACATCATGCATGGTAAATTTCAATGGACGATGACTTAGCATTGATTTTCTTGCTTGTCTTACGAAAAATGAATATTAATTAAACTATGGTTTTGTTTAAAAATTAGTTATACAACAATATTCACCATACCAGACATACAATATTGCCATGCAGGGAATACTTCCCTTCTTCTGCAGGAAGTGGTTGAATCAGTGCATTAGTGGTTAAGCATGCTGGTTCAGGGAAAAGAATAGGTTTTTGGTTGCTATAATAAATAATTACTACAGGCCCTAATCATCACTAGCATAAACAACATCATGGCTAATGTCTTCAGTTTCTCTGAAGTTGCTGCTTCCTACACCAGTATTTAGCCAAGTATTTTCTAATCAAACTTTTAAGTTAGTTCAAAACCATCTATTGATATCAGTGTATGGAAATTGATTTTATTACTGATGAACCATAGTTAACAGAGCAAGATTCAACTTTTGTAGTTCAGTTCTTGTAATTTCCTTATCCTTACATGGCATCTGCTTAACTTTGTGTAGTTATCAAGGTAGTTATAAAGGAATGGCACACAGACTTTACATCTGATTAATTCTAAACTAATTTTCAACACCTACTTGTAATCTCAAAATACCTACTTTAAAACTTCCTATCTGTGAATAGTAAGATATTTTTTATATACATGCAAACAAAGAGTAAAAAGTGAACTCAAGCACCATTTATGATTTGAGAAAAAAGGCACACTGGTATTTGAGATAAGTAGCTCCCACTACACTTGGCATTATCAGAACAAAGGTTAATTTTAAGATGGTAATATGCATACTTCTATCTTTTTACCTGAAATGTTTCAGTTAGTTATTATTGTCTATTACATAATCTAAATGAATACAGTCTTAATTCTCCTGGAGGATAATGTTCTTGAATGGTGATTTAAGACGGCATTAATTTAAATGATCTGAGACACTCACTTCATCATTGAATATAGACATATATCTATTAAAATAAAACACTCATGGAAGTACAGGCAGTGTGCTCTCCAGACTGATTAGATATTGCTAGAGCTCCCATTTTTAAGAAAGTATCTCATGCTATGGAAATAAGTGTTCTCAAGTAATGCCATCACAATGTTTATAGTAAAGTTTCATATTCAGATTAGTTTGAATCAGGAAGAGAATAATTATTTAAATTGAAAACTCCTACTATATTAGAAATTTGAACACTGACAGGTCACTGTGATAAAGTCCCTAGTTATACTGCGTAATCTAATGGCCACCAAATATCAGAAGAAAGATTTGCTGATTTTGGCTCCTACAGTCCTTTTAGTGAATTCAGCAATTTACAACAGCTCACTAGAAACTTTGCGCTTTGGGCATCTATCAAAGATCTGTGGATTTTACTCCCAGTGGAGCTGCCCTACCACCCTGAGTCATTTTGGGAAGGCAGTGTGGGGCACTGCATGCAAAGCCACACAGGCCAATGGAACTCACTCCATGGCCTTTCCCAATCTATCATTCTGACTCAAGAGAAGTGGAGGCCAGTTGACTCCTTATTTTAAAGTCTCTTGAAATTTGTGAATGGGTCTCCAATAAACTCCTGAGCAATTTTCAAAACTGAGCCCCAACATTCAGGAACAAAATCCCATAGGCAGTCGCTCTTGAATAAGCATTTATATAATAGTGAAATTTTTTTTTTGTCTTGAGCAGTTGAACAAAAATGATTCCTATAGTACTACAGTGCAACTAAAGATCTAGACCAGATCTCACTGTGCTTCTACACAGTAATAAACTAGAGAAACTATTATGTACATAGGAATAGCCCATTTCTTAATTATCTGTATACAGCAAATTGCACACATAAAACTCTACTGTAGATACAAGATGCCAATAAAGGAATGCATGAAGTTTTCAACAGTCTCCTTAGAAGCAAAACAAAAACGGAGGGAGTACACATGCTAACAAGAACAATATGCTCTGCAGTGAGCCTGGAAAATAATTTTATGGTTAACCTCCTCTGTTAAAAAAATAAATATACAATTTCCAAAGGAAAACAGCTTACTAGGGAGAGTGTTTGTAACATGATATCATGATGTGGCCACAGCTGACACCAGCATAAAGGGCTGTGGGGGCTCTGCAGTTTGGTTGGAGCCTCTGTTTTCCAGTGGAATTACCCCACCAAATAAGTGCTTTCTATTCATAGGCGAATTCAAAATATCCTAACCCAAAATCATCCTGTTATGAATCATAGTGGTATTCATCTGTATATTATCCTGTCTGGGGGGAAGAACAAAACTCAAACGAGCTACACTACTTTCAGTGGTATGCTGAAGCTCCTCTGTTTAATGATATGCACACTTTGTACTTGTAATCCAAAATGGGAAAAGTTATTTTAACTAATGCCAGCTGAGAAAAGTGGCAGGTTTATGTTAATACTACCAATAATAAAAATATTTAAACCAGGCAGTTTCAAAAGCTCCAAGTTCTGAAGGAATTATCAGTACGAACTTTTAATTTAGGTAGGTTAGAATTCAGCAGTCTCTCCGTTAACTTAAATAATTATACCTTTCAATTGCTTATTTCTTAGTTTGCTACACCATTTTCTGCCATTGTTACTACCTCAATTTACTACCTTAACAGTCATCAATATATAGTACAACTTTCCGTACTCTTTTGGATCACAGTTTTTTACCCATACCCTAAAAACTTCAACACAATCTTCAGCTGTTATATTTACGAAGAATAAATAATAAAGGAGACAATAGCAGTAGAAACGTTAAGGCAGAGGTTGGGACAGTTATTGACATGGCATGACAATATCAGCCCGCAATTATACAGGTGCATCAACTTTGTCATTATTTTATCTGTGTTCAGAAATGGCTTCCTAACTGAAATATTTTTCTTATTTCTCAGCCAACTGATGCGGTTTATCTCTAACAGATGCTATGGTCCTATGATTTGACCTAGGAAAACAGCAGCTCTCAATCTCCAACCCCACGTCACTGCCCAACAGCCAGAGGGTCAGAGCTCAAACAGCTGCATAGGAAAGAGTTTGCCTATGTGGGGGTTGACCGCAGTTTTCTTGAATAAGCAGAAACAAATGATAGGAAAAACCCGATGAGTTGCATTGTAAATATTGCTGCACAAACAAAGTGAATTGATGAAGTTGCAGTTTTGTCCCTTGCCTCGTTACTGCTAAAGCACATGCAGTGTACCACAAAGCTAAAGTCACATTGGTGTTTTCAGCTGTGATAAAGTCCGTAGGATGTCTAATGTCTCCAACTGGTATCCAGTTTGCTGCTGATAGCTGGTATGGTTTACAGCGCAGAGGCAAGCTGATCCAAAATCAAAATCTGCAAGCGATACTGGTAACTGAACTGCTACTTGATTACACTGAATTTCACAAATATTATAGCCGGTTAATTAGGTACATTTAACAAATATCCAAAAGAGAAGTGGTCACCATAAAAATATAAGTAATTGCCTTATCAAAAACAACAAAATTAAAATACTGCATTTTATTACCTGGTGTTCATGCAATATTACACTTCTGAGCTTCCTTATCATCACCTGTATTTTCTGGATTTTGGCCATAAGCACACTTAATGAGACACTTTAAGAATTTTAAAAAGGACATGGCAAATAAATGGTATTTATGTTTTATCATGTTCTAATTAAATAATGAGGAAAAATGAATTTATCCTTTATATACTGATTAATGAAGGGTGCTGTGCCAGTTAATGAAGAATACTTTATGAAGACAGAAAATAATTTTAACATAATTCAGAAATTTAAAGAATTGTAGGCCTAGAATGAACCACAAAAGTAATCTCATCAATTCTCCTGATCAAAGAAAAGATGAAGTTTTACCTCCACACCACCATTTTTGAATCACAGCTTGTTTACTGTCCAGTATAACCTAGTTGTTACCTCAGCTGTCATTTCTTACCTTGTGTTTTATTCAGGTAATTATTCACATGCAGGTGTGAGCACGCCTTTGACAAGTAAAATTATGCCTAAACTTCAAAAAGGACAAAGGCAACGATGGCTCTCTGAATTTACATTCTGTTCTGAAAAAGTTTGTGATTTGCTATCATATATTGATGTGACACTTAAACCTTATTTCTGTCTTATGCTTGTCTGTAATAAAAATAGGAAGCAGCATCAGAAGCAGAATTTGCCTGGAATGCATTCAGAGCATTGTCTGCCTTTAAAAGTGATTCCCTGATAAATTTTCAAGAGCAGCTATATAAGTTGTTCATATCTCTTATATTTATTACACTTAAAACATGCCATCCTAGCTCTATTCTGAAAATGTAACATGAAATAGTGTCAGAAGTCATCCAAAAGTCAAGATGACTTCTGACAACTAATGTTTTTCTCCCAGTAAGCTTTGTTATCTTGTCAAAAAAAGGAAAGTTGTTATGACATGATTTGTTCTGAACAGCCGTGCTGGCTGGTATTTATCTCCTTGTTATCATCTAGACGCTTAATGCTTTTTGATTATTTCTTCAAGATTTCAGTTTACATTCTCTGTTTCAATATTTCATTTTGCTTCTTTTTAAAAATGATGCCATATTTTCCCTATCCTCCACAAATCCTTACAGGAAAACTCTTAAATTATTTCACTTGACTCTCTACCTAAGATGAAATTCATAGAGCTCAGCTGCTTTGGAATCATTTAAATACAGATTTATTTCTGCTCTCTCTAGGCTAATACATGTTATTAAGCCATTATTACTAATGCTAATGGTGTTAACACAACTCAGCATCCTAGTGAACGCTAATGCAAAGATGACATTAAGCAATTTGGGTTTCTGAATCATCAGAACAGTTCTTTGATAATTTCCCCTCCTGACTGAGTGGAAAACTAATTTCTTGGTCATCCCAGGGCTAATGCACTTTTGGAAACTTTTCTTACTCAATATTCAGATTTCATTTGTCCAAACTTGTACACACTTTTAAGAAAACAAATATTTCTCCATCTTCTACATGCTTCCTCTCTGAGCAGGTTCACATGAAAGTTGAATTCTCGAAATGTGTTCTCAACACATTAACCCATCCCACATAGAACAAGAGGTGACAGGTAAGCATATTCATACATTTGCAGCTAGCTCGCCTGTCTTTGTACTACAGTCCACAGCACCCCCTATTATAATTCAACATAAAGACATCAGTCTCAAGGATATTTCTACTGACTTTTCTTCAAGGTACTTTAATCTCTGTCTTCGTTCATTCACTGATCCCCAGTACTATATTCTGAAGGTCAATATTCGAGCCCTCTGCAGTGGCAGTCATACGCTAACTATATAAATATTTATCTTTGAATTTAATTTTTCCCTTCCATAATATATTATAGGTACCATTTTGAATCAGCTGCTGAAGATAAAGCAGCAAGTATAATATTAATACTAACAGCGTTAATGGAGCACTTTTTTTTTTGCTTCCAATATTTTTAAGTCTCTGAAGACATTTGTCTTTGAAATAATTAATTATGTTAGCGGTATTTCTGCTGTAGTTAAAGGTCACTCTGGAAAACATGTGAGAAAAGTACCCAGGACTGAAGGAGATTATTAGACTTTAAGTCCCTTTGTAAGTATTTGCAGTTTAAAAATGATTCCTTTACCCACAAATATGTACACAGTAGGGGTAATTATTCATTTCAAGAAACTAGTACTTTGCATTTGCAATAGGGATGGTTGAGTATTATTTTATTGATTTCTGTTGATTTCTGCAAACATCAAGGATAAGTGCAATGTAATACATACTTAAATACAATACTTAGAGTGGATATAATGAATGTGAAATTTTGAAGAAATAATTTTCTGAAAAATGTTAAAGAAAGCTTTAGAGATAAATAGCAAAAGGAACGTTACAGAACATGAATTTGGCGTCAAGTAGCTGATGCAAAACTAACGAGCATATAATCCAATTTTGCAGCTTCTTCATTTTCAATGAAGCATTGAAGGAAAACAAATAAAAAAGTATAGTCATTAAACTCACTGAGGCAAATTAATTTTTGTAAGCTGTAAACTACAAAGGATACACATTATAGGTGAACTTGATTTTCCCCTTTTCTTTTATTAAAAAAAAAGAAAAGAAAATGCATTTTAAATTGTAATAAAGAGCTTCAAAAGAAAGCTAGAGAGTTTAATGCACTGATTTGGTATATGTTAATGTGTTTGCAATTAGTAGCGTAATCTGAGGTTGCCTAGACAGAAACACGTGTGAACATACAGTGCACACGCACAGTGCATCTGAGAATTTCAGATGCATCAGGTCTGCTGTTTCTCAGGTCATGTATACATACACCTCAGGGCTGACATACCTCAGTTATACCAGAAATAATGTGTCTCTGCAGACCGTAAATGATCTTAGACACCCAGTGAGTCTGGCAGGGCCAGGCCTGAACGAATATGTTGAACTCTGATGCATCTGAAAGCCATCAAATATACCAGGGATCTAAAGGTTTTTGACATATCAGTGCCCAAAAGATGCTGTATTTGAAATGCGCTGTGGGATGTCTATAAATGCAATACAGAAATCCAGAAAACTGCTTATTTATTGATTTTCAGATTGAAAAAAGATATATGAAAAAAAGAGAAAAAAGATAATCCCGGACACACAATAACCATACCAACAGCGATTTTGTTCTGTACCATTCAGAAAAGCACTGATGTACGGTAACTTTCTTGTATTGCGGAGGAGATGGAAAATGCTATTGTGTCTCAATTTAATATTACATTATAATTTGATATCTAAATATTCCCCTTGAATTCTGATTAGCTATTTAATAAGGTATGATCTTTGAAAATGTATTATCTAACTTATCTCTATTTTCTGATAGTGTTATTGATTCAGCCTGATTTATCCATTTTTATCTCTACATTTTCTGAACAAGAAGTTTAATTGTGAATGTAATCCAATAGTCTGCTAAACTTAATACATTAATTTCATCAAGAGATTTTGTCTCTCCTAATCATTTATTAATATGCATTAACAGTATCAAAGACAACTAGTAGATTTAGTCAACCAGCTGCCATTATTTCCTAGTTGGGCTTGGAAATCTAAAAAACAGGTGCTTTACATTTTCATAATATATGATATTAAACCGAGAAAATATTTTTTTAAGAAAATCTTTAACTAAAATAGTGTTGAAGATTGCAGCGTTTTAAAGATATGTTATATACGTGTATATCAACAGATACATTACTATTTTAATAAAAACAGATGAATATAAAAATAAATATTTTTCTAAGAAAATATCAAAAAGGCATTTCAATCTGCAACATAATCCATATTAAAAGGCAGTAAGGAATGATGCCTTAAAAAAAACAGTGGGATAAGAGAAATTTCGTACATAGTTTTTATGGGTATTTATAAGTGGAACAGCTAACAGAATTCTGGAGTGGGAGGAATATATTTATAATGTATGTTTCCATGAAAAGGCAGAGAAATTAGTTTTTTTTATTATTTGCATTCAGATTCTAAAGGCTATATAATGTACTGATTTCATCAGCTTTTAGTTTGGCAGTTTGTCTAGAATTATATGGTCCTAGTCAAATTATCTGACTCATTCCCACTTAGTAATGTAATGTAATATACAAAGCATGACGAGAAATAGAAATAAGACCTAAAGACATGTAACATCCCAAAATTAATGCCAAAAGATATTTTATATATTAGCATCATGGGAAAATATTATGTTTTTTTTTAATGTATTCTGTTTGTGAATGATCAGGAGGCTGCATTTATCACATGTCAATGCTGTGCAAACTGTGTATCCTTGACACAAAACTGATAGGAAGTAGAAAACTCAGTAGCACCACCTGCTACAGTTAAATGTAGTAAACTTGCAGATATTAAACAGAAAAAAGAAAAAAAAGGAAGAAGGCATAGTAAGACCAGGAGCATAAGAGCTTTATAATTTTAAACATTTCTGTAATGCCATCTGAATACAATCAGTATTTATAATGCTACACTCATCACACTGCCTCTTTCCCTTGCAGGCTATCAACGACCAGCAGCTCACTGCTTGGAATGAACACCAATGGCTCAGATGAATATTTCCAGTCTACAAACCATGCAGAGCAAACTTTCCGCAAAATGGAAAATTATCTGCAGCAGAAGCAGCTGTGTGATGTTCTTCTCATAGTTGGTGACCAAAAGATTCCAGCTCACAGGTACATTTCCCAGTATTGTTTACATGGCTTCAAAACCTGAAAATTCCAAATCCTACAGCAATTTATGCCTACCTTGCTTAGTTATGAATGAATGGTTACTATAATTAGGACATCAACTAAGAATGAAATAGAATGATGTGATCAACGTTATATACTCGTTATTTCAAATAGAATGACATTCTAACATGAACCATTGATATTGCCCATCTTCCCTTCTTGCTGCTGTCAAACTATAGCAAGATCCGTAAAGAAAGTTGGCCCAAACAAGAACTTTGGGCGAAAATTAGGTGACTAATTACCCTTTTAACTTCATTGTTCACTGCTATAAGATTTGAATCCTATGCTAAAGATAATGTTTCTATTGCACACACAATTTATAACATAATAATACTGAATTTCACTGCTTGCTTTTGATACTATGAAGTAAGTTGCAGTCCTCCTAAAACGCTTTTATTTCAAGGTTGGTTCTCAGTGCAGTGTCTGATTATTTTGCTGCAATGTTTACTAATGATGTGCGTGAAGCAAAACAAGAGGAGATCAAGATGGAGGGAGTAGACCCCGATGCACTGAAAGCATTAGTCCGCTATGCCTACACAGGTAATTCTTTCTCCATTACCCACATCATTGTTGTAAAGAAAGATAAGATCTATTAAATGCATACATAATTGTCAGTTCTTCCATTTCGTACAGTACATAAATACATGCATATGTGATATAAACCTTTCTCTAGAGAGGATGAATAAATATTACTGGTTTATATAATAACTTATTCTAAAAGATATTCAGAACAGTTAACAAATTCATGTTGGACATCTGTCTTTAAGTAGATACAAATTATTTTCGGAATTTTAAGAAGAGAAGAAAGTATTTTGCCAGTTGCCCACCTGATGTAGTGACACAGAAGAGTGTACTATGAACCCTCCTGTCATGGGTAGCTATAGAAACGGTCTGCCTGGGTGGCACTCATTTGGCTCACTCAAGGTTCTTGTATAGGAATAATCAGAGGAAAATAAGAATATTATGACACCCACAAGAGCAGCAACTTTTACCACAAGAAAGTGCCACCACATTCTGAAAAAGGTTTACTTGTGTTCTCTTAAAAAAATATAGGGATTTTATTGTAATGAAATTAAATATTTTATTTTAATACCAGAATACTGTATATATTTTTTTTCCTTATTTTTTTTTCTCCCATTTTCAGCATTTACCCCTGTATTGCTGAATCAAAAATGGTTGAACCAAAAAGCCAAAAAGACCAAGTCAGAGAACTGTGAAATCCTTTTCATCTGCTCTATGGCGAACAGGGAAACATGCTGTAGAACATGACTGCTATGTTAGTGTATATTACAATTAGAAACATCCAGATCATTCAAACCTATGCAGATTCTGGAAGTCTGCACATTCTGGTATTTGGCAAGCCTTTCACTGCAGATGGCAGCTACTCCAGCCAGAAAGGTAAAAGGGAAACCCTTTTTCCCCTGCTAAGTTGTGCGGTTCCATGAAAAAAAAAACGCCCAATCTCAAAAGGAGAAAATTACTCCCCCAGGAAGGAACAACACTGACCAGAATAACAACTTTCTGAATTTATGGTCATTCACTCATAAACTGATCCATCCCCTCAGTTAGCCACTGTTATCAATAACATTCACTAAATCCTTGTTGTCTGATGTCCCACACAGGACTTTGCTTGTTTGCTTTTGAATGAAGTAACACAATTTTGATACTGAGACAGGGAGGTTGGGAGATGTATCAGAGGTATCTAATGATATGTTTACTGTACTTTAAAAGGACTTAGAATAATTTAAGAAAAAAATCAAAGTAAAACAAAGACCTCATTATATTCACCATATTGGCATTAGCACAAATGTTAAAAGTAGGAGACTTCTTCACTTCTTATGTCAGGCACTTCATAAATCTGGAGTGTTGCATAAAGAGAAAAGTCTTGACAAGGTTAAGCAATCTGCAACCCAGTTCAGAAACATAAGTTTCTATACACAAAATAGACCCCATTCGTGGGTATAAACGAGGGGATAAATAGAGAGGGCCAGAGGGAATGCTGCATAACATGTATAATGCAGTGATATTGTGGCACTGAATTAGCATATATTACCCGAGGGAACAGACTAGTACAAGCGCAAAGAAGCTGAGTGGTGGGATGCTTATTATTCATATGTATCTCAAAATCATCCCACAATTAAATTTAATCTCTTTCAGTTTACTTAATGCAAAATCATATGAAAGAACATATATGAGACTACAAAAGCAACCACCAGACTATGAAATAGTGTAAGTTTACCTGTGAAATCAGGATTCCCTCTTTGCTTTGAGATGTTGTATTGCATACTTTATTTACAAGAACATGTACCAGTTTTGCTATATACATTCAGTAACTATTCTGAGTTGTATAGTAAAAAACAAACCCAAACACTGCCCTATTCTGGACCCTGTCAGCCGTTCCTCATTTCTTGCAGAAGTTGGAAGGTATTGTTTAAGTTACAAAGCAAAGGACAGCAGGAAGAGATGGGATTGTGCTAAATTAAGACTGTTGACGACTGCTATGGAAAACTGAATTTTCCTACTGCTTCTGTCACAAGCTTTCATGTGATAGTAACCAAGCCTCTAAACTGAGTGCCACTTATTTCCTAGGTAATGAAATATAAATGTACGTTTCAGAGATGAGAGCTATAACTTTCAGAATTATCTACATATTCTACTGAAATAAATCAGAAGTGAACTTTAGACAAGAAACTTCTTACAGTTGTACTCTGATGATAATTTTGACTGCAATATCTCAATACCACCATTCTCCGTGTGATAAATGGAGACGGTTTGTGTCATCCTGTCACTAAAAGAGCTGGAAGAGAAATTAATGTTTCTGAGGCAATTGGATGTTGTATGGTAAATGGAAAACAAAGTCGTAAAGAACTCCCAGTTCTTCTTTTGGAATAGGATTTTAATGCTACGTATCAACTATAGAATTGCTCGATCCACTGAGCAACAAGAATGAAAGACCTGATAAAATTAACACTTTTCAGTCTATCTGTGAATCTACTGAAGTTGTCACGTCAGGTAATAATTTTATTAAAACTTAAAATGCACAAGTACATGATGGAAGAAATCAGGTTTCCTGCACACACTGCTGGCATTTCCTAGCTTTTGATACTGAAGTTTTTGTGTGTAATATAAACTTCTGATATGTACTTTTATGAATTAATATATGAGTTTTAGGAAAGGGTTTTCTCTAATCACACCTTTCTTTTTATTTTACTTTTTTCAGGCAAAATCAGATCTAATACTGTTAAAGCTTCAATAAAAATGTTCCAATAATTGTATTAAAAATCCACCAAATCCTTTAAGTTTTGTAGAACATATGTTTAAAGAATCCATCAGCACAAAAGGAAAATGACTTTGTGGATCACAGGACACTTTTCAAAATTTTTCAGAGGAGGAGAAAAATTGGGGAGTGGGAAGTTTTCAAGTAATAAACATACAAAGAAAATGACGGAAAACTTTTTTTCCCCCCCCATATGCAAACTGCACAGGTATTCTAGAGTTAAAGGAAGACACTATAGAAAGTTTGCTAGCTGCAGCTTGTCTTCTCCAGCTATCCCAGGTTATTGAGGTATGCTGCAACTTCCTCATGAAGCAGCTCCATCCGTCCAACTGCCTGGGGATTCGCTCTTTTGGAGATGCTCAGGGCTGCACAGAGCTCCTGAAGGTGGCACACACATACACTATGGTAAGACGACAAATCTAACTGCTTTGCAATTATAATGTTAACAGCAAGTGTGACTATCCTCCTGGAAAACATACGGGCTTTGGCAAAACAGAGTGGGCTGAGCAGGGCTCAGGGGTGCTGCTCTCTCCAAGGCTGACACAGTGCCTCTGCTGTTCCTACCCTGACAGGGTCAGTTCTGTAAAGTTCCTGACACAGGGGCATCTCTGCCCAGCTCAGTCTCTAAAGGGAAATTTAAGAACTGTGATTGTTACAGAAGTATTGGAAGGAGAGAAAAGCATGCTTAGAAAAACGATTATTCAGTTCTGGTTTTTACGATTTCAGACTTCCGCTTTGTAGAAGGATGTATTTATTGACCTTAAATTTGCAGTATGATTTGTACACGTTTCTTCCAAAAAATGTAATAGGGCCTCAACATGGCTAACGTCAAAAGGCAAACAGCAATGGCTCATTCTGGTGCTTTTCATTCAACATAAAGAAAATTCTAAAGCTGATTTTAAGGTGAGACACACATAAAACCAGCCAAAATAAAGAATCTATGGGAAAGATTTGGGATGCTAAAAAGAAGCACATCCCTGACTAGAACATAATCCTTCTCTGGCTCAAAGCAAGAAATGAATATTCAGAGCATGGGAAACAGCAAAGCAAGATAGCTTGCTGTGAAACCAAATCAAGGGATAAATATTCAGGGCAATAAGATGTGCTATAGCAACTTTAAACACAAAAAGAATAGCAACTGCTAAAGCTAAATAGCTATAAAAAGAACTACTTGTTAGGAGACACATGGCAGCTTTATACTTGAAATATTAGCATAGTATGTCAAAACCAGTTTTGAGGCTTCGTAATGCTGAGAGCATTCCAGCAAGAGACTGTATATTTCCACGTCCCAAAATAAATGAGTGGCATGTGCAGATTGAGGGCACTGGTTGTGCTCCTTTCTATCAGACTAATGAATGGGTTTGTTTAGCAGCAATCTAGATTCCTTTTATATTTTAAAGTTTGAAAAAAGGGCATTTAAGAGGTTCACTCAGCCTCTACAAAATTTTTGTCCTTGCTCCTCCACACCATTTTATACTTAGCCAAAGTCAGGAACTTCCTCCCTCTGCTGTTGCCTCTTTCCTCCCACCAGCACACAGGCATCAACTTTAAGCATTTAAAATTCATGGTCTAGATTTCTGCAAAATTGAAATAAAATCACATAGTTAGACATAATTTTATGATGTCAGACAATAGGTGAGTCTTTTTTGGTTAGATTTTTTTAACCATTTGAATCCTCCAGTCTTCCCTAGGAGTTAGACTTTTACTATTTTTTTAAAACCCTGTGTCAAAGAAATGAAAGTTGAATCTTTAAGGACACTCTGATGTGAAGGATCGTGTTGAATCTATGAGACTCAGCAATCCCGTTCATATAGGTTTTACACTATGTCCTCCTGAAAACAACCAGGAGTATTTCCACCTCTAGAATGCATATATCATATTTGCATATCTTTCACTCCTCTTCTGTTCTATGATATAGGGAAATGCAATATCTATTCTAAAGACCACTGAATCTCCTGTATCTTGTGTGTAACAGTTTGAGAATGTTGCCATTAAAAAGGACCTTGCATGTCATAAAACCACCTACCAAGGTTGCAGCTACAGACAATTTAGCGACAGAAGAAGAAATCTGCACCTCTTTGAAACAACTGTAAAGAAATTTTTTTTTAAAACCTTGAACTGATTTTAAAAAACATTTGGAGAATAAGAGATCATAACAATGCATACACACAGAGGTGCGTGGAAGAGGATAAATAAAACATTCTGTTTTGTTTCATGCCAACCTCAACCACTTGAAAATGTGTACCTTAAGGGAACTATAAAGTTGTACTCTAAATATAGAGACCACTCAAACAAACTAGTAGTATTTAAACATTTTCAGAATATAGTCAGCTATAAACACCACATCCATTCAATAAAAACAGACACAATGGAAATCTTCCCCTTCAATTACTTTAGCCATTGATGCAAAATATTAACAGTTTCCTGCCTGGTATCTTCTCGTGCAGACAGAGATTCTTCTGATAAACATCTTGTGCTATGTTTGTAGCTAAATGTGAACTGGCCTTCCTGTTCTTATTCTCTGAATGTCACAAAATATTAAAGCAGGATATGCATAACAGAGCAAAGTTAACATCTCCTTTAATCACCGATACTTCTATATTTACATCCTTGGTACTCTTGAAAAGAGTTTCAAAAAGCTAAAAAACTACTGAAAAATAAAGAAATACAAGCATCAGTTACTAAAATGTCTTCATCTACCCTATTTCAATCTGGTTCCCAAATAAGATATATTACTTCCAAATACATGGAAATGAATTCAAACACAGACATGAATTCCTACATTAATTTCTTTGCAAATAACATTTAAAAACCCAACTCTGTTAATAAAATTTCTTTTTTTTCTTTGGAATTAACATAAGCAAGCATACTTAATATATTTCAGTATCACTTCTAATATTTTTATAACTGGACTGTACTATATATAATTTTTATGAAAAATAATTCTTTGAAAGATTCTAGGGATTTAATATTTGTGGCCACTTCTAGAGCTGATGAGTTTTATCATAAAAATATCTTAAATACTGAGACCCCTTTGTTGGGACATGTCCAATTTTCTATTGCCTCAAAAGTACTGTTAGAATAGTGAGTTTAATTTCGCTTGCTATATTTTCTGCTACTAAGAGCAGAGACATACAGTCAGCACCTGACATAGCTCATTGCAAAAGGATTGGAATGCATCAATGTAATTTGCTTAAAACTTTTGAGTCTGATTGTAACAGAAGTTAGACAGTTTATTTGAATGCCCATTTGGCATTCTTAAGATACACATTGTACCCTCAAGGTGTTTTTCTGTTAAGTTGCAGGGTTAAGATCCCATTGATGGACAAACCTGTTGGTCCCTAAGACAGGACATACTGACAAGAAGCCCGACAAACACATCTATAAGCATGGTAGTGTGAAGATGATCATTATTCTTCAGTCCTTCCAAGAATAAGGCAGCAAAGAACCACAAAAATCTCCCTTAAATGGAAGAAGAAGAGTTAGTGATCTTTAGAATAGATATTGTATTTCCCTATACTATAGAAGAGAAGAGGAGTGAAAGATATGCAAAGCCTACATAATCTAAGAAAATGTTATTTCAAGGTGTGAAAATCATCAATGCATTGAAATCTTTTTTTCTTTTCAGGAACACTTCACAGAAGTAATAAAAAACCAGGAATTTCTTTTACTCCCTGCTAATGAAATTGCAAAGCTCTTGTCTAGTGATGACATCAATGTTCCAGATGAAGAAGCCATATTCCAGGCGTTAATGATGTGGGTGAGGCATGATTTGCAAAACCGGCAACGAGACCTAGGAATGCTTCTTTCTTATATTAGACTGCCTCTACTTCCACCCCAGGTATGAAAGTGAAGGACTAGCAGGGAACTCAACTACCAACTGAAATGCTTGCCTCAAGCATCGTTTAGACACAGAAAAGAATTCTGTGGAAAGGTTCTGGTTTTGTCTGGGTTTTTTTGATGTTTTTTTTTTGGTGGGTGNTATTTATTATTTGTAGAGACAGATAAAAAAAAAATCTTACAATGCCAGTATAATTACTGGGCTCAGAATTACTTCTATAAAAAAGTCGGTCTAAGGGTATTACAAAAGTACAGTGCTTCTTTGTAGGGTATCAACAGTAGTAGTTTCCCTCTGATAACAGCAACTCAGATACCATGCAAAGGTATTTATTTAGATTTACCAAACTGCAGGACAGATAAGGCACATACTTATTTCTTTATCGCCATAAAAAGTAGACAAAACCCCAAAGGGTCTAGATTATTGCTGGCTATTCTGAGCATTGACATTATTTGTCCTTCAAGACTGAAAGAGGCACTTTATAAAATAAGTTCCAGAGATGGACATACTGTTTTATAGTAAGCTGACGCTGTTATAGCTGTGTCATAGAAGAATCTATATATCTCATCAGAAAAGCTTACAGGAACAGCAAGACTATCAGGATGCTACAGCTACTTTATGGATCTCCATGACTGAAGCCGCAAATATTCAGCTTTGAATTAACGATAAAAGTACAATATACATTTAATTTTAAATATATGCCTCGTTTAATATATTCTAATATTTAACAGAGATGTTCAATACTATGTTAGATTTGCTTGTACTCAGATCAAAAGAAGTTTTGCATTCAGAGGATGGAGTATTATATTTGCAATTTTAACCTTCTCTAAAGGTTGAAAGAAGGTTTTCGGAAAAAATAAAGCAAACGCATCATACTTCAAGACTTTTTTCCCTACATTTATATTGTTTTGCTTGCATTAAAGCAGAGTTTCCAGCAAAGCTAAAGTGAAAGGTGAACTAAAAATGAGTGTTTGTAGCTACAAATGCTTTAATTACTAAAGTACATACAATTTTAATGATTTAGATATACATGAGATCCTCATTTTCCATTTCTTAGTTACTAGCTGATCTAGAAAATAGTCCAATGTTTGCAGACGACCTAGAGTGTCAGAAACTTCTTATGGAGGCTATGAAGTATCATCTTCTACCAGAAAGACGGTCCATGATGCAGAGTCCTCGAACTAAGCCTAGAAAATCTACAGTGGGTGCACTTTATGCTGTAGGAGGTATGGATGCCACCAAAGGTAAGCTCAGAAATTAATTTTACTGTATTAATTAATTGTATTACAGACACCCGGAGAATATATGACAATTATTTAAACATTTCTGTTAGGAAAATGGAAATTTAGGGATGAAAACAAGAAAAAAATAATCACAGAGCACAATCTTATGTGTTAGATGTTCTTTCTTCTTACAAGGATCATATGTTTGTAAATTATATACATACATCTTGAAGTGCAGGCTGAAGAAGTTTGATTCAGATGGTGATTTTTAAATTAAGTTTTGTAAGAATCTTTGTGTATATTTTGAATTTACAAATCAGAAGAAAAAAAAATCAATAATCAAAGTATTTCAAGATTCATTTAATGTTGTTTTAGAACCCTGTGCTCCATTTTTTGACAAAAGTTAGAAGGCTGGAAAAACTTTTGAAGAGGAAAATAAAACCAAAAAGCATTACTGAACTGTTGAGAACTCTTAGCTAATGCTTACCAATCCTTATTATAAAACTTCAGATGGAAAGATTTGCACTTTTTTATGACTACAACAGTATGTGCAGCTTTATTTCAGGAGTTCATACACAGGGTTTTTTTCAGGTTTTTAGTTGAAAATTAAATGTTATAAATGTATTCCTGTTTTTATTATTTGATTTTCACATCTACAATCAGCTTACAGCTTTACATATTACACTATTCTATTTAGTAGGCAGTATATTAAATCATTTTCTACAGGAACCTTAACTTCAAACCCACAGCTTGGAGCCAAAGACCTATAATTAGTTTAAAGTCTAGCGACTTGCTGAACAGTATTACTTTTAGCTGTGTGAGTTCACTTTTAATAGAATCACAAAGAAGCTAATCCATTTCATGGTTTGCAAAAAGTTGCTGATGACTGATTTTTCCTATATGAGAGATCTTGCAGTGCTACCTTACTATCTCTATGCAATCAAATCAAGTGCAAAATACACATTCATCGCCATCACAACATGAAAACGCTCATTCCTAGGACAATTTAGCAAAAGGAAGTTAAACTGTAGCAATTAGCATAGTGTCATTAGCGATACTGATTATTTATGAATTATATAAAACAACCAAGAATCCAAGGTTGTCTTTAAACTAACTTCTACCAAAATAAGAATAAAAATTTCTAATAGTTTTATCTCAGTAAACGTTATGCACAGAAAAGGCTATTTCAGTCAACATCTGCACTTCCTGTTGGTGCCTCTTTTACTTATTACCTTGGACTAAAGCCAATTGTTTGAACTTTTGCCTTTTGATGGTTAAGAACAACACTTCCTCTCCTCCCTGCTGTCCTGTACAGCTCTGACTCATACTTTGAGCCCGTGCTGGATTGTAGGATAAAGGAAACAGTACTGAAGAGACTATGATGCACTGGAGGCACAGCTCTGAGAAGGGAGTAACTGCCACCTCTGACAATAATGCGCTTTCTATGATAAAGAAAACTCTCAGGGAATGACAGGTTTGGCTTTGTGCTTATCTTAGGTGGTGTATGAAGTCAAATCTCGACTTCAAACGATGAAAAGAAGATCAAAGAGCCACTTTTGGGCTGGTATTTTGAAAAATATGAGTGTGCCTAAACAACATTAACTTTCAAAACCTACCTTCCAGCTTTGGTAAAAATTACAGCCTACAGGGTGTGTTTGAACAGACTGTGTACCTTAATGTATTTTTCCTGTTTTTTTTTAGTTAGTGTGTGAGCTACTTCTTTTGAAGCTGAGAACTTTGGGGCACTCACATATTAGCACAGAATAAATGAGAAGGTATCAAAGCAAAGAAGAGCAAACAGACTACCAAAACAGAAAGAACAATCAGAGAAATCCAGTTGCTCATAACAGAAGATGTCAGGAAAGAGGGAAAAGTAGAATTTCTTTCTTTTATTGCAGATGGATCTGGCAGTTTCTTTCCTAGTCTATGCATCTGGAAAAGCAAGTAGAGGAGAAAAAAATATGTCATGAGATAAGCCCTTATTTCGCTCAGTTTATTGACTATAGGAGATGATCCCTAGCAGATTCTGCTTGAGAAAACATCTCTAAACCAAGTGCTACCTTTCTTTTCTTCTTTATTGCGTGGTTGTACTCCTGTTGTAAATCATTCCTCAGCCACTAACTGCCTATTGTAATTCTCAGAATTCTATTTCTCTAGTCTCAAATGCCAGTCAAGGAACAGGCAGGAAGCCAGCCCTGTTTTTCTGATCTGGTTGCCTTCAGTTGAGCTGAAGCTAAGCTCCAGGGTGCACTGTACATGCAACTGGCAATTGCCTCTTTTACCTCAGTTGTTACTCAACCATCTCCCCACTATGCTAAATCAGCTCTCAAAGGAGCAATTACAGCTGCTGAGTGACTGACAGGAGCCAGCAAATGGAAAAGTGTCAGTTTTGAATGGCAGAAAGCTAGAGCCTTTTGAATAGTTGCAGTAAAAACATTACTAGAAGTTCAATGACCTGAAAAAATTGAAAATACAGCTTATATATTACATCAGACAAGCAGTTATCGCAAGGCAGCTGCAAAGGTGAACCTCAAGGAAGTTACCTGTGGGAAGCAAGTGTGTACTTACACATAACTCAGCCTTCTGCCTGTCTCCATCATAAAAAAGAAAATATCCAAGCTATTCATGAAGATACACACCCAAATCCTGCCGAGACAGGCAGACACATGGATACATTCTCAGTTTTTAATATCACTAATGGTGGTTCAAGTACAAACATGGTTAAAGCGTACATAGTTGTGAGGTACCATATTCATAAGGAATTAAAAAAACACAAAACCCCCCTACTCTCGTGGTATTTAAACAAGTAACAGATTTAACTTATCTCCAAAATTTTGAGAATTAAAAGATTTGCTGGCATTTAATTCTGCATCCTTTTGCCACCAGTTTATTCTCATAAATTTGATAATTGTATATGCATGCGATTGATGCAGCTTTCTCATTAAGTTCACATTTTGTAACTGAAGTTTTCAGGGAGCCACAGTAAAGGTCCACACACAGAATTTCAGTGTTTACAATTTCATAATGTTTTGGGTTGTACCGACTATTGACTGCTAGGTACTGATCAGTATCTCATAATACTATAGTAATAATGTTTTTAAACAGGTACCACTACAATTGAAAAGTATGACCTTAGGACTAACAGTTGGATACAAATTGGTACCATGAATGGTAGACGATTACAGTTTGGAGTTGCAGTAATTGACAACAAGCTCTATATTGTGGGAGGAAGAGATGGTCTCAAAACTTCTAACATTGTTGAATGTTTCAACCCTGTCACCAAAGTTTGGACTATAATGCCTCCTATGTCAACACACAGACATGGACTAGGTAAGATGTGATCTTTCTTTGTAAATACCTTGCATCACATACAAATGAAAAACACTGTTGACATAAATTTTTAAAGCATTTAATAACACACAGCAATATTTGTAGAAGATATTTTCCAAAGAAAGAGTTGCCTATCACTATAATTTTATGCCAGCGTTATTAGTATTCACCTAACTTGCACTAGTCTTCCAGAGTTAATTTTGCTTTTAGAAAATTCCAAAATAGAAGCAACAGTGAAAATAATCAACTCTTCATCCAGTTTGGTGGTCAAGAAATATGTTTGCAACACCATAACAATCTGATTTTCAGATTTTTTTTTTTAATTTATGACTTAAACCCATAGATACCAAACACCTCTGCAAATCAGCTCAGAGAATTACCCACACTGAATAAAACACTGTGAAAAAAAATGGCTTAGTAAAATGGCTTAGTAACTGCACAATAATCCTCAAGATTATTCACAGTGAATGAAGAATATGGATACAAAATCTAGAATTTATTTCTGGAGCTATAAAAAAATAAGGATAAGTTTACAGTTGAGGAGACTTTAAGGGAGGGAATATGATGATATCTGAATTATTTATCACAGTTCTTATGAAAAAAATGGCTTCTCAAGTTTACAGAAACAGGTATTTCTTGAAGTCATTGGTAAGTTCGGATGACATAGAATATTTTTATTTTAATGAATAATAGAAAAAGATTGATCCAGAATTATTCAGTAAAACTTTGTGGCCTATATCACTTTCTCCACTGCTTGGTGGAGAAAGTATAATGTAGGGTTCTTACCATCTAGTCTGTCAAATTTATGAAAGGAAATACTAGTAGTTAACAAAGAGAATTAAGACAAAACAGATTAAATAATCCTCATTGAAGTCTTTATAACTAAAAATTTCAGGGGCATAATTCTACCCAACATGTAGGTCACAGCAGTAAATTTGAGTGCCCGAAGTTAGGCTTCTATCTGTGCATCAGTGGATTGCAAAGCTGCCTTACACTTACAGCTCCTATTAGCTTCAGTGTGATTTTGTGGAGAGTTAGCACTTTTGAAAAAATCAGGCCATGTATATTTAGGCCAGAAAAGACAGATTTAGAAAACTTCTAAACTGCCAGATTAAAACATTTTGCCTTACCTAAAAAAGGAAGCAAAGAGCAGCGGCGGCAGCAGCAGCTCCCCAAGGAAAGGCACCAAAGCCCTTCTCTCTGGAGAAGGACAATGACACAGAATATGTCCACACAGAGCTTTGCAGAGACAGCCAGGTTCACTCTCCTGTGCCTCAAGGACAACAGATACAAGCCAGCTCTTATCTGAAAGTGTGTTCTCCTTAAAGGCATTAAAATGTTACGCTACTTTAGCTAGCAAGGACAGCCAGCCACCCACCCACTCAGGCTTCATGCTGGCGGGACTACAGAGCTTCAGCTCACTCAGGATAAGTGATAGGTGGTTGGTTTGGGCATATTTTTCATTGCCAGTCTCAATCTTTGCCTTTCTTTAAAAGAACAGCATTGTTTCTCATTTAGGGGCTCAAATTTGACTCAGAACAAGGTCAACAGAGATGGAAGAGATAAAAGTCCAATAAGAGAACATCAGAACTAAACCAGCCTTCCTCTAATCTTTTGGCAAAAGATAATGCTTATTCAGAAAGGCACTGTGTATGAAGTATTTTGTTTATATTTGTTTATTCTGCTAAATGACAAGGCAACTTTTAGATAGCTTAATACTAGCTGAAATTGCTTATCTGCATACAGGGAATTAAAGTATGAAGTTAATACACTATTGGTCACTTAAATTATTAGATACTGTAATTTCTCCCTAATTCTATCTTTTAAGGAGTAGCAATGCTTGAAGGACCAATGTATGCGGTTGGAGGCCATGATGGATGGAGTTACCTTAATACCGTAGAAAGATGGGACCCACAAGCACGGCAATGGAATTACGTAGCCAGCATGTCAACCCCCAGGAGCACCGTAGGGGTTGCAGCATTAAATAGCAAGTATGTCAACAGGAAAAACTCTCTTTGGTTTTTCGTTTGCTTCCTTCCTTGGAAATACAGTTTCTTAAATTTTCTTTTCAATCTTATAGTAATTAATCACTTCAAGAAAACAAAGAGAAAATATAATACACAAAAATAAGAAAGAACAGCTTGTCCTCTGTTGTGTGGTAAATTGTTTTCAAACTTGCAGTCATGTTTTAAACATATTTCAGCCCTTTTAAGTTAATAGCAATTTGAAAATGTTATTACATACATATCAGAATTTTACTGAGAATATAACTTTTTGGGATATAAGATCAGATACTTTAAAAAAAATATTCCAAATATATGTTTACTCTTTAAAATAAATGTGTCTAAGGAAGCACCATTTGAAAGAACCTGTACAGAAGCAAAGTCATTCCTCCGTCATTTTACATGTCCTGCACACATCTACAACTTCAACACACAAGTTCACAGTAAAGAATAATTTTTAAAAGTTTAAAGGTATATGGTGTGTTCAATGAAAGGAAGACAAGTGTAATAATTAGGTATGGCATAAACAGCCTTCTATAAGTCTTATCCTACCCAGATTTATTCTGCCCTTGATCTATTGCTTAAATACACTGAGGTCATGTGTTCACTGTACATTCATTTTCCCAATAAGTTTTTCAAAACTTATTTAAACATCCTCTTAAGACACTAAAGCCACTCAAGCACTTTTACAAGGGAACAGACATATGAATCTAGTGTGTAACCTGTATTGAACAGTGTATTACACCTTTTTGTATGTTCTTATTTGAAAGTAGTTGTATATCAGCATGAGGAAAAAAAATTAATAAATTAATGCCTAACAGCATTCTGTTTTCTTTCTTCAGCAACATAGTCTGGTGCTGGAAATATAAAAGCTTGTAAAAGGCGCCATATTATGTTGGAGAGCATGGCTTGAGCCAGCCTTCCTTCTTATTTAAATCTGTGGAAAGCTCTCAGCAGTGACAGTTTGGAGGGGCTGGGAATATTACAGTCGCAGGCAGACAACTGCATTTACCCTGAAACTTCATCACAGGCTTCCCTGTTCACTTAAATTCCAGAGAAAGAGAAGGATGAAGAGCAGAAACAGAGATGTCAGCGGACAGATATTTGCAAATGCAAAACTTTTTCACATTAAAAGTCAGGGGTTTGCATGCAAACATGACATGATTTTAATCATTAACTCAAAAGTCCAAGAGAGAACTGCCTGTTCAAGTCCCTGTTGTATCTCAGAGGAAGTGTTCTCAGCATAAACTTCAGCAGAAACTCCTGTTGGTACCTTCCACAGCAGCATGCAGGAAACCACTTTGTCAAAGAGGAAACCCAGCCTGATTCTGACTCTGTTCTCAATCACTCCTGATACAAACTGTCTCCAGCCTGGCTTAAATCACGTCTGTTAGTCTAGTGATGTAATTTCTGGCATACCAGAGGAAGCTGAGATCAAATGTCCATCATTTGCTGGACCGCTGCTGCTGCAGTCAAACCAAGCAGATTGCTTCTCCTTTTCCTGTTTCCCTAAGTCACACCGTATTTCTTTCTATGCAACTCCACCAGAAAAGCCTTTAAGTTTCTGTGGAGCAACACTTTTTGACCAATAAATGGTCTATTGAAAATATCAGTCAATAATGATATAATTCGTTCTTTTCCTTAGAGAGTGGGAAACACTACCATGTTTCTAGACACGTTATGCAAAACAAAAAATCTCAACCAATCTGTTTGTATATACAATGATTTCCTCTCTCGGTGAAAGCTGTGTAAACAAGTAGACTGTATCTAATGGCATGATGTGAAAAGAAAAATCAAATCCTCAAGGTTTTTATGGGTCAAGAAACAGACTGCATAGAAGAACTCAAATCTGTCTTCCACTCACAAACACTGGAACAGTGAGCAAGATTTTTGTATTCTTCCAACGGTAGTGGGAATTTTCTAGTTAAATTGTGCATCAGAGGGGTCTACAAATTTTTCCAGTCTCTGGAGAAAAACAGGCACTTCTCAAGCAAAATTCAACTGATCTGGTTTAGGGGACTTACTCTGGTCAACTCAACATGTTCCCTAGGTCTCTAAGTAGTTGCACCAAGTAAATTCAGTTTCATGGCAGTAAGTAATGACCAGGATTTGAAAGAGACTTGAACAATTGGCACACTCAACATCTAAACACGTCTGCTATTCCATACAGTATGCATACTATCAGAGTCTAGCAGCATCCAAGTCAGCTTGAAATACAAAATAAATACAGGCTTTTTAAAAATCATTGACAGAAAAACACAACCCCCCCCATGCTTCTTAATGTGGGTTTCCACCATTTATTCTTACATATTGTCCCAACATCAACTGGTTTAAATCTCCAGTTGTTTGCTAAGTGCCTTTAGGCTGAACAGACAAGATGCCATACCTGTACAGTAACTTCTGTTCAACAGATTTTCTTAAATAGAAACATTGAGGGGAAAAAAAATTTCATGTATTTTTGACGTGTTTTCTATATTTAGTGATGTTATTAAAGTTTTTTTTTACATATTATCAGCATAGGAAAAATGCTTAATGTGATAGTAAGATGTCAAATACTCCATAAACCTGTTACAGGGAATACTACCCATACGTTTCAAACATATGTAGCATCTTTCAATTAAATTCCCTCTAGCGCTCACATTTAAAGAAGCTGATATCCATTTTTAAGCTTAATTTTCATATGTGACTGCTTGAAAATTTACACTGCAAATGAAAAATATAAATTCCTTCATATAACATGCAAAACCCTTTGTGCAAACAAAGTTCCAGAGTGTACCTGTCAGATACCAAATAATGGGCATAATGATAATTTAAAAGTTGTCTGAATGAAGTTAACCAAATAAAATTCCTATCAAAATGAGAGACTAAAGACTGAAATTGTTTGCCTTCTTGTGGGTAATTATCCCAGACTGTATGCTGTTGGTGGACGAGATGGGAGCTCCTGCTTAAAATCAATGGAATGTTTCGACCCGCACACAAACAAGTGGAGTATATGTGCTTCGATGTCAAAGAGAAGAGGTGGTGTTGGTGTTGCAACATACAATGGGTTTTTATATGCTGTGGGAGGTCATGATGCACCTGCTTCCAACCACTGTTCTCGACTTTCTGACTGTGTAGAAANTTTTTTTTTTTTTTTTTTTTTTTTTACATTCCAGGAAGGAAATATAAAATAATTTATAGAAGCAAGGGAAATCTCTTCATAATTGGAATGTTATGTTTGTAAAACATATTATGCTTTCAAGAATAATATTTTGAGCAGAATAAATGATTTCCAGTGCTCTTGTGATAACATAACAATTAACCCTCAGAAACAAATTCCTCCCACCTCTCCTTTTTTTTTGAGCTGCCTAGGAGCCAGGTAAAGACAACTTAACAAATATGACAAATTCAACAGTGACCATTCTATTTCTCGAGTGCCAAAACCCAGGTGTCATATATTGCAGGAACTAAATACTTTTCAATTGTATCTTCCCCCAACAATTTGTCTGATACTGACCAAAAGGTTAAAAATATAACAAATATTGCATACTCAAATAGGCAATAGTCACTACACAAGTGTTTTCTGATGGAGTGGGCTGACAGGAAAAGCCTTGTTTCTATAAGAAACTATGTTGCTATAGGAAATCAGGCTAACACATATGGTAAGGGTCTGATTTAAGAAGAAAAAAAAACCAAACGTAAACATGCGCCAAAGCAAACTACTTTAGCTTGAATTCGCACTTTAAAACTAAATAGCACATTAATATATTGGCTTAAGGGTTTTTGTAGCACGCAACTGTAAGAAGTGAAATCTTGGCTTTATATACATTTCTCAAAGTAATTACTTTTCAAAATGAAAATACTGTTTATCTGACCCTTATATAATCCCATTTTTCTATTCTCGACTGATGAGCACAGCTCTTAAGAAAATGCAAATACCAGACATTTCTTTTCAGTAACGGAAGTATTGTGTGTTGAATGTTGCTTTGCCACTGTGGTGGCATGTGGCACAATGCAGGAGGAAGAGAGAACACTTGAGCCCTGGGTGAGAAGGGAACATAATGAGGGGGGACAACTCCTCTGGCTGTGTAATGGGACGTGGGTATCCATTGACAGTCTTGTGTCATGTGGGGACAAGAAAGGAAAACTGAGCAAGTATTCAGCTCCCTGTTGTGAATAACAATGGCTAAGTTTTGTTCTCAGTTAGATGATGAAAAGATGGAACTACCCCAGAACTCACTTGAATTTATATTGGAAATTGACTGAGTACGTATCAGAAATACAATCAATACTGATGGAAGATATTGCCATGCATTTTGTTACAGACTTTTATCAACTATATGAAATATTTAACTTTTTACTGTGAAATTTTCCAAGTACATTAGTTCTGACAAGAAAGAGAAAACAAAATTCTTTATGGAGAAAGAAAAAAAGAATATGTTGAAATTAACTTTGCTGACTCAACTACTGGCCATGCTGTCATTACTTCTGAACACATTTATGTTCAAAACGTATTGATTGTTTAATGTGATAGAAATGGAGAGTCTGTAATCAAAAAGCAAAAATATGGGCATTTTTGATGTGCTTGAATACCCCTCTAGTGACTAAATTAAGTATTTAATCATATTACTCATAATTCTCTATATTAGTTCATGGTGTAAGATGAACGATGATACAGGAGAAAATAAGCAAGTATCAGTAATTTAAATTTGAAATGTGTTTCTACAATGTATTTTTCTAATTTTGATCATGAAACATCCTAGGTATGATCCTAAAACAGATACTTGGACAACAGTGGCCCCTTTGAGTGTACCTCGGGATGCTGTTGGAATTTGTCCTCTGGGGGACAGATTATATGCTGTTGGGGGCTATGATGGCCATACGTACCTGGATACTGTGGAGTCCTATGATGCTCAAAATAATGAGTGGACAGAGGTAATGGGAAAAATTACCTAATAAATAATAGGAGTTCTTCCTGCAAATACTGAGAATACTATCTGAATAATGGACAAAAACCCGATTATGTTGCAAAGTTATCACTGGTTTTGGGGGGGAAAAAAAAAGATATATTAGGATGCAATAATACTGTAGTTGGGCTTCTACAAAATATTGGTTGTGTCTCTTGTGAAATAACTGGATAAAATTTTTCAGACTAAAGGGTTGAGGCAGTGCATGGACAAGTGAACCAGATTGCACAAACCGTGTTGTGCTTGAAGTGCTTAAATTTGCCATTGTTAGCGCTGGCATGCCTTTGCCACCTATGCCCTCTACTGGAGGCACTTTCAAGTTTTCATATTTAAGACCATCATCACTGAGACCAACGTGAAATATTTAAAACTGTCAAGATCCTTTTGTAGCTACACAGTCCACGTTTTTGGAACACAGGATATGAAGGTCTTTTACAAAACTTAAGAGCAGCATCACCAGCCTACACTCCTGTAACTCTCAGCAGCTGCTAAAACCTTTTCCCAAAAAGCCAAACCCACGCTTTTAGAGCCCTAGTTAAACCTATTTTTTTAGCAGTACATCAGTTTGAATAAACAAATTGCTTTCTTTTTAATCTGTGAGTAATTTCTTCTAGTCATATCCATAGGAGTCTATTAAACATTTTCTCCTTTTTCTTTCCTTTTTTTTCTTTTTTTTTAGGAAGTTCCTGTCAATATTGGAAGGGCTGGAGCATGCGTTGTTGTTGTGAAGTTGCCCTGAATAATAAATATTGTGAAACTAAACTGAGTGGAGTTTCATGAAGGCTGAGTCCGGAAGATAAACATTTCCAGAAAGCAGTACAGACTATACACATCTTAGCAGCCCTCCATGATAAACAGTACTTATCCTTAGTAGCCATTATGCTATTAGAGCACAAAAGTGTCTTCCTGCACTACAAAAATCAGAGAATTTTGCATATGTGAATTATTTTATTATGCCCAATACATAAAAGTTCAATAATACCTTTAAATTGTTCAGGTTTGTTACAAAAGTATATCTGTTATTTATAAAATGCAGTGGTAAAGTGATAAATGGGTGTATAAGATTTCATAACCTTTCTTCTTTTCTATATTGGCACTAATGCTGATGTTTATAAAAAGAGTTTTTATATTTTAAGTAAATGAAATTGAATAACAGAGAAACACCTTCAACAGAGAACTGCACAGAAGGAAATATTTGCCCATAAACGTCACTGGTAGCAGAATATTCTCTGCAGAAGTAACTTCATTTCCATATTCATAAATTAAATCACTATATTAACTTTAAAATCAAATCAGAGAAGCATAGAATTTGGTTGCTATTCAGCCTCCAACATTGCTAGTACTGTGACAGAATACCCATTTTTAGCAGTATATTCAACTGAATAGTGCAAGTTAATAGTAGGGTTAAGATATCTTTGTGTTATTAAGTATGTGCCAACAGAAAGAAATCTCTTTAGTCAAAACACAATGCTAATATAATTTGCAATCATTTTCACAGTGCATAGATATGTGATATTTTAATGCTGATCAGTGTGTCAGGTTATTCATGGATTTGTCTTTGCCCACTAACCATCTGTCAGTATGTGTTAAACTAATTTGACTATTCTTGGGATAATCACCACACATTAAATTTTAAAACAATCATATAATTACATTCCTTGAACATTACTTACAAAATGAATTTTTTATATCATATTGATATGACAATCTTTGACCTCAGCTGAAGATTACCAGCTTTCTCTCATGTACAGTAGAAATACGGTAGGAAAAAAATCACCACTGTGTAAGATTATATATCGTTTATGTAAGCATGTTTCTGTTTTATATGAAATTAAGGGAATGCTAAGAATCAAGAATAAACAGGAAAAGAATCACCTGAAAACAGCACATAATATTCCACATGCATGATATTTTTTGTGTGCCAATTTCTAATGAAGGTTTTGGGGGTTGTTTGTTTTTTTTTTTTTAATAATTTCAAATGCCAAAAATGTATTTTAGAAAAAGAATGTATGTAAGATATTCTATGCTGTAAAGCACAATATTTGGACAATATCTACTTTAGTGTTTGTTATGTTCTTGTTTTGTCAGTATCAGAAAATTCAACACAGGGATGAAAATTCTCTGAACACGTACACTAACTTTCCTGATAGAATACTGTGTTTTCAGAATGCAGCAATATGCTATTTTAAAAAATTTATAGTATTAACCCTATTGAATGCTTCTAAAGATGAAATCTCAATAAAGATATTTATAAAAGGAAAAAAATAACTTTAAAATCAATTATGTTTATATATAGCATGCTACGTTGAAATAAACTTTACTTTCTCTGCTAAGAAAATTTAGACTATATTTTAACAACTTTGTGGGTTTTATTTACATCTTTTCAAGAACAGAAAACACAGAAGTATCAATCTCATTTTTGTACTCTAAAAGAACAAAAGATCCTGTCTTGGTGTCCTTACTGCATCTGGTCCACATAAACTAAAACTTACCTTCCATCTAGTACTTTTTTTTAGATAAAGTTCATCTTTTTTCTTTCTTCAAGTCAAAAATAGTTACCAAGACTGTCATGTCAGGATGCCCTTTCTATAAAAGGGGCTCCCATACCCCAGCCCTTGGCAACCTGAATGGAATGCCTGCAGAGAGCTGAAAGTACAGGACATTTTGAGATTATTTCATTCAAATTTGATTTCATGACTATTTTCATTTTGTGGCTATTTTTGTGGGGGAAAAAAAAACCCCACAAAAAGCCCCTACCAACCCAAACCAACACGAATAGCCAAGCAAATAGGGAACAAACCCTAAACCAGCTAGTGGGTCACAGGTTAGAGAATTTATATCAGAGAAGGAAGGTATTTTTGTTTCCCACCAAATCAATAACCTGAAGCAAATGCATGGGGGCTAACCACCAAGCTTGACAGTGAATCTGCACAGTAAGACATTTGTGAATGTGAGGTAAATGTTAATTTTATCTCCCTCTCTCTCCCCTCTCCTATACAGAACCCAGTCTGACCACCTACCTAGAACATATTTTTTCAGCAAATATTAACTTTAAAACATTAATAATAAAAATACTGACATTTTTGCCCTATTCATTTCCATCCTTGCTTTGGTCATGTGACAGCCATATGCACTCTTTTATATAAATAAAGACGTGTGGATCACAGGGAGATGGTCGCTACTGCTTATTATTCAGGCTCTAAATCATGCTTTTCTCATGTTCTCCTATAACAGCACATCACTGTTTCCAGTAACCAGTATAATCTCATTTATTCTACTCTTGCTTGGAAAGTATTGATATTGAATGCCCATTTTTAAAACCCTAAAATGCAAATTATACAAACAGTGTGCCACTAATGTCAAGATATGTACAAGAGGCGCATCAGAATGGACACTGATAGACTCCCAATACCAATGGATCTTTCTCATACAGCCTTTACGTGGAATTTGAAGCTGGCTTGGGGTAAAAGGCACACACCCTCAAGTGAGAGAAAGTGGGCATGGGTCCTCAGCTAGTAGAGTGGTTTACAAAATATAAAGCCATATTTAAAAACCTAATCAAGTCTCCAGTAAGGAATGAAAATGAAGACTTGAGCACAGAAGAGGTCAGTTTTGAAGAATGGAAACTGTGGGTGAGTACCTTAACGCAAATGCGCAGGAGCAGCCTTTGAGAGCTGCACGGCTTGCAAATGTTACAACTGCAGCGACGACATAGAATTCCCCTGCCTTTGTCCCCTTCTTCAGCTTGCAAATTTTATTAAATGCTTTATCACTTCACAAGGCATGAGATACTTGGGAAAAACACCTAGATGTAAATAATCCCTTAAACATATCTTTAAATATACTACCATTTCCATAGTTTAATAAAGTCTCAAAAAGAGTATTAGAAGAAAATGATGCTTTCTGTATTTATTTACTGTTCTCTAAAGAAATTGTGTCATGAGGTTTGCTTATTTAAAAAATAGCATAAGAAAGAAAAATTGTAGTATAATTTTAGCTTGCGGCATGTAGCTGCGTATATCAGTTTGATAAATTCAGTAGCTCTTCCTACCATGAACCACAACCACTAAGGCAGAGTACGTGAATATCTGCATGCGTGTATTATGTGATGAGATGGTCTACTAATTTCTATGACTGTGGTAACTAGTACACTTTCTAAATTTAAAGTTTAAGTTTGTGTCTTGTTATAGAAACAACACAGAGACAAATACAGGTAAGGGGAAATGGGTAAAGAAGGGAAGGGTATGAAGCAGAGAAAAGTCAAAGACCAATCTGACTGCGACCTTATAAATTAAAGTGGTCAGTCTGAGGAAGAATGGTTTTAAAAAACACATTTGGAGACATTATTCTGCATGTCCTTCTCTCTGAGAGAAAACTCAGGCTTCAACCTCTGTTGGTAAAGGAGGTTCTGAGAGATCTGCTATTAAGGTGCCATGGAAAGCAGAAGTACTGAAGTATCTGTTCCTTTGCACTGAGTACTTTGATGTGCAGCTGGGAATCAAGTTGTGCACTGGCTGGCGACCCTGTTTGGAGCTGTTCATTTCAACTTGTAAAGAATAAGAGGAATATTACACACTCACATCCTGAATTAATTTCAAAATAATCTATTTTAGGATGAAATGATGACAAGAATTATCATGAGATTAAAATCTTAAGTGCTAAAAACCATCAAAATAAAATTTGAGCAGATACTTGAATTTAAGCAATAAAATGGCGCAACTGAATTTTCTAGAGAAAGCAGTTCCTCAGTGTTTTTAGTACTAAATTTTGTTTTAGGTTTCTTTTTTTCTTCCATATTATTTGTACAGCAGTGAAAAATCACGTGAAAGGGAACTAGCAATTTGCAAAAGAAAATTGGATACCTAACAGAAAGATGGAAGAAAAGCAAACTGGAGAGCATTTGGAAATGTTTAGACATTATTAGATGAGAGGAAATGCTAGAGATGTTCTCTGATGAGGTGTCATCCCTTCACATTTCCTGTTTCTCCAACATGAGCAGGTGCAATAGTTATGTAGCATCTTTGCTTATTAGGTACCCTGGCAGCTGCACGCACAGCTGGCTCGCTTACAAAAGTGTGGGAGGGAGCCATCCTCTCTTATCTCTGAACTTCTACTGCCCTGTGCTTTTTATCATGACTCTCACTGGAAGAACGGTTATTATTTGTGCTATTTCTTTTTTTGCCCAGATCATTGTGTTTTCTTTCTTTTTAAGCCCTGGCACATTTTTCCTCTTTGGGCTGGGTGATAATCTCTACATGAACAGGACCAGCAAAGCTATATTATATATAATGTAACGTATGGGAAGCAGGGATATCACTTACCCCATGAAATCAGTTCTGGGAAAGAGTGGAAGTTCAGCTTAACCACTATCATGTCTCTGTCTACCAGTAGGAGATACGTAGGCAAAGAACAAAAGAAGCAACTAGCCCAGAAATATCCGTTCCATTACTTTAGCAATGTTACTTTTGGCAATGTAACTGCACTACTGGAGCATTCATCTTTGCAACACATCTACAAGGTAGGAAAGAAGTACTATAGCTATTTACAACTGTCACAGAAAAAATAAATTATTTCTGTGATGCCATAGTAGAAAAAAAAACATTAAGGGAAGGACTTATGCCCAATTGTTTCAACACACAGATTAGTTAATAGGTTAGTCTGTTTTGGACAGTACCTCCAATAAGCCAACAAGATTCATAGGAATTCAAAGCATATTTGGGCTACCTAGTCCACTAGCTCATGCTGCCTTCTCTTTTTCCTGCCTTCTTAGCTGAGGAACTTACAAAAACATATTTTCTACAGTACATGCTGAATCGGTTGAAGAGTAAAAATAAATCTTTTAACATGAAAAGAGGCAATAGGTTGCACATGCCTGGAAGGAACATCCAAGGCAATTTCCTCAAAGGGAATCAACGGAGTGTCATGTGCGACTAATCCTACCTCTTTCTACGTGTATATTTCTGTAAATGGTTATCACATGTAATTTTTTTGGTTCCCACCTAACCCTAGACTCATTCAGAGATGGGGTGCATGATGCCAAATACATGCTAAATACCTGGGCTTCAGTATCTGGCTCCTCCAAAGCAAACTCCTGCACTGAAGCGAGCTCATTTTCTCTGACCTTGGGCATCATAAAAACTGCATGCTAAATAAACTGTAATGAATTTATTTGCACGTTTCAGCATGGGTCCTTCCCGTGGGGAAATTTAATTTTAGTGATTAGAATTAATTCCTGGAGACATTAAACTGAACTTCTGTAACAGTCACCACTGATGCAGTATTTCTAAGAGTTTGTATGTTACCTACAGTTGATATTCAAGCTTCAACTCTTATTCCCTATCTCCTCTTACAAAGAAAGGGGGGAATTATATCAGAACAGAAATCCTTTCACTGCCACTTCCCTTCAGAAAGATAAAGGTCTGTTTTTTTCACAGTAAAACTGTATTCTTTTTAGGTTTAAGATCTCATCTGACCTCATCTCTTGCCAAAGAAACCTGACAACAAAATGCTACATTCAACCATTCCTACTTTTCAATAAAGCTCCGATACATCATTCATACATAGAGTCATTAAAAGTTACACACCTTTTCTTCTTCATGCCCACATCCCTGAGGACTTTTTTCTCCATCACAATTCTACATATGCAAAAAGAATTAAAAACTCTGTTCTCTTGTACATATATGATTATGTTTATGGAGCGTACAGAAGAGGATGGCACTAACTACACATTATCAAGATTTTCACAAGCCAAAGATACAATGACTAAGAAGAAAATATATCTGCCACTTATTGCTTGAACAACTCATTTGGGAAAGACTGTCTGGGAATGATCTTTCAAGTATTGTATCTTGAGTATAGATTAGTATTTTATACTTAATAATAGAAAAATTATATCTCACAGTATGTTTGCCTGTCACTCCAGCAAAGAGTTTGATACAGGACACTTTCAGTCCCACTTGCCCTTTTTGGTGAAAGAATGAATCTGTTCAAATCAAACTCAATGTCCAAAAAAAGTCTCTGTTTACAGGAATTGTTAAGAAAATACTCTAAGGTTTAGCCCAAATTATTTCTGCATTTTGGAAGTTTCAAAAAGTCTTGAGGAATGGGGAGTGGATATGAAGACTAGGATAATTTTGGGCAAGACTCAGTGAGATTGGATGCATAACCAAAATATCATCTAGGTGACTGTAAGAATTTTGGCCTTTCAAGGCAGGCTTTCTCCATCTTATATTTACTCTTTGTTATCCCTTCTTGTGTCTGTAATTTAGGTGGCAATCCCTGATCCATTGGAGAGGTAGCCTCTCACATTCTTTTCTTAATTACAAGTAGGCAGAAAAATATGCAGGAAAGAAAAAAGAACCCCAAACAAATAACCTTGGTACATAGATGAAATAATAAATCAGAGTACCTTTGAATTATCAGATGGCAGATTGACGGTCTGTTAGCAGACTATTGATTTATCTTCTGTTCCACAGATAAACTTGGTAAAAGGAGACTGTCCCTTTCCCTGAATAAATTTCACAACAGAAATTGAGTAGACTCCAGTAAACTACAGTAACTAATAAAAGTCACAACAATCAACAGAATGCCAACTGACTTTAACTGCAGTCATCTGACACTGAAATTTCCTCTGCTGTTCTTCCTTTGAGAGTGAAGCATCCTTCAGAACAATTGTATGACTGACATATACACATATTATGAAAATAACACACTTGTAAGGCTTTCGTCTCTTACGAGGTTTTCTCTTTTCTTCTGGAAATATATCTTTCTTCTGAACTCTACAATTTCATATGCATGTTGTTTTCAGTTTTTATGTACATGAGGCTACCTGAGGTAATTTCCTTGTATGTGTTTTCTGTTCTTTTTTCTCTTGGTTTTCTGTAACATCTTCAATTTGTGTACACTCATAAAACTGCTACCCTTTGGCCACATCTTTTTCAACCTGTAAAGCATCATAAGCATCTTCTATTCTATTGCAAACTAGGCTATTACAAAAAAAAATGCAATAGCCCTATAATGTATTGCCATATATATAGCCCAGAAAACATTTTGTAATATTAAGAGCAATGCAGAAAATACGAAGAAAAATAACATCGGGAAAAATAGAGTATAATTTCTTATTTCTTGCATAAAAAAGTCTCATGAAACCACAAGCTCAACTTATCAGTGCTAGGTGTCCTAGAATTGCAGAAACCCGGGATTGAATAGCCTACATTCAAAGCTTATATGAACTTTGTCAGCATTTCTTCAGTCTGTGCAGTAACAAGAGATCTTTTTATCAACAGGGTCACACATACTTCATTTTCTACATAGGGTTTTCTCATTGTGAATTTCCTTAGAGTTACCTGATGTTCGTTAGTGATTTTTTCAGTCAGGGAAGACATAAACCTGTTAAGCACAGACAAATTTAATGATACGAGTCCTCTTCCTCAGCAAATTGGATATAATTTTGCTCATAATTTAGTGCTTGAAAAGTCAAGTATCGAATACTGAGGTTTTCTCATATTGTTCGATTGTACAGCGAGACCATTGCAGCTCATGAATTCAGTTTAGGCTTAGTAGTTTGCAATACAGAATTTGCTCAGGAGATGGTGCTATGTGACAATTTTTAGAGAATCCTGGCTCTTACTAAGAGCATATGAATCTACCTTATAATATTTATCCTTTAAGTATAAATAAACTCTTCCCTATTTCATAATCTCAAGAGCCTACTACATTTTTAGTGAAACTGTCTTACATTTCTACACTCTCACCATGTGCACAAACACCGCGCTGCTGACCTCTTAGGAGCAATTTTGGAATCAAAGTGCCTTTTGTGAATATTTCCAATGCAACAGTTGGTATGGCTGGCCCTGTGCCTGTCCTTTGTTTTTGGCACGTTGAAACGCTTGTTTTTCCTTTTGCTGAGCACAAATCATGAAAACCTTTTCTTTAGTTGCAAAAGCTCATCATGAAAAGCCAATGACATAGGGACAGACTGACAGAGAAGCCTGTGTTTTCCAGATGGCCCATTAGTTCACATTAACTAGTCAGCTAGCCCACACCACCTTTCCCCGAGTTAACCCAGACACATTTAAGATGCAGTCCCTGAGATGGGGTATGATCTCTGCCTTTTCTAAAGGGGACTTGTTTTCTGACCAAGTCCATAGATGTTAGAAGCGTAACTACATTATAAAACATTTTTCTTCTGTTTCCCCATTTTCCATATTAGACGTATTTCCATATTTCACATCATCCTAAAATTTCTTTCAATAGGGTAAAAAGAAGGGCATCATCCCTCCTCTGTAGCCAAATATTGGATGCAACTTTTCCGGGATTCTCCAACAGTCCTGTCTTATCTCACCTCTCTGGAAAACTACTGAGCCACAACTCGCTTTTCTACATACAAATTATTTCTCCCTGTCACCTAGAAGTAGTATACAATTCAAAGATATTACTTCTGGAATGCAGAAAGAGGTTCTGAAGTACAATGTTAAAAAAAAAAAAAGATATAGTTTATGAATTACTTCTTTCAGAAAACAGAAATCAGTTTGCAATCGGCTTTATATAGTTTATAAAACAGTTCTAAATTAAAAAAAAAAAAAAACCTGTTGGGGGAAGTGAAGTATAACACCACTTGAAAACCACCCTTTACTCTGGCATACTTTAATCAAAGGGATAACTACTCATTACAGACTGACTTGCCCTGTCAACCCCAGATAAGCCCGAGCTGGGAGATTTTTGACTATGCTCTGAGTAAGTTAAAACACCATAACTGTGTTAATACCTCATCATGAGCCACTGGTATTACACGGCAAAGTTTACCTTTGTTTTTTTAGGACACCAGCACCACACACCCCCAAGATAATGCCTCAATAATTACAACTGTGGGGCAAAAGAAACCCCCAAAGGTCTTTATTTCTGGGATACAAGCAGTAGAGAAGGAAAGAGATCCAAAAATCCAAATGGATTAAATGCCTCAGCTTCCCAAACTGCTCCGTCTCCAACTAGTCCCTTTTAGAAGCTAGAGCTAATATTTGTATGTAACTGTTTACATTAACAGTCTCTGTCACTGTCTTTCCTCCCCTCTCTCCTCCTCCCTCTCATCACCAACCAGGAGCTTTCTTCCAATTTCTTCCAAATTTTGGAAGCATCATTTCCCTAGGGAATGGTTAGGCTATTGTACCCATTACCTCCTCTTCTATTCTCACAGACTACTTAAATATCCTGCCCTCAAATTCCCCAAACCTCTACAGGGCAATTGCCTGGCTTTCCTACCTTTGAGTTTTTCCTTCTAAAGATTTAGCTCAATAGTTACATGACAGTGCTTACATGTAAAATCATGCAAGATAAAATAATGCCAAGAAATGTCAAGAAAGCAGTCCAAGTAGGAACAGTTTTAATTTCAAGCATTCAAATGTAAGTTAATATTTCTGAAAATAAAGATTCAGCACTTCTAGATGAAAAAACAGCCTATGTGTACAGCTACTGAACAACTGATGATAATTGAAAAACCACATTCTGCCCAAGACATTTCTGATAAGAATTGATTATCAAAGACCTCATTAGTTCCTTTCACTCTACACTGTTTGTATTGAACAATAGTAAAATAAAAAGTCTTGTGATGATTGTGTCTTTACAACTGTAAGTATTACACTGATACTCAGAAAAACATGTGCTTGTCAGATTCACAGTTGGGATAAACAGTTCACCATATAAAGATAAAATAATTTTAATCACACTCAGTAATCAGATTCTTTTGTGAAAAAAGGGGCCTGCAGCTGCTAGATGGAATCAAACACACTTTAAAAATAAAGAAAAATCACTGTGGCATGTTTTTCCCAAGCAACATTGTACACACTTCATTAAGAATATTCTATAAAAGTGAGAAAGATTGTAGAGAATAGGTCAGGAGCCAAAATAGACTCTAAAGAATAGGAAAAAACCCAAAAAGAAAATAAGAGGGAATAGATTAGAACAACTCTGAGGAACCTCTCAAACTCCATTTCATCTTTCAAATACAATAAAATACAATATAAAAATCTCATTTGATGATTTACTACACTGAAGCAAAAGGACCATGAAGCAAAGCAGAAGCAATGAAGCTCTAAGAGTATTCAAGGGTATTCGTTACAGGCTTTTCCTGTTTTCTTCCTGCCAACTAAATAATTTTGTCAGACCAGAAAGCAATGTGCTGTTCAGACTCTGTTCCACTCCATACTTAGTATCTTAGAGATGAAAACTGTGCGTATATTCATATTTCAATTATTTGGCATGCAGACATAGCAATGGAGTTAAAATTCATACGGATTAAATAAATGCCAAGAGGTTTTTATTTCATTTAGCAACAGAGAATTTAAGAGCCTTAACTGGTGCTTGGTTAAAAACCAACAAAATCCAAAATGTGATAGAATTTTCTCAAATTTTAAACATCAGCCTCAGCCTCTGTGAATTTCACTTTACATATACTTTATTTGTCTGTTAGCTCCTTGTATTTTTTCTCTTTTGTTCACAGTTAAGTTTTTGTTTGGTTTGGGTTTGGTTAGTTTTGGTTTTTTTTTTTCACTAGGTTGTCATCATAAAGCCCTTGCAATTCTCTCAGGACTATCAAGCTTGTTCAGCCCTCAAGAGACAGATATAATGCAAGTTCCACTACATATGTTGGCATCTTGTCATAAACATAGTGTAGCTAGAGATAAAAGCAAACTTTTGCTACAGTTATTTCAGGAATATTGTTTGGAAACTGATTCAATAATTGTCACTATCTTGAAAGGTTTATAGTCCCATAATTTATTTATATAACTTTATCATTATTATTTAAAACAAAATCTTCCTGGGTAAAATCTTGAAATGTCTTTATGTAGTCTGATCACTTATTTTCCCTCATAGTAAACTGCTGAGGCAACCCACTTTTTTCTGTATAGTACATGTTCATATCATCTCAAAACAGTTAGCAAAGTGGCATTAAAGTAAACAGACATACAAGAGAAGAATTGGTTCTGACCCCCACAATATATCACATCCAGCCTTGACCAACGGAGAATGTTTTAAATAAAGATAAAAAGTTAACTAGGAATGAAACTATTGTCTATTTGTTTCTAAATGTCCTGCAGAGTTACACGTTTTAGTCTCAAATTCTCATTTGAGAACAGATATTTGTAAGGGTATAAACACAAGACTTTGTAGCATTGTGCTTGGATATTGATTGATAATTACAAGCAATAGGCTGTTGATTTAAGTGTGCAACTAACTTCTTGGGTTTTTAAGTGCTAGAGTTATAGGTTTCCAGAGGAAACTGTTCAGTATATCAGAATTAAAAAAAAAAAAAACAAAAACACCAAAGTCTAACACCACCCATCTCCCCCCACCCCCTGCAGACAGGGTGTGATAAAATACTGCGTTCAAAATCTTTCCCTATTATTTCCCAGGTGCACATTTTGGAGACACATCATCAGCTACATCAAATACTGCACTTGAGCACAATGAATGAGCAATAGTGCAATGTGATAGATGTAATGTCTCCAAATGGAAAAAGAAATCAACTTCTTAAAAGCAACAGTTAAAAAGCCCTTTTTTTTATACCTTACACATTGCTAGAATCAGGACTTAAAGGGTCATTGCAACAATGCAGAAGTGATTTACAAATTAAAATATACTTTCTGTGCACTGTATTAAAAGTTTCTCTTTTCCACCGTTAAAAGTTTATTTGCTCTTGTATTATAAACTGTTCTTAAGTAAAATAAATTCCAGCTCTCTATAAATCTCTATTATAGCCATCATACCGAGCCTTAGCATTTTGGCAAACAAATTTTATTTTGTAAGTTTCATGACCTATGAAAAGTACAGATGCACTTCATAAAACAATAACTTAATTTTAAAATAAATTACCTTGCAGAAATGTATTCTAATGTGGTGACATTTATATTTTTTTACAGCCTACTGCCAGTCCCATCACTAGACATTGCAGTAGTAAAATAAGGAATTTGTTTATTTATTGATTTATTTTACTTCTCAGTTTTTCAAAACCTAACTCACTAAGAGGATAAACTTGTTATTGCTATGACTGGAATTGATTACAGACTAAAACTCTGCTCCCATATCTAAGTAGATAGGTGGCTCATGTTCCCAGGTTTGAGATATGGGTAGACTGCAGGTGTTAATTATAACCAACACTAAAATGTGTCATCTTTAATTCTGTACAAAAGTTATCTACCAATTTCTGTATAGATTAGCTGATAAGAATAGGAGAGGGTTGTTTGGTTTCTGTGGTTGTGAACCCAAGTCATGGCAATTGAGGTTTTGTGCTGCCCTTCTGTGGGGTGCAAGCTAATTCTTTAGTCTAAGAGCTGCAAGTTCTGTAATTACACAATGAAAATATGCAAATTGAGTATCTCACTGAAATTTCACATTAACTTAGGAAAACAAGCTTTTGAACCATAAGCTGAAAAAAGCAGAAAAACATGGAAGTTTCTAACTAAAATGAAACCAAAGACTAAAGAAAAGTATCTTTCTTGAAAATGGTCATGTACCAAGTACATCCTCAAACTCCACGTATTTGGTGGCATTTCATAGAGTTTGCCTCACAGAAATTGAGCAGATGTTAACACAGACGCCCCTAGCCAGCCTTTTTTGTCAAACATGAGAAACTAAGTCAGCAAAAATACCTAAAAGATCTACTGTTTTTATTAAAGCCAGTACCAGTGATGATATTGTTGACATTAATGATGTTTATAAGAGATGAGGCTGAAAGGAAGAAAAAGGGAGGAACCAATAAAGCAAAATTAACGAACTGAAACAAACACACTGCAGGTGATAAATTACCTGTATAATACGCATATACATATGTATACATGTTACAGTATATATATCAGAGACTACATGGCACATTTTACACTCTACCATGAATGTTTTTCCTTTGTTCTGTTCACTACTCCAGCGTTTTATACCCTCAACATTTCTCTACTATAATTTCCTCCTCTATTGAATTTTAAACACTCTTTTGAGCTAAACATTTAACAGCACCGTTTCTATATGGATATGGAAGAGAAATATAAATATATTTTAACTTTGAAAAACTGATAATTAGATGCTACAGTTCAGTTCCCTGCTTTTTTTTTTATTAAGTTACTTTCTTTGTATTCTGATTAAGATCTTTGATTTCAGGAATTTCTGCGGTTTTCAGAGGAAACGAGTGGACATTACTAGATGTTAAACGAAATACATTACTTCTCACAGTCAGTTATCAGCTTCTTTAACCTATATCAAGAGCCAAAAACCAGTGGGGAGAATAAAACCTGTTTTAAAAAACTGTGTAAATTCCTAAATTAAGATTATAGGCCTCTGAAACTGCCAAAGCAACAGAAAAGCGAAACTCAGTCTCTCACTGTGGAGAACTAACAAAGATCAAACAAGAACAAACAAGTAAACAAATTACTTGCGAAGGATCAGCAAACAAAAAAATATTATGTGCCTTTTGGACTTCTGATCTTTTATTAAACAGTACTAGAATAATCAATCATTCAAGCCGAGATGATGAACTCTATGACTGAAACTGTTCAAAAAAGCAAGAAAGCACTCAATATACGCTGTAACCCTTTTGAATAAATGACCTTGAGATTTGCTTACATTTCAATCTTCAGAGAAGTTTTAATTGAATTAAACATTATATCTTCAAAAATCCCTACAGCTTGAAACTCCTGGCATTTCATCTCTGTCTAGTGGCATGCACAATGGTCTTGCAATTCAGTACAGGCAATTTTATTTTTAGCCTCCCGCAGGTGATATCTCAGAAAGTCACGCAGTCTAGCGAGTATATCTGTAATGGCACTTCAAGCTATTTTTGTAAAGCAAATCAATTTTTAAATATGGTATTTAAATATGGTATTGAATTATAATATCAGTAATTTAATTTCGACTTGAAAAAAATACCACAAACAGCAGACTCTTGGGCTGATAGCATAACGGGGGAGAGAGGAAAAAACTGCATTTGAACTCAAGAGAAACTGAGGTTTGGATTATATAGAAAATTCACAATAAGTCTGAAGCAGCATTTTAAATGAAGGAAACAGATACACCATATCCCTGACTGCATATCCATTACTTCTATGTTTTTTTTTTTTAAGTTTAAAAGCTTTTTATGTGTCTCAACAGTAACAGATTTAACAGCAGGAAATGATATTACTAGAAAAAAAAAAAAAAAGATGTATATGCCTCTTACAAAAGGGAACTACTGTCTGTGTATGGTAATTTTACGGTGGACTCCTGTTTCTTTGCCGGAGGGAAGGGGTGACCATTGACTCAAAATGCTAATGAGGAAAGGGATTTGGTTGGAAAGAGAACTCATATTAGAACCTGATATGCTAATTAGGATACTGAAATACATAACAATTTTAAGAAAAAGTGGTTATTTCTACTGCATATTTATTTTTTGGGACTGACTTCCAGTAACTTGATAACAAAGATATAACTGAATAAACTCAAATGGTCGTGAAATCTTTTTCATATTTACTAAATTAAATGACTTTACAGTTACCTCTTAATACGAAATGTATTACTGTGGCAATGGGCTATGATTCTAACCATGCTATCTATTTATTTTTATACCGGTTAAGAGCTGGAATGTCAACTGGACTTTTGTTTTGAAAAGAGAAAAGAATACTGATCAGTGCCACAATACAGTAGGAACTTCAGAACTGTAAAAACCTCAAATTTTTTTTAGAGGAAATTCTTTAGTTGTCTTCACCACCACTATGCTCTTACAGTGTGCAGTACAAGCATACAGTCTTTATGGTCTTAAACAGAAGAAAGGGGCAAAAGGAGATGTTTTCATGACTTCTAAATAAGGGGGAAAAACCAACACAATGAATCAAATTGGGCAATAAGCCATGGTGATGCTCGGCACTATTTACCAACAATCGAGGTGAGGGCTCTGCACCATTCATCTTCAACATTCAGACTGCATCATAAGATAGAAACCTACTAACGAAAGCTAAAAACTTTATTATAAAAAGGCTACCTACTTTAAACTGCAGTTACATGCAGTAACATGCAGTTTTTAAAGCTCAAAACAATAAATTGTTTCTAGCACAACCCTGTGTTTTAGACATCCTTAGAAAAATTTCTTCCACCAAATGACTTTATAAATCAACATACCAATCATCTGGGAAAAGCAAATAAATCAATGGTTTCAATATAAACTGCTTCTGCAAGGTAAAAATTTGAAAAGGTCAGATACTGCTCAGGATTATCTTTACAGTCACAATTAGGGAGTTTCTCAGCACTACTGGTTATTCAGGCTGAGTATAGCTATATCAGTTCACAGCTGCAGAAATCTTGGTGCAATGAGCCTCTTTGCAGAACAAAGACTACATACCATGTGTGAGACCAGCAAACCACTGCTCTGAGTTAACTGTGCTTCAATATACAGACATAAGTAGTCCTGCTTGTCTTTTTAAATTCTGTAAATAATTTGGGGAGCCTATAATCCATAGCCTTTAATTACTGATAGAGCAGATCAGGATGGAGAGCTGAATGAGGATGATCAGTTCTTAAAGTCTCTTGGGAAAAATTGAGGAAGTTCAAGAAAGGCCACATTGGTCTTTACATTTGTTTTATTGTGTCTGCAGCGCCAACAGGCCCATAATGAAGGTGCTTGGGACTTCATTTAGACCCCAATCTAAGGACATCACTGAGAAGGCAGGAGAAAAGGAGCCAAACCTATGCTCTCTACGAAAGACACAAAGATGTGTGGAAGATGGCCCAAGGCATACTGATACATTAATTTGTTAAGTAGCACTAGTCAGTGGCAAATACAGGTTTGTATAATCAAAGAAACAAACATTGAGAAAGCTGATATTTGTGTCTTATGNGTGTCACAAAACCACTGAGGTTAGAAGAGACTGTTGGAGTTTGCTGTCCTGCTCAAAGTGGGGTCAACTAGAGCGGGTTGCTGTGCCCAGTCAGGTTATTAATATCTGCAAAGACGGAGATGACACAGCCATGCTGGGCAACCTGTTCCAGTGCTTCATCATTCTCTCTGACTCTTGCATTTGACAGGAAAGCTTTTTTTTTTCTTTTTTCTTTTAATACAAAATTTGCTGTCAGTACTTGGAAAACATAGATGTTCTGGACTTTAAAGACCAACATACTTACCTGGAAATTACATAGGGCTGGCAAGAAGCTATAGCTCCTGGCTCAAAAGTAAAAGCAAAGTGCTCTAATCTTAATCTTTCAGAGTCTTTACTTCTGAAAAGCAGCAAAGGGTCTAAGTTTCAGATGGAAGTACGTTAAGACATTAAAAAAAGGAAATAATCCTATTTTAAAGAATTTTCACACACAACCAAATGTTTCTTTGGTCTTGGTCAACATTAAAAATGTTACAGCCTACAAGGAAGGGAACTCTCACAGTTCAGTGATGTCATATCATGATGTGACGCTACAGGTTTTAATATAAGCACCAGAAAGTACCAATAAGCTGTAACATCAGTTATAGTAAAATCGGTAGTATCGGACCTCTGTTGTAGTAACCTTATAAGTGGCCATACATAACTGGACAGAAAGATTGGAGCAAGTTTAGTAGCTAATTCTTAATTAATGCCTCCCCATCCTTCTGTGTTAGGATTGCTCCTTTTGTACACAATAATAATAAAATCACAAGAGCTTTTAAATAAACTCTAATTTATTCTTCAGTACATGAAATTCTGTTAGGTTTTCAGGTTTGTCTTCACAAGGAAGGGAAAATATTTTTCTGAAATCCCATGAAACAGAAAAGGTATCAGCACACATAGCCTTAAAAGGAGGTTACTGAAGCATTAAATGTGCTAATGGTATATTTGTATCAGTTTTTTCTCCTACTCTATGCCTACTACACAGAAATATAATTGCAGTTTAATACACTTTTTATGAATAGTATAATTTACATAATGTATATTTTTTAATGTAGACTGAGGTTACTGTTTAAAAAAAAGATAAATTAAACATTTTAAAGAGTAAAGATTGTAAGCAAATGGAAACATAATTCAAAGCCGGAGAAGAGTTATGCTACTTGTTGGAAACTGCAAAGTACTAATTTGCATTTCTGTAATCATTAATAGGGGTTATGAGGTGTCAATTATGTTCCACATGTGACCTTTTTAGTTTCTAGGTAATGTACCTCAATTAATTGTCTGTGGCATCATAAAGCACCTTTTTCACTGCACCATGACTATGAAAAGCAATAAAATTTTTCCTCTGCTGCTGAAGTATGAAATGCACAACTGACCTTAGCACTTAGCAGTAGCTCACTGATGCTAATGCAGACCTTCTATTGGCATAAATTACAATGCAGTCAAAATTTGAGTGCTCAGCTAATGCTTTCCTAGTTCTTGGTAGATTTTTGTAAAGTCACAGAAATGAACATGCTTTGAAATTTCTGTTTCAGTCCTCTGGTGAACAGCACATTAAGAATTCTACTTTAATGAAACTGAATAAGCTGCTTTAAATTTCAGTGTAGAAATTGCTATGAAAGACAAAACTATGATTCAGTTACACTGTTCCTTTCTTAGGAATATAAATCAACCAAAAACCTTGATATTGACAAGCATCATGGATTGATGAACAAAATCAGATAGGTGTCATGCAATATTTTCTACCCAAGAGCCTTATGCTGTAAGTATGATGTGTAAATGTATTCTGTGGATTAAAATCTTTCAGTAATTCATTCAGTATTTTGCAAAGATTCATGTGAACAAATTTTCATATGATTTTTTAAAAAATTTTTAAAAAATAACCCATCAAACCTAAATTAAATTTATTGAAGCAAGAAATATAATAAGTTCTTCAGCTTTCAAAGTTATTCACTTGCAAAATCATACAGAAGAAAGAAGAGAAAAAAAACAGGGGATGGAGAAAATGTAAGAAAAAGCTGAGTGGTAAAATAACTGAATGTTACAGTAGATAAGATATAAGAAACCTCCATGGTAGATCTGTGTCTGTAGCAGGTTTCTAGAGGGATGATCTGGACAGAGAGGGGACCTAAAGTCAGTTCTGCTCTCAAAAACGTTCAAAGTGTTTTGTAGGGATTTAACTTCTAGATTGTGACATAGTAACATACTCTGGTCATTAAATGGCAAGGTAACTCAGAAACCATTTATTTATTCTAAAATATTTTTGAGAAACCTAAATTGTGGTTGTGCTATCATTTTAAGAAGAAGGACATTGTGAAGACAACGAATAACTAAAAAAACTTATCTTCCCCCCCCAGCCCCCCCCCAAACATGTACTACAGAAATGAAAATCTAATCAACAAACAGAAAGCAAACTAAATCCTAGAGAACGTTTTATCTTTCTCACATTTCTAAAGCTTCAAGTGTTCTATGTAAAGGTATTTTCCAACCTGACAAAGCCAAGGAGTAAGAAATTCTCTAGGGCTTCAAACAAATGTTTTTTGATACTAACAAAGACTCTATGAATTGACGGTGAGATATCTACTGAAGTTTATATTTATTGCAAAGATTGCTTTTCAAAGCCTACCTGTCAGCAGTAGTTTTACTTTGTTTTCATTAATTATTGACCCACATACCTCTACACAAAGACAGACATGGCAGAGGATTTATCTCAAGTTCAGAATGACAAGACTGATCAACAATTTCATAAAGTATATACTGACATGCATATAAAGTTGGCATTACTGGAACTTTAAAAAAGTAAAATTATATTAAGTGAGTTGAAGTACAAACAACAACATTTCATAAAAGCTTGAAGCAGTTCTATGAAAACTAATGTGCTTAAGCACATAATAAACGTGATCAGTATGTATCCAGATTAAAACCTACTTCCCAAAACACTTTTTTTTCCCCCAACATGTTGGCATTAAGAAATAGAACAGTTAAAAATGGAGAAGATTCCAATATTAAAATATTCAGAATGTCTGGGTGTAGAAGTAATAAAATGTAGTTAGCTGCTTTGTAAAATGTCGTCTGAGTCCATAGCCTACCCAGTCTATGTGAAAAATAGAATATACTTATTGTATATGCAATTTTATGGCTCTGAAAAAATGCAGACATACAAACATCAGACTTTTGCCTTTCCTTTCAGATAATAGTATTCAATCAGCTATACTATAAATGGGGAATTATAATAAGGAATATACCCTCAAACACTCAGAACTAGTAGGTGGCTGCCATACTCATAACTGTCAGAGTGAGAGTGCGTTAAGATTTTTGCCTCTTAAAGCAATATTTAACAGACACACACAGAACATACTTTATGTTCTGAAAAACTACCTGATATCTCAGTACAGCGTACTTATCTTACCTTGCTGGTTTAGCATTGTAGCACAATGTAAGCCATGTTGGACACAAGCTGTCTTTGGCTGGTAAATCTTTGTCTATGTAACAAATAAAATTAAGTCTATTTATTGAGTTGCTTTATGAAACAGAAAATTTCCATATGTGTCCTATAATAAATAGCATAGTTGAAACTAAATGATATCAATTCTCATCAAAAAAGCTATATAACTGTATTGGAAAAGGTAGCCTATTGATTTAGTGGACCCAGTATGGACCAAGCTGCTCACTTTGAACAGCTCCAGCAACTTACAGACTAAATATTCCTCCAAAATACCACATGTGACATTGGAAAATGTCCATTTTTAAAAGGAAATCAGTACAGGTACAGTAAATGATGTGTAAAATTGAGTAGAAAGATCTTCACTTTTTCTCCATATTTATTGTTGCCAACTATTCTCAGAATCGCAAGGAATTAACAGAGCATTCAGTAGAAATTTCCATCCATCTGTAGCTTGTTTTCATTAAACAGTATAATTTTATGTCAAAGGAATTTATGTTCTGTTCTGACACGCATTATAATATGTCTTAGATATAATAAAATGGTTTCTGATCACCAAAGTTTGAGAGAGATTCATTCATTCCACTTACCTTATTCAGAATATGCCCTTTGTTTCCTTCATTATAACTTCTGAAGCTTTTCTTTTGAGGAAAGGTGATTCTGCTAGTAGGACAACCATGAATCTTGGACTCCTGGTAATTAAGTGGAAAAGTTTATATTAATATTGAAAATTAAACATTTGATTACTTCTAATTTCAACAGTTCTAAAGGTTTTATTAGATTATAATATTGCAAGTGAAAATACATACAAATAAATCATGGTTTTGCAGCATTGTCACTTCATAGACAAAGGCAATTATGTATATAAATGTACTTAGAAGACAGTTGTAAAAAGAAAAAAAGAATGTTGTGTAACAATTTGCTTTTATAATTTTTCAAGATTTATTCTAAACACAGAAAAACTTTTAATTTTTAGAAAAAGTGCACATGAAGAAGACATAATAATTCAGGATACCCATTTTTTCAGAATTTGGGAAGGACAAATGTGTCTGTTCCAGAGAAAAGACATCTACTACGGACAAAACCAACAACTACTCTCAGAAATCAAGGTGAGCTGATAGGCAGTGGCCATAATAGATGAGGACACTGATTCACAGGAAATTGTAAAAGGCTATTAAGTAATTAGTTGCACTAAAAGTTTTAAAAGATGCTTATGTAAATAATTCTGGTGAAACAGCGATGCTATATTTTGAACTGCACCACAATACTGCCTGTGCCAAATATGAAATTAAGGGACAGGAGGGGAAATTATGACCTGCAGAGATTACCTAATTCCTTCATTTTCCTAAAGCAGGTTACCTGGGCTCATTATTAACGTTTTCAGAAGTCTCCAACACTGAAATCAATCTCCCCACGAAAAACTATTCCCACAGTTATACTCTTAGGAAGTTTTCTCTAATGTCTGAGTGCTTAGTGTTAAAAATCAAGGTTAAGTTTTGCTTATCTGGGCACGATGTATGTATCGTCACCTTGTTTTTACAACAGCTGTTATTTAGGTGTCTGAAACCTTTTGCGTCTCCTTTTCAGGCTCCTCCTTTTTAATTGCCAAATTGCTTCGATTTTGTAATGTAGATATTTCCTAGGCATTTAATCACTCCTACTCTCCGCTGGATGCTCTCCAAATGTAAGACATCTTTCTTGAAAATGAAAGACAGGTAAGGCCTTATAATCTGGCTCAGAAATGGTAAATCTTGCAGGTCTGTTATAAGTCCAGCTATAAAATATGACTTTCCCCTGTACAGAGAAGTTACGGACTCATGGTCAGTTTATGAAACAAAAAAAACCTCTACATAATTTTTTTTTGCGGGGGTGGGAAGACTATTTGGCCAATTGTTCCCCAGCTCTGTCTTTCACTGATTAATTATGCTGAACTGTATTTACCATATTTAGCATTTAGGAACAGCTGAACTGTTCAACTTAAGTCCGTGTCAAGGTATCTAGGCCGGTATGCCCTCTCCAATGTTGGCAAAACAGATTTCTGGGGGAAAACAGGATATGTGTATGAGATATTTCATTTTGTACTGTTTTATTCTATTGGGCATATCGCTAATGAAAAATAATGAATAGAAGTGGGCACAATCCAGATTCTACTATTGTATCTCCTATTTTGACAGTGAGCAACAGACTGGGTAATGGCGTCAGTCAGTTTTGCATGTGCTCTCTGTTATCTTCTGCTAGACCATACTTATTTTACAAAGGTTTATTTACCAATCTATTTACTGATGCAGTATAAACTAAAGCCAACTAAAGTGTAAAACACATTCAAGGCGATGCTACCACTAGAATGATGTAAATTTAAATATGTTGAATTTCAAATTATTTTTCATTCCAATTTTAATAAAATATTTTAAAAGTACTAGAATTAGATCATTTTATAAACCACCTTGAAACTTCCCTTTAAGTAGCTGGGGAAGGAGGTGGCTACCTAGATCTTTTGACAGCAAAATGTATGTTATTAAGATGACAGGGCTTCTTTCAGTTACGTTTTGATGTAAGTACAAGATCTTCTGGAAATTAATAGATGATTAAAGTAGCATTTTACCTTCATACAAGAATTTGAACTATTTTATATTATCTTTTCAAGGCAATTAAGTGTATAATGTGTACCTGCGATTCATTTACATGTTCTTAATACTCCCTATACTTTCAGACACTCTTAATAAAACCAAGGTCTTATCAGGTAAAATACATACATACATACGCTGAGTAATTTTTTTTGGTTTTCCTTTATATTTAAAATGATTGGCTACTTCAGTCACAGATAGTTTATTGTGATACTTTTAAAAAAATTTTAATTAAAAGTTTAATTCCAAGTCTTTAAACAATCTAAGTTGCTAGACAAGGATATTCTTACCCTTTAGAAGTTTTGCATTTCTCTTTCATAAAAAATTTTAAGGCTTCACTAAACAAATAGAAAAAACCAACAATGCCAACTTATGAATTTGTTTCTCTTTTCCAAAAACATGGTATGAGATAATTAGCGGGCTACCCTTAATATATCTTGAAAGAAAACAAGTTTTTTTAACCTAACCAAAATGAGATTTCTTTTTTTGTAACCATTTCCATGGCAACATGCATGTTTGCACTTCCATGTTTATGACAGCCTCACTAGCATGGTACGTAAGGATCCTACAAGGTATCCAATATATTTAAAAGCACATAGAGGAGACAAAGGACATCTCTCAAAATAAAGATTTCAACATTTGTGATCTCATCTTTAATCTTTGTATGATACTGAGAAGAATTCAGTACGATGTTGTTACTTGGAAGGTCTACCAATGTATTTCTGAAAACTTGTAAAAGAGAAGGAAGAAAAACCCCAAATCCAAACCCACCTTCCTAGAACCCAGATATGTTAAGCAAACCATGCACTGGACATGGTAATCAAAGACCTCCTAGAAGACAGGGTAAGGGCATGACTCCTTCCTGAGATGGAGATCTGGAGGAAAGAGGGAGGAAGCATTTGTAGTTGGGAAGTAAGAGACTGCTGCATTCCAGATCAGGGCAGCTTAAAAGAAGGGTCATTACTTTTGCTCCTTATACTTGTCTTTGCTTTTCTGTGGAAGAAGGAAGCAGCGGTCACTTTGAACACTAGAAATGTGAGAGAAGATTTAAGTTTAACCTGCAGTTAAGAGTTGTAGTGAGTGCAAATAGACTGAGATGTGAAAGCAGCCACACAGTGTCTTTAAGTCTAGCCTGTTAATGCAATTTATCTTCTCTAATGTTGTTTCATTATTGCAAACCCCCATTTTAAATAAATCTATACCTTCAGTCTTAAAAGTTGTCAGGTGATAGAGACAAGCATGAATTATTCTAACACAGCAAGGCACTCAATTCTTACAAAGAGGAGCATCCTTAAAACCTGACTATAGGACTGCCTAACAGGTTTCTAGACTTATGTTTTTAAAACCCACATACTGGGGAAAACAAGACATGCTTCCAGAAGATTTGCAAAGGCCATTTAGGGAACATGTATCAAAGGGCTTCAAAGAGAAATAAGCATCTTCAGCAAACACCCTGTCACCTTTTGGCATGTTGCAACGGAGCTGGGGAGCACGCCTGAACTCTGAGGGTCCCAACAGAGGGATGACACATGACAACAACAGAACAAATACTGTTTCTGCTCTGCTAAGCAATCTATTCCTACATGCTGTGAGCCTCTCTGAGTATTCCAGGGATTTTGTGCTTTTCTTCTGCCTAGAGTTTCCCCAGGAGCAAAAATGCAGTATAAAAGACAAAACAATTTTTTCATGGAATGTTTCTTTATATTTACAATACAGTTTTGATCACATTCTTTATGTATTTAGAAATTCATTAGCAGCATTTCAAGGTTGTTTGCCTAACTTGCTTGGCAAATCACATGATGACAGTAACAGCCCGTGAAAGAAAACAAAATAAAAAAGCCAGCTGTGGCCACCAAAAAAATTAGTATTTGCTACCTTCATCTTCGGGAATCATTCTGAATTTTAATCACTCTCAGTACAAGATATTGGTCTATATCTCCTGACCTGCAATATTTTTAATTCACAGCCTATACTGTAATCTGAGAAGGGAAAAAGAAATAGAAGAGGACAAGAGTTTTTTTATCAAATAGTTAAACTTGCTGCCTGTATTGATGCCCAGCCCTGCAGGAAGTGGCAGGCCAGTGAATTTCTGCTTCGTTGACTTTCCCGTGAATAAGCAGGATCTGATGATGCTTCTACACAGGGTGTAAATAATGGCTTCTTTTAGATCCATATCATTTAACTGCAGGATACCCTTGCTGTCTTCCCTGAGGACTGAAGATCAATTACTGAAGTTTTAGGAAAGCCATATATATTTATGCCTAACTTCATTGGCATTAAAGCCAAGACGACAGCAAACGAAAGTACTATGTAAGCAAAGTCAGCGTAACTGGTCACTGGGCAGTCTTATAGGCAAGGCAATGTTTGAAGAGCATCTATCAGCTTTTAAAACTCTTGAACCTTTCATTTCTTCTTATAATTGTGCAAATTTCAGTCAACTGTGCTGCCATTCCAAATGGTCCAACTAATAATTTGATGAAAGACTTGATTCTTCAGATTTGATGCTTTTAAACAGCAGGGCTTTGCAGACTGATCCTACTTAATCAACTTCATACTTAAAACTTTAATTGTGTGAATACTACTAATTTAATTCCAAAATTACTAGTGAACAATTACTTTATTATTGACTGTCACTTATATGCAAATCACTCACCCATTCTGATCAACTTTACAGTGCAGTTTCCTGTCAAGGGTCATTAACACTATTTCCATGTCCTCTGTGATATGTCTAATTTTTTTTTGTAGCCATAACGAATGCTTAAATTCATTGTAATGAAGCAAGATTTTTTTTCAGTATATCTTGGTGAATTTTTCAGAAAATATCCTTGCACTTAACCTAGTGATTAAAAAAACTCACAACCCTCTATATTCTATATTTCATTTCCTTGGAATTTTTTTTTTTTTTTAAAAAAAAAAACAAATTATTTTCAAGTCATGAATCATGGAATGATTTCCCCCCCCCCAAAAAAAAAAAAAAAAACCAAAACAACCCAAACATTGTATGTGGGCTAGCAGCTTTGTGCCTGTGAAAATGCTGTATCATAATCCACACGGGTAGATCAATGAACTGTTGGACAGAACCACTCAAAATCACCTCCCTTCCCATTATCATGCTTTCTGGTCTTCCAAGCACAAATTACCCATCAACCTCCTTGACCTAGTTCCAGAAACGTTGCCGTAAAGAGCACCTGTCAGAGTGATACATGTGCAAGCCTGCTGCAATGACAAATAGGAAGCAATAGCAGTTATCACAAGGAATAACAATTTAGCTACAAATCTGGCTCAGCATCAGACTGGCTTGATTTCCCACTGCAAAATCTCAAAATTGCTACTGGATAGGACATTATCATGCCAAGTCTTCATGATTCACCACAGGACAAATTGCTAGCGAGGTATGTGACTGCAGGAATATCCTCCAGCCCTTTAAACGCCTGACACGAGATTACTTTCTCCCTCAGTAAAGCCTGCAAAAGCCAACACAGAAGAAATACACCCCCCACTTCTTATCACATCAACTTCTAGAGTCAACTTCACAGCCTGACATCCTAAGGGTACTCACAACTGCAGTCATTATTATTGTCTGTCTGTTAAAAAATACCATTTAATTAAAAGCATATGTACTTCCAAATTGTAATTAGTCATATGTGAAATCTCCAGAGATGTAATGTTTGGCTTAGATTTTATGCTTATCTACTGTTTCTAGGCTAGAGGGACAAACCAGAAGTTTTTCCTACTTGACATTTAGTTTTGGCATTAGTAAAGCTATGCAAGGAGAAAGGATGGACAGGAAATTAATTGGCTGTGTCCATTACCATGGAGCCCTGAAGTTATCACTATAGAAACGATTATAGGGAGTCTGCCACAGTGATAACAGGCTTGAGCATTGCCGTCACTTTTTAAATTGCCAGGGCACAGGCCAAGGGATGGAGCTGAGAGGGACGAATGAGCTACTCATGCATAGTAGTGAATGGACTCTCACATACTCATTTGTGGTTTTAGCAATATGGAAATTAAAATCTGTAATAAAGGCTTCAATTTCCTTTAATAAATTACTGACTTAAGTTCAAGGGGGTCTTCTGAAGTCAGAGTGGTTCTGGCTATGGTGACAATTTAACCCACTCTTGAACTCAAATGAGTGCTGTAAAGTGGCTTGCATTCTCCCATGCGAAAGGAAGGATTTGTTTCCAACTCAAGTCTAGTGCTTAAACTGAGCCTTCAGGAATATCAGAGCCTACAGGAGAAATGTCCCAGTGCACAGAGAGAAATAATACCCAGGACAGGTGCCTAGCAGAAGAACACCCGCTGATCATGCTGAATCCATGAAAAGGAAGGGCAGGATGGCAATTTTTACAGAGAAATTCCTGCCACAATTCCTATCTTATTCTGGCCAGCGTTGTAAAGTGACACACTGCGTTGCTGGTGGAGATTTTCCAGGAGGCTGATTACTGGTTTCATTCTGCTTCTCTTTCTGGAAAGGAAGATCTGTCTCTGGAAGGGGGAGGAAAGGAAAGGCAGTAACAGCTAGAGCTGAGTAACTGGTCAAAAGGATGAAATCACATGACATCACAGGCAATTATATTTGCTTTGGGGGAGGGGAGGCGGGGGGGGTGTACGTTTGTGTACATAAGTTTCAGATATCACAAGAAATAAATCCATACATGAGCAGAATTACGTAATTCCCTCCCTAGTCATGCAGAACTCAGTGCTGTATCATCCAATTTCTTACAGGCAGTGAGTAAAAATGCTTGCCAAAACCACTAATTCATAGTAACTGATTGTAAATTCTGCAGAAATTCGTCTAAAGGCTTGGTATTTTAGGATATACATCTTGGCATTTCTCTATTTCAATTTATTGAAAAAATACAAAGTAAGGGTAAAACAGATTGTTAACACTAGAACGGAGTTCTTTAGTTGTGGGACGTGCAGTACGTGAATTCATGCCAAGGAATAATAATTCTATGAATTATCAACCAAACAGGTGCCACACCAGGCGTGCAATACACACTCAGGAGATTAACTAACATTTTTAAAGTTTCCATCAAAGTATCTAGCAGCGATTGCTGGTTTCCAAAGTGCCTATGGAAATATTAGTGGCTGAAGTTTTCAAAAGCATCTGCCTGATTGAGCAACAATTTTTACCACGATGTCTAATCTTATTTTTTATGCCAGTGCAAAACGATCTTTTAAAAATCTACTCCTAAAGCACAGGTCAAGAGCAGATACCTACGTGAAATCCTTATGGACATTGTAACGTTTCTTAAAATATTTTTAAGTTTTAGCAGTGAATCAGCGGGACAGTGAGCTGAACACTTTCATCTGGTGTCCAGTAGATGGTGGAATAAGCTAAAATACTAAAATATTTGGTAAAAAGAAGGCAGTGATAAAATGACAGCTTTTGTTTTTACTAAAACTTCAGTGTTTTTATCTGGTACTGGGATTCTTCCTACTTTGTTCTCCTTATTCCCGTTGCTGCCTTTCTTTAACTTTTTTTAAAGTTGGAGCAAAAGGTGTGTTTTATTGTCTTCATTCAAAACAATTTTCATATTCCTTGATATCATGTTTTATGTTGTAATTCTACCAAATCAAAAGGCTTTAACTTTGATCACTCATGATCATTCTGTTTGTTACTCATTTAAAGATTCAATGCAGAAATAATAATTAAAAAAAAAAAAAAAAAAGAGAGCAACACCACTGTTAGCTTTATTTACCCAGAGTTATGCATTAGCAGGAGGGGGCACGGTAGACCCTGAGACTACAGCAGCATTGCCATTGCCATAGCACAGGCCAAAGAAACAACAGCAACAACAAAAAGACTTTTGTGCAAGTATTTGCTCCATAATGTTATACTCTGCAGTTCATATATCATTCCTGCTCCTATATTGAGAAATGGTGAGAGAAACAAAAGCAATTTACTGTTCTTCTTTTCAGACTATTAGCAATTGGGAAGCAACTGATAGATTTGGTGAGACTGGAGCAACAGCAACGCTCAGTCAACACCCGGCCCAGCAGCTCTCTATTAGGTAAAGAGCACATATAATCCTTTAAGTTTTTCCCCAATATTAAGCCAAAATTGGCTTTTGAATTAAATAACTGCTGACTAGGTGGATCAAGGCGAGATGAAAGTAAAGATAAAATGAGCTTTCAGAACCTACCATTGTTACTCAGAGTATCTATCAGAAAGCAACAGAATGATCTAATAACTGGAGGGCCCCTTTGCCCTCTCTCCTATTACTTGGTGGCCAGATAGGAACAGTAACAAAACCCATCAATTTTTTCTGTCACTTAGTGAAGATTGTACTAAAGCTTAACTATATAGAGCATTGCTGCAAAAAGGTAATATGAACAAGCACTAAAAATCTTGGCCCTTTCGGCAAGGCAAGGCATTGTGCAACTACACAAGAAGTGCTTACTCTAACAGTATTTGGTTCAAGATTTCTTAATACCCAATATCTCCAAAGTTTCAAGCAGTTCCAGTTCCTCTTTCCACAGAATTACCTAGGAAAATTAGTTACAACCATGAAAGAAAGAAGTTTCACAGAGTCAGACTTACAGTACAGAATTCACTTCCACGAGAAAAGGGATAACCGCAGAATTATTCAAATTCTGATTCAAAAGTCTTTCCTCAATTATGTCTATATACACAGATTAAGATATAGAACACACAGGGTCACAAACAAAAATAAGTATCCCTAAAGTCAAGGCTGCTTTACAGTTCCACAAAATAATCTCATAGGCTTATTTATAATGATTTTCAGGATATAAAATCTGAACACGAACCATCATTGGGATTGTTCTCAGGTGGTTCATGGTATGAAGTTGTTGCACACGCATATGTTTCAAGTTTGCCCTAGTGATTGTCCATTTTCATTGTCTCCAAACAGATACTTGCACAACTAGAGACTCTGACTTTGAATGTTGTGGTCTTAGTTAAGAAATTAAGTTTCAGAGTCTCTGTCATTGGGATCTAACAGGCAGCAAACATACCTACAATGCATTTAAGTCAGGAAGAAGAGTTAACAGAAATGAGGAAACTCACATCTTGTGTGAGTAATAATTCACCTCAACAAACACATTTAAACAGAAGCTGTTCTTCCCTAAGGATTAATACAGGTAAAGAAGATATAGGCAAATTAGCAAGAAATGAGCTAGGTGAAGAATCAGAATCCACTGAAATACAATCAGATTGGTCTCGATGGTACTGTGCAGAGCACCATTGCTACCAGTACAAAACTATAGACAGACAACTGGCAACCAAGTAGAAATATGACTATTAATATTCATTTGGAAAACTAACAATGGAAACATTTTCCCAAAATTGCCTCTATTTTCAGGGCTGAGCTCTAAGCATTGTTACTATATAAATATGTAATAAAAACATGAAAAAGAATGTACGTCCATTTAGAAGGGACCAAATCAGTGATATTTAATTATTTTTTTAAAATTTCTTCCAAACATCCTCATTTACCAGTATATACATGTAAATGAAAAAAAGTCTGCATTGCTACTCCAATTGACAGCCTTGAGAGAAGTAATTATAATGTCAATATTATAGAGAAGGATGATGGTGGAATTTTTTTTTAGTAGTTTTAAGGGAAACTCGTATTATGTATTTAAATAACTAAGGGGAATAATTAGAAGAGGAAAAAAAAACATGCAGTGGAAAGAGCTGCAAAGAATGTTGTGAGGGAACAGGAAAGATTATCACGAAAGGAAATACTGAACTCATTTAAAATGCTCAGCTAACAATGAATAAATAGTGGAATAACAACAGTGGAAGTGTTTTAAAGTCTTTTCAAGCTGGGAAATACTTATAGCCCATAGTTCATGTGTTCAGTGACATCAGACAAAAAGGGCATGTTAGATTTTCGACACTGTGGAATTCTTACTGAAAAGTCCATGAGGGAAAACGATCCATTGAGTTATTTAAGGTTAGACCTAACACAACTCTAGTGAGTTTCTGATGAAATACTTGAGTCTTGACAGGTAACTAGACATGGTTATCATCAGGAATCATCCTCTGTTCCTGAAGTTTGTCTACTTTTTGGACTCTAATAAAAATCACAGATATTGATTCTGTATAAATTTAGGGAATGAGATTTCCTCAAAGCAAGTTACTGAATAATGGCATAATTAAAGGATTTGATCCCTGTTTATTTTTAAATTATTTAAAAAATGGAGATGGAATAGGTTAGTTTAGGTGATTCTTTCAAGAGTTGAAAACTGCAAGTTTTTTTCCTATAATAGGTTTCCAAAGAAAGTTTTGCCTTCAACTCCCTTTTCTTAGCTCTTATTTGGATATTTGGACTGTTAATTCATTTCAGCACTTACATGTTTCTGTACAGTTTTGACTCCAGCAACATTTTGTTGCTTAAACAAAGAAATACTGCATCTAGAATAGGACAGAAGCTATCTTGCTAAGACTGAAAAAGAAACCCATCTTTAGACATGCCAGATTGGCTTCATGCATCTTCCGCATCCAAAGTGAAAAGGTACCATCCCACAGTATCACCTGCAGCAGGGACAACCGTTTGGATGAGAAGGTCGGCAGGAAGAAAGGTGGGGAAGAGAACGTGGTGCTGAGAAGAGCAGCACTGAAAGCTCAAGACATCAAACTGCATGAAATACAGGACACATTGGGTGGTGGTGAACACACAGAAGCCCAAAAATACAGAAGCAGAAGCTAGTGGGGTGGCAACACAAAGCCCAAATCTGCCTTTGTTTCTCTGATAAATCAATGCTAGAGATGCTAATTTAAAAACAACACATTACTACTAACTGTGTGCACTTTTCCAAAATGCAAGTCCTTCTAACAAACACAGTAAGTGAATAATTTCTCCAGCAGCAACATCTGCTGCATAACAGAAATGTTAAAAAATTATTTTTAATTGGGATATGTGCATCTGTGTGTTAACACATGCACACAAAAATGAATGTCTAGATTTCATTTTGTTATTTTGTTGCTGGAAAAAACAGCTTTTTTTTTTTTTAAATTTATCTAGGATAGTTCTGCCAAAAAGAAACAGTGTGAATATTTGTTAGCTATAAGACCTTTCCAGATAAGTCCCAAGCCACTGAAGTTATCAAAAAGATTTCAAAAATGAAATGAAATGTTATTTGTCAGTCTCTTTATTTGTCAGTTATTTGTCAGTTTTAAAGCACTGTGGTACCTGGATTTATTTCTTCTTGTCCTGAAATCCGAAGCTTTTGCCTAGTTATATTTTGAGCAAGCAAGCCTTGTTTTTTTACTCTTAAAACAACTAGATTCCTATCTTCAGTAAATGACCAATCTCATACTTCTATTTTGATATCTAATATTTCTCCAAGTTGAAAAAATACCATCTTTGCCTTTTCTGATGCTGCAGCTATTAAACTCTGCCATTCCCATTCAGTTTTGCACAGGATACTCTTTCTACACACACACTGGATGATGCTCTTTTCCCAGGTCAATCTGGGTGCTCTGCAGCATCTGTATGAGTGCTAACAAAAGTGCATAACCTGTCAACTTTCCTTAAATACTGATAGTTTATTATGCCTTAATGTTTTGACACAATGGCTACGGTAAAGTAAAAGGGGGCTACATCTCCCTGTATATTCCGATAATCCTTTCCTCCTGAGTAACTGCCACAATTTTCTTTCTCTCTTTTTTTCTTTAGTTAGTCATAGGATAATCGTAGCAACCACTTTTTACCATTAATTCAAGTGGCACAACACAGTTTATGGACAGAGAATGCACAATTCATTTTAAATGGCAATATTTCCATTTGACTACTTTAGAGTGAAAAAAGCATTTCTAATCTTTTGAAGCTACCTACCAGAAAGGATGGCAAAAATTGCTGATGTAGAGAAATAGCGAAACAAGAGGTGATGGCTATTGGAAATGAGGTAGCATGAAGCTAGTGCTCCTCAGCAATCCAGTGAACTCTTTAATACACAACTGAATTTTATACTATATATACGACATATAAAATATAGCGAACCTACAGAGAGTGTTGTGTTAACAGCAACAGGGAAATGTGAAATGACTAAAGCAGGAAAGACGACCTGCAAATGAGACACAAGGCAACTAGGAGAACTGGTTATTCTAAATGGAATAGATAGTCCATCATCCCCTTTCTTAATCAGAATAAAACTGATTATTAAAATGCTATATGAGTTTTTACTTGAGTTTCCATTTCAATTTGAATTTAGTTTATGTTCATTAAATGTTTATTTAGGGCATAATTATACACATTTTACTGAATCCTTGACACCAAAGCCTGCAAAGAAAGTAAGAATTATCTTCAGTTAAGACCCAGGAGGTAATTGGTGTATGCTCTCAGAAAGGAGGAAGAGGCAGTACAAGCCTTTGTGGATTTTTGACTCCTCAGAACAGACCTTGAGGGTGCAGAGACGACTAATCCTTGGGACTAGACAGACAATTCTTGGAACAGAAGGGGGATCATTACCATATAAGAATGAAGCTACTGCATTTTGGGTGAAATAATTCACCACGCAATTTGGTTAGGCTAAATGCCTCCATGATTCAAGTCAGAGATGGCCTTTGTCTACATCTGCAGTCTGGATCACCACCAAAACTCCATCTGTTTCTGCTTGTATTACAATAGTCTTGATCAGAATGAAAATGCAATTCAGGAACGTATAAAAACTACAAAATAATTAAAACCTGCTTATTGAATAGTGCTTGTTTTTTTAAAAGGAGGTACTTTGCTTCTGAGATCCATTTTGCCCCATAATAGCATGCTTCCAAGAAGCTTCAACATAACCAGCATGAGTTTAGGTGCTGGCCTTGAACTTTGGACTCGCTGCCCAGAGTACTGTTTGTGCAGCAGTAGGATGCTGATCAGGACTAGTAACCAGAATTAAAATGCATGTCCAAAGTCACTGCGACAATGCACATGATCACATGGGACTACGTGATAAAACATGAGCAGGAAAACCAGATAAGGGCAGAGTATCCTTTTCTTGAGCAGTAGGGAGCTAGGGCAAGCAGCCAGCGTGTCATCCCTACGTGGTACAACTCAGTCTGCTTCACTGATCCTTGTGTTTATTGTGTCAGCAGATGAGAGCATGTCTGTGCTACGGCAACCTGCAGCTGCAGGATGCAAACCAGCATCTGCATGCAATGCTGTCAAATTTTACAGACACACCAGCCGACCTCCTACTTGTAGGAATCTTGTACACTCCAGTGATGGGAGTAAATGTCATTACATCATTATGAAGTTAGAGACCTATCAAAATTATCTCCAAATCCCGTCTAGCTCCTGTACTGCAGACATACTATGGACACAGAAAAGGAATGGAGCAACGATTGCACCTCATCAAGTCAGCAGCCAGCATACTGAGCCCAGTAAAAGACTGCAAGGGACCAGAGGACAGATTTGTTAAGGATTTCCAATATTTTCACATTTTTATAATTGAAATATATTATTCTAAATTCAGTCTTGTTTTTCCTTGTTCTTAACTTTGTTTCTTTCACGTGCCCCAGTTAGCATACAAAGAGAGAATGAGTTTAAATGGTGGCATATATTGACCTACCCTTAAGTTTGAACAGGAAGGTAGCTGAAATCTCAACTAAATGAAAATATTTTATTTCATACTAAGATGTTTTAGTGATAATTTCTTGCACCTGAAAAATACAGGATGTATCATGGAGGTCTACATGAGCTGGCCACAAAGTTGCAGTTTTCACAGAGAATATCTATAAATTTCTATGTATTGCGTGAAAAGCTCCAGAATGAATGATTTGAAGTTTTAGATATTCACAGACTAAATTGCATTAACAGTGGAAAACTCCACAGTCTAATCAAGAAAATCCACAAAAACAGGTGTTTAATGCTTATAAATAAGTAAAACAAAATTCAGAGAAACTGATCACTATTTCTGATCGGCATTATAATTTCCTTTTCTTATTTAAACCTCCTTGTACAGCTACACAGTCATAGGTATTTCTGGTATTTAGTTGTTTTTCATTAGCATACTTCATGAGTTGAGATTTTTTGTAATTTGAACGTTAACACAATTTATCTGTTAATATTTTTCAGTCCTTCACATGGTACCAAAGTAGACATGTTTAAGACGTAAGCTCTTTTAGCTGCTCTCAGTCATTGGCATAGGTGCTGTAAAACAAATTTACCATTCTCATTAGAATCTCTTTCCAACTCCTATTCAAGTCACTGAATTTAGCTAATAGTGCTCATCAAAAAGTACTATGTGCTGAACTTTGTATTACAGGTATTTTTAAAAATAACTCTAATCTTATGTAAATCTAAGTTCTAGTTGATTAATAAGCCCTTCACAAAGACAAATTATTGCAAACCAATCTTCTGCAAATGGAAATGATTGCAAAGCGGATTTTATGCGTACTACATATTTTACCACTAAGCCTTACAGTCTAAAAGAAAATAACTTGTTCTTTTCCATTAAAATATAATTGAAAACATACGGCATTCTTTCCCAGTTAATTTACATAGAGCAACTAATGAAAGTACTGCAGTGAGACTGGGCTTCTGTTGGAAGTAATATCAGAAAAGTAATGTCATCGCAGCATGGGTCTAATTACTCAATTTTTAAACTAATTCTGGGGGCTTTTTAGTAAACGCCTGATTTAATAGTTTTAACATACTTTGGTTAATATATTGCTCAGATGAAAAAGAGCAATTGTTTTTAAACATTGTAAAAAAGACTCCCTCCAGAAATGTATTCACCCAGTCAGTTTGAGATGCTTTTCAGATACAGTTCTCTCTTTTCTAAAGGATCAATATACAGGTCAGCTGCAGTATAATTTGCAAGAGATTTTAAACAGAGGCTGGGCAAATATTGAGGTCTATATAATATTCTAAGAGTTTAGGCATAAATGATTCCTCAAGTTTCTCTCAGCCCTACGTTTCTGTGGTTATACAACCCATACATTTCCACTTTCGTTTTCTGAAAAGCATGTATCAAACTGGATTTAACACAGGAGGTCCATGATAGTTAGATGCTAAATATAGTTAATTGTTAATTACGCTAAAAGTGTGACTTGTTAGGAGACGACTGTTTTAAAATACATTAAAAAAGAATTACATAAGGAAATGACGTTTCACTTTGTGAATCTGTTTTTATGGAAGCAAGACTGCTATAAAGTAACGGATGTTGCAGCTCTTTGGAAGTGCTCTTATGGGGATTACTGCTTGCCCTTACTCCATGAAGAACTTTAATGTGCTTTAGCTTATACAGTGACTTCATGCCTTCAGTTGAAATCCCCTGGTTAGAACATAATTCACTCTCACTTGGAAATAACCATATTTAAAAAGAGGACACTTTTTATTTCCCAGTCAGTACATATCTTGCTCCCATATGCAGATTTACACATGGTTTCAAGTGACAATTAAACACTGGAATCAAGCTTTATTTCAGTGTAATGAGTTCTCTGATATACAGTTTCACCATGTCTGCAAACTCTTCAGTTCATTACAGCTTTTTCTGATAACAAGGCTGTAAGTTTTCTGAAATTCTAGCAATGGAAATAGCTACAAAATGAAATATTTACTATGCTCTCTGAATGTATCATTTGTTGCCTTCCGTTAACAAATTTAACTGATATCTGATGTCTGTTTAGACTTTTCCTTGAGACAGGGTGTTCTCTAATTATTTAAACATACATTTTATTAGCAAGTGATAAACAGAGACAATCTCTGCTAGAATGCTGTGTGGCAACAATCCTACCTTTAATAGCAGGAAAATGATATTATAGTTTTAAATAACTTATTACTGCTCCTGTTTCATTCCTCATGCCTCTTCATCTAACCAGTTGCTTCCCCGAATATCTTTTTGTACATGAACATTTTCCTTTATCATATCTAGTTATCTTGCAATATTGTACAGAGGACAGCATTTCCCTACTTTCTTTTTTAGCATTCTGAGGCAAAAAGCCCAGGTAAAAATTCTTTAAGACCTATTTTGCACAATTGTATAAAAATCATTGTAGGATCAGTGCTGTTGACACCATGACCAGCAGCAGAAGCTCTTTGCGATCTACCTACAAGGCCACTGAACTAGAATGATAGTTCAGTGAATTGAGATGATCACGTACTCAGGGAATAGACAACCTGGTCATTCACATTTACTTCAAATAAATTCAGTTCAGCTCCATGGTGATCATAAATTGCTGGAGCTGCATCAAACCTTAAACATTATATGCAGAACTTGCATATGAGATGCAGTTGGCATGTGAGCACCTCCCTGGGAGTCAGCTTTCCTCTTAAACTGAATGTGTCAGTTTGATGTTAATTCCAGTCAAAATTAACAAATAACTAACTTAACAAAACATTCAGTCAGTTTAATAAGAGCTGTAATCATGGTGATTTTAGTGACATGAAATGCTTAAGATCAGCCTATTTCACATTCAGTAGGCAACCCAGAAAATAATTTCTAATTTGCTTAAGTCTGAAACTAGTTATCTTTAGGGAGTAGTATGAAGAAACCATGATACTGTTTTCTGAGCTATTATGGTTTCTCTCAGAATGCACAGTGATTCCCTATCTAGATAGTCAAAACTGTAGACAATTTAAAATTGTTGAAATTTTAAAGTGCCTCTGGTAATTGCATAACAACTACAAAATGAAAAATAATTCACAAATTAAAATCAAAACATAGAAAATAATCTCTGGGGACTCCGGACATTATTCCTCAGTTCTAGCAATACCTTTTCTTCCTGCTCTCCCAGCACTAAAGCACACAACAGCAATCCCTTTTCAGATGATTCCCTTGGCTATCTTTCTTTGCTCTTTATTGGGAACCAGTGATAAGTCCTTGAAGCACAACACAGGACTATGAACCATAATCCTTTCAACAACCCCTTCTGGGAGATTTAGCAAAGAGCTAAACAGCTGCAGATTGTTACATTAGGGTTGGAGGAAACAAAAAAACTCAGCCTCAACTTTAAGTTGTGTTTAAGTCCAAGGCTGTGGAAGCCCTGAGTGAAGTAAATGGGGAAAAATCAAGAATCCCGGACAGCAAAGCACTAGATCATAGATTATTCTCTGATCATGTTTTCAGTGTTGTCTATGTAACCATACATAATCAATGCCTCTCAGAAACCATAAGCGGGGGGGGGGAGGAATACAATCTTTCTTAAGTAGACATAAAAGCTCATTCTGAACCACAGTTTTGCCTGAGGTAGTAAGAGCCATTTCTGGTTGATATGGAAGTTTCTTGTAGCTATAGCTATCTTTTGTGTGATGCGATTGAAAAATGACTATAAATAGGCACGTTTGGTTTCGGGGTTTTTTTGCCCAGAATGTATTTTCTCTGATGTTTAGTCAGTGAATCTTCCAATTATCAGGCAATTTACTTCCTGACTAAAACGTGCTTTTCCTCCACATTTTATAACATTTGCATTTATATGCACAGGGCTTCTGCCTATGAGTAGAATCCACTGTTAAAGGTTCTTCTGACCTTTCGAAATTGCTATAGAAATACTGGCTTTTGCTTCTTTCTCTTCATTTCCTATAACACATTACTAATTCCTAGTACCTTTTACTGTCAATTATGTGATGGAATTAGAAAAATAAAACCCTAATTGTGGAGTGAAAGTTGATGCAGCTATAACACTCTCCAAATAATCACAGCTACTTGGAGTCTATTCACGCAGCAGAATACATTATGCTGTGCTCTGTGCGTGCTGGAGTGTACTACAATGCTTGCTGATTATGGTATAATTGACACGAACCTTCCCCACACTCCACAGCCTCCAGTTAACATTTGAGTTTTATATCACATAAAATAGACCATGAGTACATTATGCGTATATAAAAGCAACTCAAATAATAGTAGTTGTTATAATTGTATATCCCCCAGCACATTAAAACATTCCCTACCAAGAAATGTGCTGTGAAGAAAGGCTTCTGTAATGAAGTCCATTTTCTCCTCCTTCCTCAACTACGTTAATTATTGTAGAATCAGAATTGGAGGAAATATACTTGCATACTATTTCACCAAATATTTTTACTACCAAAAATAGCAAGCAAAGGCTGAAAATGAGCAGAATAATAGAAGAATATGGGTAAATCAGAGGATATTTAAAAAAAAAAAAAATCATAAATTTGGATTTCTATGAACTGTAGAGTTCTTAAATTTAAAAGTTCAAATAAATAGCTAATATCTTTAGTAAATAATAAAGTTTCATATGATTCATCAAACTCTACAGCACACGGTGTTTGATTGCATTGTGCTGAAAGAAAGTCCTTGTTCCATGGATATAAGGAGTAAAATTAATAGCTTAGTGAGCAAAATCTGTTAAAATACTTCAAGAAATAAAGCATCAAATATTCTATTATAAATCATAAAAATGTATCTGTATGTTCTATGACCTTCCCAAAGCAGGAGGCAATTGCAAGTCCTTCTGTGTATCAGTTTACAAATTAAGCTTCATGCCTATCGGTGACAATGCAGATCTAACGGTGTGAGTGTGTAAGCAGTAACACATACTGAAATGTCAACTCAAATAAAAATACAGATTTTTTTTTTCCACATTCAGTAAACAAAGAACAATTATAAAGGGCAGCATTAACACAGAGGTAGAAGAATATCTTCCCTTAACGGGGCTGTCATAAAAAGGGAGAAGGTACTGATTAAAATCTAAACAGCAGGAACCCAGACATTCCCAGGACATGCAACAATTTGCAACAACTAGAAGAAAAGAATATTGAAGGAGAAAATAAGCCAGACTTGTCAGATAAATTCAGCGAGTTCATGATAGCGCAATGGTTCCTTGTTAGCCCAAAGGTCAAATATGTAAGAAAAGATATTGGAACACTATATTCTAGCAAAATGTTAAATACACATTCACAAATCTGTTAAACTTAAAAGCCATAAAGTAAAGCAAGATATCACAACCTCCTTACATTCTGTTTCCTGACTGCACTGTGACCAAAGGCAGCAAGCTTTGTCTTGCCTGTTTTTTTTTTTTTCTTTTTTCTTTTTCTGTTTTTAGCTAAATTGACTATGAAAAGCAGCCTGTAGCTTTCAGAGGCATCTGGTATCCAAATACCAATTCCCATGACATCTTGACTTTTGCATGAGATGATCATCATTTGAAGATTCTCCCTGCTCCCCACCACCAAGAATATAAGATTGCTTTATCATTTTCCCTCAGGATTTTGAAATTATTTCTGAATTATGAAAGGCTAAGGGTTTTATCCTCAAATTGCAATTTGCAGAAGCAATCACCTTGATAAGAGCCTAACAGTTAATACTAATTTATACTGAGGCTCTCTTAATCATGCCATTAAAAAAACAAAGGTAAGGAAGATCCTGGCATTTGACCTGACAACTTTATTGGAACATGGTGTTTTGTCATGCTGATGTAGACCCAGCTGGTTGGTAAGGGCCTTATGACTACTACAGGCAGAAGATAACATTTGGCCCTCTGTCAAATATATATCTTACCTTACAGATACTGTAATGTTTATAAATGAATTAAGACACACAACAATCTGGCAGCTCTGGATATAGGAAATCCTAAGTTATAAATGAAATTGGCCAAGCATCTACTAATTTAAATATAACAACAATTTATGACTAGAAAAGGATGAAGTAACTCAATGTAACTACTCAAAGCAGTTTTTCTTTTGTAATCTTAAGTAGATGTACAGTTCACACAGTTCAATAATGTGAAGTTATATAACTATGAATTATTCTATTGTGACTGGAAAAAAAGATAGAAAAAGAAAAAACAGATGACAACCTAGCAAAGCTTGCTTCTCAGTGTTTGTGAAGCAAAATAAATCATGACTTATGTGAGGTAGTTAAGATCTTTGCTACATAGTAGTCCAAACATTAAGCATTTTAATGTTGTTAAGGGCATTAATAATATAAACAGGCTAGTATATTGAAACTACTTATTTTAATAATTAAATTAATCATCATAAGAAAATGTAATTTGTGCATGATAAACCAGACAGGAATAGTTATAGGTAGAACAATAATCAGGAAATGGCTGCAGACTGTTTGTTTTGTTTGTTTTTTTTTTCATTTTGTTTTGTTTTAAACTAAATCATCTTGGTGTAGCCTTCTCACTCAAATAATGAGTGATTAAAAGCAACAGCCTTTCTGAACTGCCATTTGAAATTGTCAAGTTGCTACAGACTAAAAGTGTAGATCAATGTAAGTGTAACAATAACAGTGTATTTCAGTTTCATTTGGTGATAGGAGGTCTTTTCAGGGGTCCTGTTAAGGTTATAAATGACGTTGGAGTCAAACCAAGTTTGTTGAGCTGGATTCATATGGAAGAATTTTTTAATTTTACACAAAATAAAGTAAATTTTTAAGACAACACTAAGTGTCAACCATTTTTAAAATCTAGAGACTTAAAAGACCTTTCAGATAACTACAGAAGTAATCTAAGTCAAAAGCAGTGTTTAGTGGTTGGGCAGTGTAAAAGACAGTAGTTAAAAAGAAGTTTGCAGCAACATTTTTGATGGATACTAGTGCCTGACCAATGGGAATTCTTTTGTTTGTATTTACTTACAAATGGAGAATACTTGAGGTTACAAGGGGTCCTCTACCCAAAGCAGTTAGATCCAAAGCTAAACTACGTTTTTCAGGGTCACGTCCAGCTGAGTTTTAAATATCTCCAAGGATCACAGAATCACAGCACGGTCAGGGTTGTAAAGGACCTCTGGAGGTAACCTAGTCCAACCCCCCTGCCAGAGCAGGGTCACCTACAGCAGGTTGCACAGGACAGTGTCCAAGCGGGTTTTGAATGTCTCCAGAGTGGGAGACTCCACAGCCTCTCTGGACAGCCTGTGCCAGTGCTCTGCCACCCTAAAAATAAAGTCCCTACCCATGTTTAGATGGAACTTCCTATGCTCAAGTTTGTGCTTGTTACCTCTTTTTCTGTCACTGGGCACCACTGAAAAAAGACTGCTCCCATCTACTTGGCAGCTTCCCTTTGAGTATTTATAGGTATTGATAAGATGCCCCCTCATTCTTCTTTTCTCTAGACTAAAAAGACCCCAAATGCCTCAGCCTTTCCTCTTAAGAAAGATGCTCTGGTCCCCTAATCATCTTCATAGCCTTCTGCTGAACTCTCTCCAGTAGTTTCTTGTCCTTCCTGAACCAGGGAGCACAGAACTGAACACAGTACAATACTCCAGATGCAACCCCACCAGTAGAGGGGGAGGATATCCTCCCTTGACCTGCTGGCCACACTCTTCTTGATGCACCCCAGGATACCATTGGCCTTCTTGGCCACCAGGGCACATTGTTGGCTCATGGTCATCCTGTCGTACACCAGGACTCCCAGATCCCTTTCCACAGAGCTGCTCTCCAGGATGTCAGCCCCTAACATGTACTGGTGCATGGGGTTATTCCTCCCCAGGTGCGGTACCCTCCACTTGCCCTTGTCGAACTTCATTAGGTTCCTCTCCGCCCTACTCTCCAGCCTGTCCAGGTCACGCCTTCCGGCGTGTCAGCCACCCCTCCCAGTTTTGTGTCATCAGCAAACTTGCTGATGGTACACTCTACCCCTTCATCCAGGTAATTGATGAATATATTGAACAGGACTGGACCCAGTACAGACTCCTGAGGAACACCACTTGTTACTGACCTCCAACTAGACTCTGCACCACTAACCACAACTCTCTGAGCTCTATCTGTCAGCCACTGTTCAATCCACGCCACTGTCCGTTCATCTAACCCACAAGGATGTAGATTCTAACCATACCTTCAATGACGGATATTTCTGGAATTACTCCAGATATTACATTTTACTTTATGACACAGTACTAGTTACAACAGAGTGTAATTCATATAGTGAAAGTATTTTATCTAGTGCCAAACAATTGATATTTGTAAACATCAAGTAATATTGCTTGACAGCTAAATGAAGAGCATGGCTACAGGCAGTCCCACCGGTTATTTGTGAACCAATGCAGGGATCAGACTACCATACTTACAAAGTCTTCGCCAAACTACATAAAAACTTTTAGTCTTCTGCTGTGATCACAGCTAATAATGTCATTTGTTTTGGTTTCATAATATATTCAGGTGACATCCAGATGAGGCATGATCAAAAGCAAAGTAACATTAATTTAATTGGGAGACAGACTCACTTGAGTAGCCTCAGAACAGTAAGAATAACATGTTTAAAAAGACTTGACTAGTATGTGGTTGCAGAATCTAGCTGTAGGCTATGGTCTCAGAGATAATTACTCATAATGGAACTCATAAAAATTCTGTGTAGTTCTGTTCTCTTTGTTCATTTTAAAATTTAAAATGCACTGCAAATGAATTAGTACATTTAAGCATACATGGCAAAAGTTGCATTTTTTTTCCTAATGTGGAATGCAATTCCTTTCTCGCAGACCAAAAGTAGTATCCAGATTTAGGATAATAAAAAGAAACAGCTCCTCAACCACTATTCTCAAAGGACTTATCATACATTTGATTCTATTTCAGAATTATGAATAGTAACAATGCTGCCATCATCTGTTGTAATAAAAGTTTAAACAAAACCTCATTTATTTCTATAATTTTCGACATAGCTCCTTGTTAAACTGAATTGAAAATCTGAATTCAGTTCTTATTTGCTGAAAAAGCTGTAAGATAGGGCAGCTTCAAAAAGAAATTTGTTTATCTAAAAATATAAGTAGCTGAAAACTCCAGTTTTGCAAAGCAGATAGTGAAACCCATATTTTGTACATGTTTACTTAGTATCTAATATTGACTAGGTTTTATTCCTAGATTTTTCATCAAAAACAAACAGCCCCCCCCAACCACAGCCAAAGCTCAGCTCACACTGGTTTGCAACTGGATACACACAAGCAGAAGCTGAAATTGACCTAAATCACACTTTCACTGGTTTAATTAAAGTGTGTTAAAAACAATTTTACTTTAAAATGAGAAGTGGTATGCTTATACTGGTCATTAATAGATGTTTTTCTACAACTGACTATACTAAGAAAGTGCAAGGACCACTTACCATTTTATTCCAGTTTAATGGCAGAGCACAAATAAATTAGTCCTCTGTAAAGAGGTGAGAGCTAAAGTATTCTAGCAAAGAAGCAGATCTATTCAGGGCTGAAACACAAAAACTATGTTGTTGTTTGTTTTTTTTCCCCTTTTGTAGACAGACTGTTGAACTGTATTTTTTCCAGGGTCAGGTAAACAGACACTCTGTCTTCTGAATTTCACAAAGGAAAAGGAGTGTGTGTCTTCAGGTAGTTGTCACAGGGAGGACACCAAGATGATATTTTTACTTAGTTTTGTCCAAAGATAAGTTATCATTCAGTTATTCACCACTTAAAATAGCTCTTCCAATGGTGTGACACATTTTTAACTACATCGTCATGAATAGCAACACTGTAATTACATATAAGAATGCACTGAAGTAAACATCTAATTTCTAAAGTGTCAGACAACAAGCAGTGTCATACAGACTACAGCTCCACATTTTAGTAGTAATCAATTCAACTAACAATAGAGCTGATTGACAGGAAGCTCTACGCTATTAAAAGCCAAACATAACAAAACCCAGATTTTGTCTAAACAATGAAAAATGTATGGTCCATCTACACTCTCTCTTCATGTTGTATTCCTGCAGGAAAATATAGTAACGCAGCTGAGAGCTGAAGCAGGCTTATTGCACCGTCTTTAATTAACCTCCAAGTCTAAACTTTTGCACCAAAACGAGTAATCATTGGCCATTTTCTATACTCCATTTTTTGTGAGCTAATATTCCTGGGTCCAGGAGAAACTACAAAGAATCTCCACATACAGAATTTCTTACTTGGTTAATGCTGGCTAATAATTACTATTAGTTTGATTTCTAGAGTTAACAAGCTAGTTTTAATAATCGCCTAGGATGTGCAACTGTGAGAACAGCAGCAGAAACCGACACTAATTGTTACAACCGCCATAAATATTATTATTTCAAAACACACCTGTGTTTTGTTTTGGCTCTGGTACACAAAGGCTAGAAAACAGCAAACAGACAAACTGTTATGGAAACACAGTCAAATTAAACCACAAACTCCTTTTCAAACCGAGTCCTGAGGTGTGGTTTTCCCTATTCACTATGTATTCACACACTGAGAAGTAAATCAAGCAAAATCTACTACACAGCATGAGGATCAGCTATAGAAAAACAATTGTAATAACCTGTAACTATTGTCTTCTCCTCTTGACCTTAAAGGTTCACTGCCATTTCTCCATGCAGCAAGAATAACCTGAGACATTCCATCTTTCTATGACATGACGAATGAGCTTCGATTAAAAGTAGCTAAAAGAAGAAAAGCTACTAATGTGTTTTATACAGTCACTGATCAGTTCCTGACATGTAATATTTCATTTGCTTTAGGACATTAAGAAATGTTGTGTACCTAAAAACAACAGCTTGTATGATAGTACATCTATCATTACATGCATCATAAAAACAAGAAGGACATAAATTTGTTTCTGCCTGTTAAAGTCTAATTACCTGTAAAATCATTACTTGGCACTTTAACAAATTGACACAATCAACTTAATGATCCTTAACATATTAAAATTTGCAATTTGTTTCTGCTTGCTGCCTGTCCAAATCACAGTAAATGTTTGGTGGTTCAGATGACATCATAGCAAGGGTCAGATCTTAAATTTTTCTGCTAAGTACCAGAAATTGCAATATTGTCACTTGCTGTAGTACCTGTATTACGTCATCAGTCCTACAACTTGGGATGATGCTATAGAGAGAACTTTGTAGCATTCTCTCTTTACGGATATGCTAAACACTACTGTCCTATGTAGCATTCTTAACAGTTGGAATGACATGTAATGGTCATGTTCAGAATACGACCTTCAAGTAATGCTATATGTGACAGTATCATCCATAATAGTTTACTATCACTTTTTTTTTTTTTAAACACCTAAGTAAAGATACCCACGTTATAAAAATCGTGTGGTGACCTGCAAGACTGTCCTTCTGACCACCCACCTTTAGCTCTGTACAGATTTATTTTCTTCGCAGCATCTTCTCACAGTCCAAGAAACACGACTAGAAATAAAGTTGGGGTTTTTTTCTGACTGAAATAAAAGTTTTCTCTGTGAAAATTACAATAACCAGACACATGGGAGAAAACCAAACCACCTTAGAACAAATACATAAGTTGAAAATCTTGTGAGTCAGCATATGCTATTGTATCTAGGAGATACTAACTTTCTACAGCTGTTGATTTTAACTCTCAAAAGTCTTATGTTCGGTGCTGGAACACTTTCAGGTATGGAAGACTACTTAAAAGTAATGAAGTGACTTCAAATAAAGTTTCCTACTTCAAAGTCATGTAGAGATAAAGGCATTAGATATCGAAGGAATGTAACTTTGCAGGTGCTTTGCTGCTATTAAGTACATGTGCCACCTCTTCTGAATTCCAAAAACTGTGCAAAGCCTTTAAGTAAGTTCATAATAAAGCTTTATTATCACCTGGGAAAAAAATGCAAACCTAGTAATAGCTAAATAGACTGTGAGAGAGATCAGTATATAATTATGAGATAGTACTTTCTTGGAAAAATAAAGCTTTTGTAAAGAATAGCCCCGTCAGAAATGTGTCCTAAGAATGACTCATCACTATTGATATTAATTACAAGTATGCTACAGTATACGCTTCTAAGTCTGCCCCTCTTTCACACTATTATATTACAGTGGACCACAATGTCACATTCTTCCATGAATACCTTTACAGAATACTATAGTGATTAATGTGTAAAATTACAGAGATAAGATATCAATAAAAGATAAAGAAAAATCAGAATATATTTTACTTAGCCTGTAACACAACAGATGTTTGCTCTGCAGACTGAATAAACATCAGGAAGAGATTATGTGTAAATTGGCACATACTAAGCAGTCATTCTCTCTTATTTTTCTATTAACTCTGAATAGGGAGCATTGTTCTGTAACAAGAAAAATGAACTAGGTTCATCACACACGTATGTGCTCTCACCCAACAAATTCACTGACTGAACAGACAGCAGTTGTGTTAACAATGTTGTTATAAAAAAATATATGTACAATATGTGAAAAGGAATGTGAAAGAGGCATATACTAATACAAACAATATCAAAACTATAAAGTTAAAAGTTGTTAATAAATCAGCCTTGACAATTTGTACATTTCCTTTTGTCAGGTCTTATATAAACAGATACTGGGTGCATCTTTCTCATTCCTGTTCAGAAGGAACATTTACATTTATAGTTCTATGGATTATATCATTCAAATACACATCTTCCATCAGAATAACTTAAGTCTCTGATTTAACCTGGGCNAAAAAAAAAAAAAAAAAGAGAAAAATCTAGATTTTTTGTGCATTCTTTCTTTTTCCAGAAATAACATGCCCCGTGAGAGACCAGAACTACCTTACTAGATGGGTGCAATTACACAGAGTAAACAACAGATTTCCAATGAAAGAAACTAGCTTCTAAGCAACTTCAGCCTGTGTGTTGAAATGCTTCCAGTGGAAGTGACAACTTCTAAAAGGAGAACCTTCACTGTGCTGAACTGTTTAATAGGCATTAGCAATATCTGTTCAGTAGTAATGCTGAAAATGCCTTCAGGAAAACTAGTTTCAGGCTGATACCCGCCTTCTGTCTGACCAATCACAAAGAAACTGTCTATATTTCTTATCCCAGAATAAATTTCTAATTAATCTGGAAAGATATACCTAAAGAAGCACCAGCATTTTACAGTTTCACAGTGTGGAATTACAGCAGTCTTTTATATGTTACATGTCAAAAGGACAACATGAAACTTTCAGGCAAAGCACAGTCCTTAGTCCCATGCAAGAGTTCTCTCAAAGGGAAAGGGATAAAAGAAAGAAAATTAAGGACAAACTACTAAAATAGCTAGGTACCAAGCATTCCAAGACATCAGTCCTCCCTTGTGCACTACTACAGTTTGAAAGAGGAGGAGGAATAATGCTATAAACACAAGTGCAGGCACTTTTGTTTACACTTTTCTGGCTAGCAAAAAAGCTTCACTGAAATTACAGACTAGTACCAGAATGATGGCACAGAGCAGACTCTGAAATTCTTTTTATTTAGTTTTGACATTCCTTTCCAAGTGGCAGTGATTGCAGCTTTAAAAACAAGATTTGGATCCCCATGGCAGAGACCTTGATCCTGGCTCCCAATTCTTACATGAGATACTGCACTGAGTCACAGTTTTGGAGAAGGAAGCTGCTTTCTAAATTTGGATAGTGTAATTATAAACAAATGTGTCTTTAGAAAAAAAAAAATAAATCTTTGAATGTATTAGAAGATACATGCTGAGAAGCAGTACTTCATTTCAGGGAGATTCTCTGTAATAGTAAGTAATTACCAGCAAAAGGATTATATGATTTAGCTATCCTTATTTAGCCCCCTTTCAAGAGTTCTAAAGCTATCTTCCCGATATTTTTATTCCACTCACATAGGTTACAAATCTTTACTTTTTGGTTACTTTAATGGTCCCTATCCTCATAGTTAGAAAGTACAACAGAACACAAAACTTCTTCATTTTCTTTTGCTTGTCTCTTTATAGTGCTTCCTTGATTTCTCCCCATAGAAGAATTTTCTTTCCATTTTCATGACCACGCTCTGAATCCTATCTATTTCTAAAGTATATTTATATCAAAAGACATCATTAAAACCAAAATCAACGGAAGATACCAAAAATCAAATAGCTGCTTAAGGAATGCACCAGAAAAAAAACCCTTAATGTGTCAAAAAAATAAAAGCTGACAATACAGCATATAACCTTCTAAGGTTTCTGTGATCTTTGTTTAGTAATATACAAATGAAAGGGAGAGAAAGATTAGCTGGAATAACCCTTTTTTTTTTTTTTTTTTGAGTTATATTGAAGCTATCCCACTACAACTGTAATCTTCAAATTAGAATAAGAAAAGTGAAATATTTTGAAAGACAGGGTTTAAGATAGTAGTTGTGGTATTTAATCAATCCTTACACTGACATATTACCAACTTATCTTCTAATTAAAACAAGACAGTATCTTGATCAACAATTAATCACAGCCAGAAACATCAATATAAGAGGGTCATTATATGATTGGATTTGTAACCTTCATAATTTTTCATTTCTTCTTTGTAATAAAAGTCATCTACTAGATTATACAAGTTCACTAAAATATTAAAATATTTTCACCATTTCCATGCTAAGGATTTTCTTCCTACATCTGTAATACTGGTAATATCTCTACAAAATTCTGCAGGTAAGACCATCACCTCATTACCAAGTTCATCCTTAAAAGTACATTCCAAGTCAAAAAAAGGGGTGTGTTTACATGCTCCCTATGCCATAGACTCTTCCGAAGATGCACTAACAGAAAGATGCACTTCTACCACTAACTACATTATTCAGACTGGACTAGAGACAGACAAAAGTAAAGTCCCCTGAAACATATATAAGGACAGTAGCAGTACCTGTTTTTCTCTATAGCTCTGCTCCTCTGAGGAAGTGCTACTGGCTGGCTAATGTAGACGTAAAAAGTTCAACATGATAATATCTTAGCCAAAGATGCTGTAGAATCCTTTTCATAAAGGTCAGCTATAACTCAAGGTATCTTTTCCCCCCTCTATTTCTACTAAAAGACCACTTTGTCCGTCAGCCAAACTAAATTTATTAATAGCCAGTTTACAGCCAATTGTTCTTAACCTAACATCATACTTCATAAATCTCTTTCCTCCATTTCTACTAATTCTCTTCATTATATTACGATCGATACCTGGAGGGAAAGTGTCTTTTTTTTTTTTTNTTTTTTTTTTTTTTTTTTTTGTCAGAACAGCTTTTTCCACATTTTGCTTTTTGTTCCACATGTCTAGCAGTTTGTACTGTGTTTTAGGAACCATGATTTTTCACCAAACGTATTTCTAGACATGGTAGAGCACATATTCCTACAGCTGTACACATTCATCTTAGAATTAGGACAAAATAATTTAAATTCAGTGAAGAGGCTGACATCTTTCTTGGAGCATTCTGCTTTGATCCTATTTGCAGTTTCATAGGAAGCCAGTTCCTGCTGAAAAATGAGAAGAGGCTGATACAGGGTCTCCTAAGGGGCTCTTTCTGTATCCACTCACGGAAAATCACACTCATGGGAAAGGCAAAACATTATAATGGATTTAAAATGCTCAAAATAGGAAAGCAAAAAATGTGCATGTAATGCTTAATGAAATAGTATACTTTATGAAAATTTCAGAAAGGGAAATAATTTGTCCTCGTTCCTGCCTGAACTGTAAAAAACTGTATTGGAGGTAAATCCCAGGAGTAGTGCAAATTCTGGCAGTATTTCTTAAAATGCTGGGGAAAAGAGAGGAGAAAACTGGAGTTTGGAAGACTCAAACATGAGAATAAGGAAGATATTTTCTGACTGGGACTTCTCTTGCCATTGAGAGAAGCTCTATCCTCTTTTATGCATAGACACATCTTAATACAAGTACCCAAAAGAAACTCAGTAAGTTTAAATTAATTACTTGCTTATTTGTAAGAATTTAGTCATTATCAATTAATTTAGAAACTACTAGATAGTTTGCAAAAATCAAAATGTCCTCACCTTTTTCTAAGAGGAACTACTGTTTTGTACGTTAAAGGAAGGATTATGAAATTAATTAGAGGTCTTCTATCTAGATAAGTACATGTGCCTCATTGACATTAGGAAGAAACAGCCTTTCATAATGATAGGAAAATAAATATACCCCATATGCAATTAGACATACATGGCTCAGAGAAAAAAAAAACAAACCCAATAAAAAACGAGAAGCTTGTTGCCTCAGTTAGGGACAGTGATAGTTACAAGAACTAGGAGTGACAATTTACTTCCCAGAAAAATGTAGAGCTGGTAAAACTGCTGTCCAAGCACACAGGTACAGTTCCTTGCTATTTCATTTGTATTTTGCTGTAACAATGGTGAAGCCATACTAATAGTGCTCTAAAAGCTGGAAGCAGACTATTTCCACTTGAATTTTGAGCCAGAAAGATCCCATTGCTCTAATTGCTGTGATTACCTGTGTTCTTCTCTATCAATTTAAAGCTAACATGATAAATTGATGACTGGGTATTTTTCCTTCATTTCATTTGGTTCCCTTACTGTCCATTGTATTTGATCTCTCTCCCTCCCTTGTCATTCAATGCTTTTTTCCTATGTTCAGAATTCTTCTCTACAGAGCATTTCACTAGATATTTATCCAACATCTCTCTAACACATATCCACAATCTTAAAAACAAAAGAGCATGCATGCTACACTGAGAAAGCTGATCATAGGTTCCTGCATTAATTCAGCCAGGTAATACTGTAGCAGCAACTGTGCATTTGAACTTGCTTTCAGCTAGCTAGCACTTAAGACTAGAGATTCAAGAGGAACTTACACAACCAATAGAAGCTTTGGCTCCTGAAACTGGAAATGCAACATTTAGGCTGCTTCTGCAAAATATCAAAACGAACATGCTAGGAAAAAATATTTAACTTCAATCACTGATTTTCCTAACACATCAAATGTTGCCATGCTACTGACTCTAGGACTATTACTAATGATGAAGAACACCACAAAATAACAGCTCTGACCTTCAGAGTATCACAAGTGTATGCTGAATTGCACTGTGACTCTCTTCTCACATTTTTTTTAAAAAAAGTAGAAACCATATGTAAAAGGAAAAGGAAAAGCTGTGTTGCCACAACCACTTTCGATGGTTTGGAAGAATAACATAAAGGTCAGGAACCGTCACAATGGAGGAGGAAACACAGGTCAAGAGGAATTCTGCTTCCAAAAATGATAGTAAGATTGCACATAACACTAAAGGAAGGAGTATGTGCCCTGTTTTATAGAAGTACTTCAGTGCATGCCAAATTTCAAAGTCGCTTTTGCCGTGATTATCATAACATGCATCCTTATCATAAGAGCTCCACACGTGACATTTCTAAATCTGCATAAATTTACATTGAGGTTTCAGCTCAAATGCTTCCTTACAGTTGGTTCAGTGTGGATCACCGAGATGCAGAGCTACAGAAGCTGTTTTACCTGTAATAACTTTCATAGTTAACTATATTTCATTCACATCAAGTACTTTGTTTCTTTGCCACTTATTAACTATCAGGCTTTTGATCTTGCCATTGAACTTTCATTAGATGCTTAAAGAAAAGCTCAAGCAGTATAAACGGTGTTGCATTTAATTTTACATCATCCTTGTTCACCATTATTACTTGTTAGTAAAATAAACACATTATATAGTTCTAGAACTGAGGAAGCAGTTCAGATTTTAAATGCATGAGCAGGAAGTACGGTAATATAAAGTCCTTTAACCACTACTGATGTGAATTAGTTAAACACCCATTCATTTTTATTTACAATACTTTCCCTATTTTATTTATATAGTTTAGGAAAAAATAAGTAATTGGAAACTGAGGTACCCATATTCATTAAAAGTAGTGATACTATGTATATATATGAATATATATATTGTAATGTATCTTGACTACAAGTCTCCATCCGTGTGCGAAATACTATCTTCTTCCATACTAGCTGCTCTGTGCTACTTCCCTGAGCTGATTGCCCCAGGGTGTCATAATTCTGTATATTGCCAAGTTTGGAATGGCAACAGGTAAAATGGCATATTGGCAATTGCCGTATTGCTATATTTCACATTAGCAATAGGTAAACTAACAATGCTAAGTCGCCTCCTGACCTAGTTGAAAATTACATTTGATTTTACATGTTTAGATGTGTATACTCAAAAACAAATCATTCTTTCCCCTTAATTTGTTGACTGTATAGATATGGTGACTTCCTCCACCATATTTTTCTTAGCCATCTCATTTTCTCAGCAAGAAACCGAGGAAAAGTTGCATTCTTTTTGCTCTTTTTACCTTTGCCTAGGTATAGAAAGACACACAGAAGAAATGTGCAGCTCTACTAGAATTTGTAGTTCAAAAAAAAAAAAAAAGAAAAAATCCATGCCTCCAATCTGCGAGATGTACTATAGCTTTCACAATCACTAAAACAGTCATTACAGACTAGAAAAAAGAAAACAATATGATGCCTTTTCCAAATGAAATATCACTTCAGAAAACATTCCTTTAGAATACAGCTATGTATACACTAAGCAAATTTTATAGGATCAGCTTTTTCTGACTAAATGTTCTTTTGAAAGAAAGACTTGACATAAAACAATTCATACTATTAGATACAATACTTAACATCATTTTATCAGGAAAAGCTGGACCTCCAAAGTAAGCTTCCTAGATCATACCACAGAAATTACACCAGACTTCTTTTGGAATTTGTTTAGAGGAAGAGATAAATCATAATCAATGCTTGTTATCACTGTAGCCTATTTTTACTTACAATAACCTTCCCAACATTAACAGTAAGCCAGAGATCTGAGTTTAAATTCAGGTTATTTTTAATCTAATGAAAATACTGTCTTGTAAAGCATCATGACTCAACATAGCATTTTTTGATTTCTTTATGGTTTAGATTGAACTCATTACTTCACAGAGGACAGTCTTGTAACAATGCTTTATTTTGCAAAGTACTCCAGATGAGGATCACAATCTGTACAAGATTTATTATTGCTTTCCTACAAGTAAAACCAATGGACTGGATTTTTGAATCCAGGTATTTAGTGTTACTCATGAACAACAAAGGCCACAGTAAATGTTAAATCCCAATCATTTCAGTTCATTGTGGTCACTTTTTTGCCTATTGCGTATTACAACAAATAACCAAGATTTGTTTTAGACCAATTTCCTCTTTATGTACTAATAATTACTAATGAATAGGAATGGGTAAAATAATAAAAATTCCAACTCATTCAGCTGTTAAAGTGAACCAGATTTGGAATAGTGGAATTTGCTGAAAATCTGTCCTTTCTACAGATACAGAATTGAAAACTATTTAAAAAAAAGAGTCATACCTATTAAATTATGAAGAATTACCTAGCTAATCTAAGTTTAATTAAGCATACAATCCTGACACAATATTTTAATGTTCTACATTGTTTATTCCAGTGCAGAGAGACTTCGTTTTAATAAATTGATAGAGATTTCTCTTGTTATGAGTTCTGCTAGTCATTAATTGGAAATCATTTATTATACTTACCAGAAGTTATAAAGGGGAGAACCACCAAGTAGCTCACTAATCATAATAATTAAGTAAACACTAGAACAGAGGGTGGTGGGGTTGATTTTTGTTTGTTTTTTTTTTTTAATGCCATTTTTACATTAATTAATTTCTTTAAAATAAAAGCTTTTGGAATTAGCTTAAAATAAGCAATGATAAAATATTGGGACAAAGATTCTACTTTATTACCCTTTTGAGTACACATCTCCACAGCTGATTTTACAAAAAGAAAACAAAGTATTTTAAGCAACAGAAGCCAGATGCCAGATGAACTTCAGATTTGTATTTACCTAAACATATCATTCAAGATAATACTCCAAAGACAATACCACAGACCTCTGAGTATTCCTGTTGCCCTACCCTGCCAGCATTTTCTTCCAGTTCTACCACCTCGAGACACAGGTAGTACTAGAACTTTGTGTACTCTTAAGGATACCAGCAAACCAGAATTCCTATGGGGACACCATATCTTTGGTTACAATCAAAATTTCTGTTGGATATCTTCTTGTAGTTTTCTTTTCTGACTGCTATTCAGGTTTGAGCTTATGTTCTTATTATCATAACCCTAGAGCTGCTCTCTACACTAAGAAGTTCATAGGCATTTTCATCCTCTTGCATTTACCTATGCCATGCTCCTCTGCCATTGTTTTGCTTTGTCACTGGGAAACTTGTAAATTTATTTTGCAATTCCTCCCAACTGGCCCTCGGTAATGCTGTGCTGTGAAAGTGCCTGGAAAAGCTCTTGGCTGCATCAGGCTGTCACAAACATGTTTGCCTGTGGACACTTATAGGGGTGAATTTGAACTGGATGCTCTATCTGTTTGTGAAAACATTCCCTGTTTCCTTTTTTTAAGCCAGGCTTTCCAACCCCTGTTTCAGGCACATAGGTATTAGATAATATTGTTTAAAATTTTTTTGGATGTTGTCTCTGATTACATAATCTGTTTAGTCATGACTTTATGAGATTTGGAGACTTTATTACTGAATTACATTAAGACCATGTACGTTGCTAATCATAAAACAGAATAAAACTAAGTTAAGGAAAATAGGAAAGAATTGATCTAGCATTTTAATGTAGGTATTTTGCATCTTTATCCACTTTAAAAAAAAAGCTTTTAAGAAGTTGAGGATACCCTCCATTAATAATGAATACAGAGACTAAAACAACACAAAGCACAAAAAGTACACTTTTAACTGCTACGTGCAGTATCTGCAGCATTAGTTATGACAGTTTCCACTTAATATTAAATTNGGTGTCAGCCTTACAGAAAAAATAATAATCTAATATTTCATATTTTTAGATACCTATGTAGTGGCAAATATTACCATGAAGATATCATCAGTGGACAAAATATTGTAAGGATTAAGTACTCATGGAAACAAAGAAAATACTAGGAAGAAGTGTGGCGTGCCAAAGTCAAATGGGTCAAGTGTTCTGAATTAGCACATGCCATTTAAGGGAATGCGCTTAGTTACTAGGATGAACAGTACCAGAAGAGTTAACAGGTGGCTGTTCTCGAACAGTTTGTTCATTGTGTTCAAAATAAATGCACTGGAAACACCTGAAGCCCTGTATGACCTTATACCAGAATGAGGAATCTACTTTGTTTTTATTTTTTTATCAGGTGTGCAACCCAAATAAACAAGTCGAATTTGCTGGCAATGATACAGCCTTAATTAGTATTTTAGTTACTACTAAAACAGCATGCATTTAACTTTTTTAATTACAAATGAAAATTTCAATTTTTAATTAGAAGTGAAAGAAACGGAAAAAAGTAACCCTAAAATTGGTATTAAGGTTGCCTATACTTTACATATTCAAAGCCCACAGCTTGGTACGCAGGAAACAGAACTGATACAGACACAGATCTGGAGAACATACCTCAACAGACATCCAAGACACAAGAGAAACCAGTAAGTTCCTGGAATGTATTATAGCACGGTGCTGCCACCACACTTCCCTGCCCAGCCCCAATGTTTAAACTATGAACAGAAGAGGAAAAAAGAGACATTTCCAAATAAGAAACAATTTAACAAAGCAGGGGGGATCAAGAGAGAAGGAAAAAGATCAGATGTTCAAACGCTAGGTCTTGTTTACGCACCAGGATATTGTCCATGTTTTTGCAAAAAACAGGCTTTTTAAAAAAAAAAAAAAAAAAAAAAAGCAATCTCCGTGCTCTCTCATTTCCTTAGATAAAAGTATGAAGATGAGTGTATTGTTTCTACTTTATAAATTTTACTGAGAAAGTAAAATGTCAGATTCAAATTTAAAATCTGCAAGCAAATGTATTGGATTGCTGAGAAGACATACTAAGTTTACAATGGTCTTTTTTCAGTTTTGCTTGGATGTGTGTGTGTTTAATCAGACTAAATTCAAAGTAGCAAATCTATTGGTGCTAAGGGCTTGATGTCCACACTACGGGTAATTTTGGGGGTTTATTCTGGCATACTTCTGTGATATTCTAGTTTAGACAGATACTTAGTTTCCATTCTATTGCAATATTCTATTCATCCTGTTGACTGAATGTTGGAGTACAGCAGGTATGTCCTTGGATGATACTTTTAGTTTCATTGTAAAGAATCCAGTTAAGCAAGAAAGGGGGGATGATTTAGAAATTCACTGCCAAAACACGTTTCTATTCCAGACTGAAGTGCACGTATAGGAACTATAACTTTGTCAGTAAGTAGTGTGGAGCAATAAATGTGGATGTGTGTAAGGAAATGGAGAAAAGGATGTATTTCACTTTGTGGATTTTGATTTACTTTGGACTAGCTCTAGTCTGGCTCCCCATTAACCATTGGAGCACATTACCAGATCCTTAGATATTTTTTCCCAGTCTAGTTTCAGGGAAGAGGAATTTAGGTGTTTTTTTTTTTTTTCCCTAGACTACTCCATGATGGATGTCAAAGCATGGTATGTGGAAGCACTCTGAAAAATCGTTTCAAAAGGGCAATCCTACCCTGGACTGAAATACTAGGTAGGTGTGGCCTCATATCATCTGTACTTGCAGCACCTGGCAGCAGCAGTCACACTATAGTTTCTGTTTATTAAAATTTTACATATTTGCATAAAAGAAAGAGCTGTAATAATTATGACAACCTTAAACAATTATAAAAATCCCATGAATTTTGTAAAACACTAAACCTTCTATAGGTAATATCTCTCTCAATCCCTTAAAAAGGTTTGATTTAAGAGTCTCTTTCTGATACTGGAGGTACATACAGACATCATGTTTTTTTTTCATGTCACTTTGAAACTTCATTTCTCTTTTGTTGTTTTGCCTGTTGTTGTTTTGTTTTGTTTTGGGTTTGTTTTTCCCCAAAAACACACACACACAAAAGACAATAAGCATACAGTTTTTTTTTCAGAGTGATACATTGAAAAATAAACCCTGAAGTTCCTTTTTGCTCATCTTAAGGTGAAAGCAATTTGGGTGATATACACATACACTACTGACATACCTGTAGCCCAATATTTCTGCTCCAGCCTATTTTGCTAGTCATTAGGATTTCAATTTATTTGATATCCTAATATAAACAAACTAGTTTTGTTTCACATGGAAAATTCTACTGAGGAAAAGCAATGATAAAAATCACCAGCCACATGATTTCGGTACTCAGTCCTATTTTTATCTCTAAAGCTACAGCTCTTGGTGGCTTATACAAATAATTTTAATGACTATTTCTAACTTCAAAGGGAAGATAGTTCTAATCGTGAGTGCATGTCTCCAGTTTAGGCTATGAATGTGAACTCTTCAGGGCCCTGCCCAACCCTCAGGGGGTGAGCAGCAAGTGCACATTCAACTCTTTGCAACGAGATCAAAGAATTTACGTTTAGATGGAAACCAGCATACAAGAGACATCCACTATTCAAGACACAACTCTTAAATCTGCCCCATTCATCAACTGGTCCCACTACATAACTATATGAATTTTCAAAAAATGAAATTATCAGTTTGATAAATAATGCAGAATATAAACAGAGCCTTGTCACGTAAAGATACCCAGAGCTGAACTTGTATATCAAATACAAAATACTTTTCTTCATTGTTCATACTTAGCCTATACCATAAAACATAGATCACTGAACCAAGCCATACATTGTTTGAAAATTCAGAACACAGTTCCAATTGGAGTGAACTATAGCTAACGTAATTCTTGCATTGATTCACAGTCTTTGAACTCCCTCTGTGACAATTTGAAAGTGTAACTAAACAGTTACTCCAACCAAAGTTTTCCAAATGTGGGATGCTTAAATTTAGCAGAGGAGGTGCACAAAGATGCATCATCTCATGAACTTAAAATAAAAAGTTGGTAATTTGGTTTATTTGCATGTAAGTGTGAGAGATGTAAGAGCTTAATCTTTGCTTGAATGGAAAATATTCAACAAACCACTACCCGTGGAGCTGCTGGGCCCTTTGTAGATTGGGTCAAGTTTACCTTGAAATACTGATTAGATAAAATCAATGATGTATTTGCTCCTGTAATCCCAATTTTTCATACTTTAATGTAGGAAAGGACATCTTCAGTGTTTTTTATAGACTCACCAAGAACACGTATTAGCACAGCAGTATGTCTGGTTGCAGCAGAAATACAATTATGTAAATTAGATATCTGTTCCCTGAAGACTGCTAATAGAATGATTGACCTATATACCATTTAATTTGTTCTCATGCTTTCTCTTTATTGTCTTCCAGCTGTACCAGAAATTAAAACTTGTTAAACTGCATTGCTTCACAATTATATATCAAAGGTGCTTGTGTCACTTTGTGTCAAAAGCAATTAATAGTTTGCATGCTCCTTATTGCCAGCAATACATCAAGGTTTGGTTATGTTGGTTTGGGTTTTTTTTTTGTTTTAAAAACAAAAAAAACTGGTGCCTCTACAGACCCTGTACATTAGATACTTTGGAAGAGATCTAAGTTTATAGTTGCTGCTGTTAATCTTAACACTAATAAAATTGTTTTTAGAAATATACCAAGGAACAGGTAATAAGCTAAAAAGAGGAATTTAAAAGAAAAAAAAGTAGGAAAGCTGTTTGTAACTATTTCACAAACTGAGTTGGAAGCTGGACAGTTGTTTATCTTGAAGAACTAGATTTCAACAAACATTCTCTGTTAATGCATTGAAGGTACTATAACATTATCTATTAATAAATTGTCCTGAATCAACATCCAAGTAGGGCAAGAAAAAATTTTCAGTAGGTGTCAGTGGGCCATTGGTTAATCCATCACTATTTGTGAACAAGTCTTATTTCGCTACACTTTTGCAATTTGTTAAAACCAAGTTTTTTTGGTTGATTCCAATAAATATTTGCAGCCACATAAAATGCAAGTGTTAAATGAAATACTATATTAAACACACATTTAACTCTAGTTCCTAGCCAGAATATGGATTAGCCTTTAAAACAGGTCAAATTACTTCCTCAGTAGTGTGGGGGGGTGCATATCCAGGGAAGAGGTGAAGTTCTTTAGGGATGTATTCGTATAGGTTTCAACTAGAGTTTCTGTCATTCTTAAGCAACAGAGCAAAGCTTCTAAAGGACAAAATGCTTTTAGTTTGTCTCAGAAAAGTACAACAAAAAACATTTACACAAAGCCAGCAGTACTATGAAGATTGTACTACTAAGCACATTCACTATCTGTCAGCTTTTTGATGTGCTTTGCACCACCTCCCAGAAGACTGGGGACAGAGAAGGATTACTTACTGAAATAAACTCGGTGCTAAGCATGTGCTAGGTAGGGCCATGAATAATCAGACACATTTATGCTGCTTGCAACCCTAGATTCACAAAGAAGAGACAACAGAGAAAGCAGAAGTGCTATGCAAAAGTATTGCAGTTTTTCTGTTAACTTTACTTAGCATTAAATAACAAATTCTGGATAAAAATGAACAGAACAGCTTGACTGTGCAAAGTTGATAAGGTATATGACAACTTAAACCCAGGAAAAGTCTATTTCTTTTACTTCATCATGTCCTGTGTCCATGGCAGAAATACTTAGGACCACAACTTGCTCGAGGGCTTTCAAACCACGTTTAGCCCTTTAGAATCCTAAATAAGCCTTCAAAAATTTGCATGAATTAGACCTGTCTTTTGAGGTTGAACAGGTCAAGAAACCAAAGCAGCAAAGTACGTGCAAAATTCTCTTGTAGTCTGGGGAGCTACAACAATGGGCACCCAATTCGTTTTCAAAAGGTGTTTGGACTTCAACATTTTAAATTTGCTGTCACTGAAACTGGTACCTAAGATCAGTTGTCAGTTTCTGGACCACACTTTGTGGGATTTATTTGCTGAAAGTGTTTTTTAAGCAGCTTTATTTTTGTGTGTTTGTTTACAGTAAATTTGCTTTTCTTAAGCTGTAAATATTTGATGGGGAACAAAGCAAAAAAGTGAAAATCAGTATGTAAACTCTTATACTAAGCTGTAACATTCAGCATACATCAGAAGGTGAAGAAACATGTCACTGAGGTCTGACAGCAATGCAAATTGGTACACTACAGTGGCAATATTAAAGTCAGATAATTACAAAAGTTTTCCAAGGACATCTAGGTGTTGTGTTTTTTTCCAGGCTATATTTTTTAATGCAACTCAGAGTTTTTTCTCTGTGTCAGGCAATATAACAAACACAGCAGAGTCTCTGGAGCCTACAGGGAAACTCAGTGTGCATGTAATAAGAAATGGAAGCGTTTCACCTTGATTGAGCTGTGTTTTGCTGTAGATAGTCTTTAACAAAGTATAACAAGTTTCTCCCCAGTTGCAAGTGCTTTGATTCATGTTGCAAAGCTGTTGTGCCAGGTGAGCCTTGTGATCTCTCACTAAAGTTTTATGACAGTCTCAGCCGAGGTCTTCTCTTTATTTAAATCACATTAGTTTCTTCCTAAAAACAATTATGTTTAGAAGTAAAGAGAGTAAAGAAGGCTTCCACAGTGAGGGCAGGGCTAGTGCAGAGGAGGTAACACATTTCATGATCTCAGAAGAGCAGAGTGATATATAGGTTCTGAACAAAATTTTCTTTTCAGGTGCTTTTTATTGTTTCTGTGTTCATATTTGGACTAAATTTGTCCTCTATTATACATCTATGACACTGATTGTTAAATCCTAGTAAATATGACACAGCAAAGATGGTAAATATAGTAAATAAAGAGTCAGACCCATGACCTGACACATCTTGCTTTTCATTCTGTTGTTTCTTAACAGTTTAAAAACTAGATATTAAGCTGAACACCAAGACTCAACCTCTCCATTTCTATGAAAGAAAAAGCTTTTTACTTTGCAGATTAAAGCACCTGCTTGGATTCAGCCATAATTGTCTCCTTCCAGGAAGGCAGAAACACAATCAAGGAGAAAACACCAAAGTTCCCCCTCCCCACCCCAATATCTATGGGCATGTTACATATTATCCAGTCAGCTTCCTGTAATTAGTTTTCCATAATGTAAGTAGAAAGTATCTCAATTTTCTTTCCGATCTGGATAGACATTCCTCCAATTAAAAGTTTACATTTGACTGCAGACATTCAAAATTTTTGTTCAGACTGCAGATGGTATATAACTGAGAACTTACTTGTTTGATAAGGTATGTCAGCCTGTGCTCTGTCCCAATTATTTAACAGATTCTGAATATTCAATAGACATTGATTTAATCTACATCTATTTCCCAACCCCTCCATACTCTACTGGCCATTCTGTATGTTGCACATTCAGGAAAAATAAATAAGTCATTTCAAAAGTGAATCACATTTGATACTGCAAGAGAAAGTTGAGATGTCTGAAAATTATAATGTCACAACTATAAAGTAAATAAAACATCACACGTTAAACAAACCGTTTCATATATCTTCAGTATGGGTAGCAGAGTATCTGTTGTGTGAAGTGGTATTTTTCATCCATTTCTCTATCTTATCTGATTGTTCTTTCTGTGTACTTACTACAACAAAACAATGAGCAGTTCAAATATAGAACACTGTTGATACAGAGGTATATTTCCTCTTATTCTGAAACATTTCATGAAATGCAGCAGGTCCAAGAAAAAGTAGAAGTATGCCAAAAAGGTAAAGAAGATTTAACCTCAGAGATCAGTGACAGATATCCACATGGCTATATTAAACTAGTTACTTTAAGTACTCCAGAAAGAACCTAGTATACAATCTTGCAGCCTTGTCAGTGGAGAGATGAGCTCCTCTGCTGAGTACCTATGTTCAAGGCACCTACTTCAATTTAACCTCTACAAGAGGCTACTACTTTCTATCATCTGAACCCTGCCACTGAACTATGACATTTAATTCTCTCTCTCGTATATATTGAAAAAAACATTCTTGATATGAACTCCTAGCTCATTCTAAAAAGTATTTGTATTGGGAGAAAAGCATTGCAGATATTGAAATTGTAAATGGAGATAAAAAGAGGAACATGTCAGATGTATCTGAAAGAAAAATCATTTGACGATAGATCCATTAACTCTGCATTCTTCTTCAATAAAATGGGTTTCTGTCCTGTTTTTCAGGCATTCACACCTCTCAATCTAGCAAAGATTTAGTTTTCAAATATTGACACTTATTAATGTTTTTTTTTTTGCACCCCCCTACCCCCCAAAAAAAACCACAAACCCAAAAAACCACAAACCAAAACCACTGACAGAAATGCAGCTGTTAACTTTTAAACTGCATCTCAGGCATGATCTGAAGAGGTCAATGACGTGTTACCAACATGCTGACAGAAGCAAATACTATAGGCATTTCTGCTAACAGTGATCTACATGTAGAAGTTTTTAACAGAAATATCAGAGCTGGTGTGAATGAAGTACGAGCGGAAATTCATGTTTAAACACCAGAAGAAAACAGCAGAATAAGTAGTTATAAGAACAACTAACAATAATAATGAAGGACACCACTTCCATAACATCGTTCTCAGAAATAACATTGAAGACATTTCTATGTCACAGCCTCCATTCTGAAAACACCACCAGAATAGAAGGCACAGGAGAATGTCAAAAAGGCTCCTCAACAGGAAAGCAGATGATAGATCTATCATTCAAACACCTATTCAAACAAAGGAAACCAGACAGTGCATAGCAACCTGCCCTAAGATTCATGGAAGGTGAAGTAAGCAAGCTTCAAAGGCAAAAGACCACACATCACAACTGATGACTTGAATAGGATATAAACTATCGGTCCAAACATCTGTTTGCTTTTACAAGCAAAGAGGAACTGAAAATACACAGGCAGCACTTGCAAACTGCTATCCCTTGTCCACTGTGTTGTGGATAAATTATCCTTGCTAGGCCACTCATATGTATGCACCATCCTGACACTTTTGGGTTCGTGCACATAAGTATGGACTGGATAAAATCAACTTACCTAAAGATTTTGTATAATAAGATCACCTTTCCCTTTCGTAAGATCTTGCATTTAATTTATTATAGTAATTTCCCTGCAAAGAAGTTCAAAATATGGGAGGTGTGTGTGTTGCTGTATTTTCTCACTTCCTAAACACACCATAGCTATTGAGAGTTATTAGCGGCAATAGCTGTAAAAAGTGGAGCTTAGGCCAAATAATTTATTAACTGTGGTGTCATATAGTGTAGCTACACACATGTGAATTGTCAATGTGTAATTCAGGCCATATTCTTTGTTACAGTATAAGTAGTCTTAAGAAAAAGAATCAATCCCCCATGATTTATGCAACTCATACTTAAAGTTTTGAATATTCATAACAATCCCAACAATCTATAGGCAAAATATATCTATAATAATTCACAAATCATTTAAAATAATTAGTACATTGGAGAATTTTCATTCTGTGATCAATAATTGAACAGTTAAAGGGGTAAAATCTGTCAAATGAATTATTCATAGTAAATGTTTCACCCAGTGCAAGCACAAACTTCAAAAAATACAGTCACGTTCCGTTTCTTCAAAAAGCAACATTGAATTAACAGCACCAGTGTTTCAGATCCCACAAGACCTCATATTTAGTATGTTATGGGAATCATATGGGAAGTAATAAATGGTTCAGCATAAGCCATATAAACCATGATTAAATTGACACTAGCAACTTTATCAATAAACCTGATTTTGATAGCTTCAGTCCTAATATTCAACATTTCCACTGATATAATCAAATCTGAGTCAAATCTAATAATCCCACCTGACAGCAGGCATGGATATTGCTACACAAACACTCAAACACACAACATGCAAACAGTCCACAAGATACAGAGCAGCTTCTGAAAAAAACTAAAGTATTTTTTAGTTCTTTGGCAAGCAGTATAAAGAGCGATGGCTTCAAATAACAAAAATAAGGGTATTTTCATTAACAGGCAACTTCTCTCTTTTTTCAAAGGATCTTTTTACTATAGACACGTAGCAGAGTATTTGAATCATTGCTTTTAAATAAACAAACTGTTTTGGTTTGGTTGACCCCCCCCCCCGCCTTCTTTTTTTCCACAGAATCACAGAATGGTAGAGGTTGGAAGGGACCTCGAGAGATCATCTAGTTCAATTTCGCTGCTAAAACAGGTTCACCTAGAGCAGGTTGGGCAGGATCACATCCAGGTGGGTTGTATCTCCAGAGGAGACTCCACAGCCTCTCTGGGCAGCCTGTTCCAGTGCTCTGTGACCCACAAAGTAAACATGTTTTTCCTCATGTTCAGATGGAACTTCCTGTGTTCCAGCTTGTGCCCATTGCCCCTTGTCCTGTCGCTATGCACCACTGAAAAGAGTATGGCCCCATCCGTTTGACACCCGCCCTTCAGATATTGACAAGCATTGGTAAGATCCCCTCTCAGCCTTCTCTTCTCCAGGCTAAAGAGACCCATGTCGCTCAGCCTTTCCTCACAAGAGGGATGCTCCGGTCCCCAGATCATCTTCATAGCCCTCCACTGGACTCTCTCCAGTAGTTCCTTGTCTTTCTTGAGCTGGGGAGCCCAGATCTGGACACAGTACGCCAGATGTGTCCTCACCAGGACAGAGTAGGAGGGGAGGATAAAATCCCTCATTGTGGTGGCCATGCTCTTTTTAGTGCACCCCAGGAAACCATTGGCCGCCTTGGACACAAGGGCACATTGCTGTCTCATAGACAACCTGTTGTCTACCAGGACTCCCAGATCCCTTTCTGCAGAGCTGCTTTCCAGCAGGTCAACTGCTAACCTCTACCGGTGCATAGGGTTACTCCTCCCTAGGTGCAGGACCCTACATTTGCCCTTGTTGAACTTCATTACGTTCCGCTCCACCCAACACTCCAGCCCGTCCAGGTCTTGCTGAGTGGTGGCACAGCCTTCTGGTGTGTCAGCCATTCCTCCCAGTCTCGTGTCATCAGCAAACTTGCTGAGGGTCCATTCTGTCCCCTCATCCAGACCATTGATGAATACATTGAACAAGACTAGACCCAGTACTGACCCTCGGGGGACACTGCTAGTCACCAGCCTCCAACTAGACTCTGCGCTGCTGATCACAGGCCTCCAATTAGACTCTGTGCCGCTGATCACAACCCTCAGAGCCCTTTAACAGAGAGTCACCCACTACTAGCACTCATCATTTCCTCTACCAAGCGTTATGAAGTACCATCATCTACCGATTGGATAAAGAGTACAGAAGTCTGGAACCCTCTGCTGGGGGTTCCAGATATTTTTTTTAAACTGATCTTGACAACAGTTGCAAATATTGCCATTTATCAACCAAAAATTACATTTCAAAATAATACTATTAATAGAAAAAATAACTTGTCAATGAAGATTAATAGAATACCATTAGAAGACATGGATTTTCTAGCTTTATTAAATCAGTTTCCTAGGAGCAAATTGTGTTAGAAGATGATCATCTCATGGAATATTCCTGTGCATGTGTTGAAGATTTTTTTTTTACTACCTCAATATATTAAGGCTACAGTAATATGCAAGAATTACTATCCTGATTTCTTATCACGAGTGGTACAGAGCACCGAAGCACTACTCTTTAATGAAAGATTTGCTAAGAAATACTTTATTCATGGTTTAGAGAAGAGGAAAGATTATTACAATTTCTAAGTTGCTAAATTCATTTTAGAAAAGAAACAGCACAGAACAGGAAGCAGAATTGAAAAATATGGAGCACTTGTACGGTATAGCACAAAATGCAAATAAATCACTACACCTCTGAAAGCAGAGAAATTTCTCCCCACCTGACCTCCATTTAGTCACTCTGATGCATAGGAGATAGAAGAAAATGATGGATCTTCTGTCATCCTTACTATTTTCTATTTCATAGTCTGGAAATAAAAGATGAAAATCTCATGTGATGAGATTTTAATGTCATGAACTATGAAAGACGGTTAAGATAGGAATCCTGATCTTCTGAGTACCTGAGAACAGTAAAGTACAGCACTATTCTCCAAAGCTTACTGTAATTTAAGATTTTTAAAAGCTTGTATATAATTTGCACCTATATTTCTTTTTTTGGAGGAAATAGGGCTTACTCTTAGTTTAATAAATTCACTTACAGGGTAAAAGGAAGCACTAAGAACAGAAATTTTAAAGGAATACCAGGAATAGCTGCTTACAACAATAGAGATAAAATAAAAATACTGTGAGGTGCTGAAATGTAGACTATTTTCTCAAGGCTTAACCGATACTTAAGAGTTGGCATCTGTGACAAATTGGTTCTGGATTATTAGTCAGACTTCAGGCTATCATTAAGGCATCAATCTCTCATTCCATGGCATCTGCTCATTCACTAACCTGTGTAGCTTTGTGTCAGATAGTCAATTTTTGTCCAAGGATTTGATAGATGTTAATGTGATTGTTTCAGCTACCATCTTTTTGTTCTGGTTATGGTGGTTGAAGCTTTACTTATTGAGTCTTTTAAGGCTGAAGCTTGATTGGATAATAGACAGAAGTTTTGAATTCATCTCCCCCTCTCTCCTGTCAGAGAACAGAATTCGCTGCTTAAGAGATATGCAGTTACTTTTACCTTTCCCTATGCCAAGCTGGAACATTCCAGTGTTTACAGATGTTGCTCCAGGCTACGGAAGGAAAGTATCTCGATTCCTGAATGGTAATACAGTATCTGTATCATGATCAGACATAGGGTTTTACTAATTTCTCAAAATTAGTGAAAAAGATTTATTTTTATCTCAGTATTTCTAGAATGGTAGGTTCCAAACACCCAGTCTTAATGAGAGCAGCCTGGAAAAAAGAGGTAGGCAAAGCACCTCTATCAAGCCACTTACAATTGGGAGGGAATGGGAAGCAGAGTGGGGAGGATGAGGGGCAAGAAGAAAAATATATAAATTCTTACAGAAAACCTCACTTACTTGGAAAGGCAATTCTTGACAGATTGGTAGCTCTGTGAAATATGAGTATGCTGAACAGTCAGGCCATGTTCCACCCCTCCCTTTGTTAAAGGCTGAAAGGACTATTCAAAGCTACTTGCACCCTTCATCTGATCCAGTGTAACCATACTTACATAGTTTCTCCATGCCTTTGAAAAACCTCTTTTCTCAGTGGCTAATTATGGATTACTAATAAATTTAATTCTCTATATTCAGTACCTGATGGCTGGATTGCTTGTTTGATTCTTATTGACTGAAGGTGAATGCTAACCTGACTTGCTTACCCTAAAGCTCTGGATAAAATCTTAGCAAGTATTTAACCAGAGCTATTTTTTACTTAAATGGGTAGTATGAGGAAGTGTTCCTGTTAAAGCACCTTATTTAATTCAATAACCATTATAAAACCTACAAATACTGCTCTAATAATTTCCATAATACATTTATTCATTTGGGTCTATAAAATTCAGCACCCCTAAAATTAAGGCACTCAAGCCAACCTAGAATAAAAAAAAAAAAAAACCAACCCAAAAAGCTTCTGTATGGCAGTTGTAACTAAGCACTTGGTAACAAATAGGCACAAGGACAGCTGTATGACAGATCTTCTGTACTATGAACTCCAAGAAGTTTTCCATGCTAATAACCCCTGGAGTCAGTTATTTCATTCTAAAAGATGATGGTATCCAAGGGTACAAAAGTTGAATGGTTATACCATCGACTCCTTGCCAGCCCCGTTTGCTAGCTTCCTAAAGCTGTTGTCCTATAGGCATAGACAGTATTTTGTAATCACAGTCCTATAGTGCAACAACGTAACACAAAAACCTGAAAATCTGGGTGTTTGTTTTCAGGGTATGTCTGTTGTATCAACTATAAATAGCAGTTGACAGCTATTTGATTGAATGACTAACCAAGCATTAATGCCAATTTATATTACTATCAACAATTTGCATTACCATATCAGATAAATTATATATATTAATATAAGGTTGTTTAATCGCACCTGATCCCCTTTTAAAAACAGAGTCTAACCCAATAATTTTCTAAATCAATAGCATAAATAATAACTAATTTTAGTGATCATATTCAACATTTTAAAATAAAAATAAAAAAATACATCATGGAAAAAGAAACCTCAGGTAAAACAAAGATCAGATTTGAATAGTTAGGTAAACCATGTGTCTAATGGAATTCTTTTCTAAAACCTAAAAACCGATCCTACATTTTTAAGGAGATGAGACATAGTTCATATAAAACAATGTTCACTGTGAAGCAATAACGCATGGAATTTTTTAGTTTTAAAAATATCTCAGACAGGGTTACTTGCCTCCTGTGGAAGTGTGCAGTGCAAAACTGTAGTTCCACAATAAAACCAATATCTGTTTGGTGCTATGGTTTCTCTAATTAGTATTGCTGCTATTACATATCTGTCAAACATAGGATGGACGAACAAAACCTAATTAGCTGCTTAAACTCATTTATGTGCCACATTTAATCTTGTGCTTGTCACATTTAAATTTGTTTAAACCTTAATAATATTCAAGATCATGCACTTGTATTAAAGGCAACGTGTGTTTGAGCCATAATGAATTGCTGATATTAAAATATTCATTATGGCTCAGACAACTTTTTTTTTTATTTATTTATTTATCTAGGTGAGTCATTTATCTTCCTTATAAGATTTATGAGGTGGTTTTACTCAAACCAATGAAAACCAAAATCTAACGATTTGTTTTGCATTTCTTATGTTGTTAATTCAGCCATATTGCCGATCACTAAGCCTCTATAATTTTAGTATAGAACATGAATCCAACTGAAAACAACTACTTAACTTAATACAAATATTTAATTTGTATTTCACATAAAGCATATATACTAGCTTTATTGCATTTAAAGATGTTAAAATATCTGGGAAACTACTTACTGGAGTTTCTTAACTTCTTTATAAATATTTTGCTAAGGATGTGTAAGAGATATGAAGCTACTTTAGCTATCAATATCAAGATGTAATAATTTCCTGTGATAAAAAGAGATGTTAAGAAATGCCATCATTTAAACTATGCATCTTTGAATTCACATTCTGAAAAGCAGCAGCATACTTTCACTATTCTAAGATGTCCTACCAGTCAGTATTATGCATCAGTAATTTAATACATACATGTTACTATGAAGCAATAGAATGTTATACCAAAAAATAGAGCAGTGGTTTCTACATGCGTACAATGCTTGCATTAAAGTTTTATACATAAAGAGGATGTAGGACTTCCTATAGGAAGGCAATTAAGAAATTAATTTTTAAGGCTTCTTGATGCTTTTGTCAAACAGGTAACAAGGGCCTTCACAGAGCTGTATGTAGGAAACTAATAGTGAGCTATGACAGACATATCTAACTCAGTATCTGACACAAGAATCAGGCTAGTGGATCTTCAGAGGCTTAGACCAGATACCAAGAATAATTTCTGCACGTAACACCATTGATACATCGAAATATTTTTGAGGATCTGAGCCTTAGGCTAGATTCACAAAGGCAAGTTTTGGGCGTACTGACAAATGTCAAACTTCACTTCATGATCCCACACTGCAAAAGGTGGCTTCAGATCCTATCTCCTGACTCTTGCAAGAGTTTCCTAACTGCTGCCTACAGACTGGGCAGGATGGTTCTTCAGGGCTGCTGTACTCACCACTATGTAGTCAAAAGTAATAATAATAAAAAAATAAATCTAGGTCAATGATTAAATATTGCACCTGGAAATCTTGTGTTTCCAATACCATATTGTAAGGACTGTTATAGTATTTAAAAATTAAAATATTAATTAGTTAAAATACAGTATTTTCAACTAAACTGTTTTAAGAAAAAAGACACTGATTTTACACAGTGGATCTGATTTATTCAGCTTGGATAAATCTATACTGACTCGGCAGTTATCAACATCCAGAATAAAAATATACCCAATATATTTTTCTTATATTAATATGAAAGGGTAAAACATAACCCTTATCTTGGAAAGAGTGACAGTTTTCAAGTGCAATAGGTTTAATGTGTACACTGTAATAACCTTATATGCTAATAACAGGAAATAGTGCTAGCATACTATAAAAAGGCTATTTCTTCTTTTCCTATACAGCTGGTAAATAAATATACAGCTGCAAAAATTTCAAGATCCATACAATAAATACCATTAGCACCTTGTGGGGAACTGTGCAAACAGAAATAAATTCTTGGTAAATACTTTTGTTAATCCACCAGCCTTACATACCTTTTCTCATCTGCCACATAAAACTATTAAAAGACATGTATAAGTAGCTATCTAAAAGGGGATCTTTTTCTCCTTTTCTGATTAGGTAATATTACTGTACATCATTCCAGATGTTATCTACAGGAGGGAAGTCAATATTTATGTCCTACATGGGGGCATGTATATAAATATTTGAGTACACGTATTGACAAGGGATGGTGAGAAAGTAGTAGTATTACACTAATTGAAATATATTGGTAGAGAATTTTGCCTTAATGAAATTACTTCATGTATCCAACTTCAAGATCTTCAAGGAAAGGAAAATATTATGAAACTCAAAGACAGGCAAGGAGTATCTACTTAGAGGAAATGAGATGCATGCAATAAGATTTTCTCCAATAAGATAAGAATACATATTCAAAATGAAAAAAAAAAAAATCAGAGAATATATCTATCTTGGGATGATATTATTAACAATTTCAAGGCCATTTTTTTTTGTGTTTAATAAATATTTTTATGTAAGAAAGCTAAGGCAACAGTTGAAATATTCCCCCCCCCCCAAGTTCTCTGACCTGAATGGGAATTTGACAAATCCTCTAAAATCCTAGACTAAGTTTTCCTGATACATCTAATATTGTGAATTTGAACAACAGAAATTTGCACTTATTATTATTGACATTAATGTGATGACAAAAGCCTAACTTTTACTTTAGACGCTACTAAACTTCCAACAGGGAGTAAGACGCTTGCTTCCATGTCTGTGTTAACTATTTTCTTTTTTCTTCTCCTTTTCATTATCTGCCTTGCTTAAAGAGGTTGATTGTTAATCTACATTTGGTGTACAGAGAATAAATTCATAATTGGCCTTGTCAATACAATTCTTGGTAAGTTACAAGTCCTTTTGCACTTTGCTGTCCAAACTAAGGTAGGCTGATTTATTCAAGTTATCACATTTTCTAAGCTGTTACCCCTCTGGCAGCTATCAGTATCCATCAGAATCATAGGCCTAAACCAGCACCTTAGTACTTCTACATCTTTAGAGAACTATCCTAGTCATAAGGTTGCAAATGAGATTCATTCATTGCAACAGAAAGCCAGTGTTGATTCTTTCAACTTTATGGTCCAATAATCAGCAGAAAACAGCTATCATGTCATCCCCATTTTATTTTAACCTGGATTGACTAGCTCAGCTCATGCCTCTCCTCACTGAAACAATGAACACCTGAGGGGAATAGCTTTCCTAGATTTGTGGCCCATTTAAATGCTTAGAGGTAGATAAGATGGAAGTTTTCAGTATGGTTTTAAATACAGTCTATACTAAACATATTGGCACTTCTCCAGTTTGCTTTTAAGATTGTTACATAGTCTGTTTAAAAGTCTGATTAAAATACAAAATAAAGTAATTGGAAATCTTATATTACGTCACATGCTGTCAAGTCTCCTCCTTTTAGTGAGGAACAGGCTATGTAACAATTGTAACATTTTTCATAAGTGTTTTCCTGAGTTTGAGTACATTCACACGGCTCTCTCCTGCCAGTTAAACTATAAAACTTGTATACTTACTGTAAAAAAACATAATTCTGCTATATTTAGAGCATAAAATGTTATAAAATATTCTGTTCCCCAAAAATGTAGTGAGCTCATGCCCACTGATGCTGAGCTGGATGCTTGGTTGGTTTCACCTATAGAAATACATTGAGAAAGCAACTAAAATGGTACCATGTGTCCACAGTTAGGGTAACTGCTCTAAGGAGAATGCAGGTTTTTCAGCTTATGTGTGGTGCAATGGCTAACAAGCCAAAGTAGTGTTCCAAAAATATAACAAATTGGAAAACAAAGCAGAAACTGAAAAAAAAAAAAAAAAAAAAAAAAAAAGAGAGCAGGTAGTCACAAATATGATAGATGGAAGCAAAAGAGGTTATGTAATTTGTTTGTACTCAGACTAACCATGAGAATGCATGAGTCCCTATCTTAAATCAGATAAAAGGCTTTTGGTGAACTCCCTCTATATAATAGCTTGCCACATTGTTTTATAAATTCTATAATCTTTCTCAAGTATTACTTATAAATCAAGTAGCAGAAACCTAATTGGAAGAGTTGTGATGATCACGTGTCATTTGTCTTGTCATCTATGCCTTCTTGAAGAGAGGACTGGAAATGCTAACTCGTCTCTGAAAACATGCTATTGCAGTAATGCAGTTTTGAAAGTCATATTAATATAGCATCTTATATTTATCTTGTTGTGTAGAGCAGTGGCATGATGATGCGCTGCATATGGAACAAAGAAATAGCATAGTAAATCTGCATAGCAATGTTCTATTCCCACATTTAGGCTTCTAAAATTGTCACAAAATAAAATAGCATGAGCATTAGAATACACTATGCTTCTTAGACAATTTCATCATAATTTGTCATTCATTCTGAGATATTCACTTGTCTAAAAGCAATTAAAGCTTAATTGCTGCATAACCTGAATAATTTAGAAATGCAAATTAGGATAGCAGGCAAGCAAGTATGTGTTCATTAATTTCTTTGTTATCACCATCTGTTTAATTAAAAAAATGAGTTTTACTGAATGACAGCTTGCTAACGATATAAACGTTTTCCTTAATTGAAAATGTCTTTTGCAATTGAGGTCAGCATCTGACAAAAATTTTTTTGAGCTTGTGCAAAAACATTCTATCTAAACAAATTGTAGTATTTTTAAATTCATATTAAAAAACATTGCCAACATGTGCAATGTAATTCAAGAAATGACATCTTCACTTCTTAATGCAAAGTCATAATTTTAGCAAAAAATCGTTGCTTTGGAGAAGTGATGGTTATTACAGTTGATTTGTCTTTTCTCATGATAAGTATAAACAATTTATCATCTTTATTATAGAGGTTTTGAAAACTTTTCTAAAATCCAGACTCAAAATGTGAGTACCTCTGGCAAAAAAGAATCAAGGGGGAAGAAATGCTTGAAAACATGGACTATATGGTACGGTCTTTGTATTAGGGAACTAATGTAGTATTTCAAGTAGAATCTTCTTTATGAAGAAGCTAATTCTTTACATAAATACACAACTGTTCATACCTGTTATATATCAGACTCCATTTATTCATTCAGAAAAAAAAAATCTACTACATTTACACACTTCTCAATGTCCTGTGAATACTGGATCTTATGTTTACCTGGTCTGTTTAGACCAACTTAAAACTGGGTAATTGAGACAGATCTATAAATAAAAAATTAACATGTCTGCAAGCCTACTATGTTTCAACTAAAATTTAAGTGAACAGTACCATGCTTTCTAAGGATCAGTAAACTAATTATCTAGGACTGAAATCCCAGAGAAATGAAAGGCAATGTTATACTACTGTACTGTAAACTCAATAATTATTCACCTTATGTTATTTACAAAACTAATTATATTACTTTGTTATAATTTAAGTTTTGCTTGGCTTTTGCTTCCTCTTACTGTGTTTATGAGATCTCAGCAATAAGAGGCTACATAAACATAATAGTTTCCCCTTGAATAACTTCTACTATACCCAAGCCCCCACTGTACTGTATACTTATACACAGTAAATACCTTTAAAAAGCAAACAAACAACAAAACCAAACCACAAGTTACAAGTTCTTATCAGCATTGGTTTATCAAAGTTGCACGCTCCCAATGTTTAGCAGTGTTCATTTGTAAGTACCATATTTATGTTTTTATGCATCAGATGATCAAACAGTTTTGCTAGATATTTTTCATCCTTTCACTAGATGGCAATATTGTATTACATTCCAGCATGTAAGTAACATTTAAATAAATAAGGCACAAAGAAAAGCCAAGTAAATTACATTAGTGCATTAAAAAAAAAAAAGGGATAATTTAATTAAAAATTAACTTCAATATCTTGTATTTCCACAGATTCTCTCAATAAGAATATCACTTCCATTTTCTCTTTGATAAACCATGCCCCAGCTCTTTGGCTGTATATTGAGATACTTTTTTTTTTTCCCCTGAAAATGATACCAACGCTACTTTTACTAGTTCCCACTGAGGATTGTCAATTCCTATTTCTATATACATGATAAATAAAGGCAAACTTAAGTCTAAGTGAAAAAACATTTAATGTTACTATTCAAAATCTTTAGCACTCTTTTTTCATGACTCCTGCTTATGAGGTGGCATTGTTTGGGATCCTTACCATGTAACCTTCCTAATCCATATAGCTTGCTGAATTTTTCCCTACCCTCAACTATAAATCACATGGAATTAATTCTCTTGATGCTCAGTTTAAAAATGTGTTTGCACTCTTTTCTGTATCTTTACAGCAAGAAATAACTGAAGCGGGAAACATTATATGAAGCAGAAGAACGATTAAACTGTTAAAGGGAAGGAAAATGTATTTAAAGAAGAATGAGAAAGTTACAGTGACAGGACCTGCTTCTGAGGTGTATTCTAAACATTAATTGTACCACGACACAGAACCTCAGTCAAGCCTGCATGCTCAGGTCATTAGGCAAAAGATTTATTTTTAGTTTTCCAAAATCACTAGCTGTATAACCTCAACAGGAAAGACTGAAACAGTTTGATTTCAGATGACTGAACACTGGCATGCTTCAGGAATATTTCTGGTTGGTAGGAAATAAGGTATTTAAGATTCAGTTTTTGAGAGCTGGTGAGAACTAGCACTAGCACACACAACCTGCAGAGTCTAGAGAAATTTTTTAATGATAAAAGTTGATTAAGAATCAGTCCTGATGACAGTAGCCTTATTTTCCTGACACAAATCTACACTTCTCCACTGGAAAACTTTTACAGGTTGGCAAATCAAAGAAGTCTGAAAAACAGTTCCCTACATATTGGGCCACTGGCTATGAAAAGTATTTGATAATTCTCTCTCTGGCTTTTTAAAAGTCATCTTGTGTGATCTGGATTAGAATTGACTATCGAGTTGTAGCATTTACTGTAATAAGATAGCTAACTTTTTACAGGTAGGGGAGCACTACCTCAGAATTAGCAGAAGCTTATTAGAAACAACACTCCAAGATACGTACATCTCCCATTGGCATATTTAAGAGATAGCCAAACAGTTAATTCCAGTAGGCATCCAAGAACTTACAGTCCAGCATTGACTTACTAATGACGATGCATGTAACAGCTGTAAACCAGGGCAATAAACCTTGTATTAGAGCTTATTATAACCTATTAATTTCCTGACTGAACTAGAAGATCATTATGCTCTAACAGAGATGATAATTTCAGATGTGAATCTTTTAGGACTGTAAGTAGCTCCTTCTAGATATATATCATTGAAAGAAATCTGTCATTACAACAGGCCATATAATCCATTTCATATCTTTTATTGACCTTTCCTCCTATTTGAGTCTTAGAGCATCACTGCTTTCAAGATATTTACTCTAATTAAATTTAAAATTCTGATTTACAAGCTAAAACTTTTTTCTTTTTAACTTTATGTTCTTCAGCAACACATATGCATTAGTTCTCTTTCTGCTTCAGTGTTTAATTTCTGAATATATTTTAAACCAACAATCAAATCTACTTTAACTCACGTNCAACCCAAATTGTTTACAAAGAAAACTCTTTTCCCCTCAAGCATCGGTCAGCTGCTGACTGATGTTAGTGAAAGTAACATGGAATTTATCAGCGTGACTTCTTGTCATGTTGCTTAGGAATTATTTCCATATGGAAGAATTGAGGAGTATGAAGAATTATTAACTAATTTTACATATATCTTGTATGTAAGATATAAGCAAATTTCTTCACCTGGACTGGAAATAAAAAAACTAGTAGTCACGACCCCTCTGAATATCCTTAGTCATAGGGGTGGGGTGGTTGGTTTGTTTTTGGAAAACTAGTCTGGCCAACTTCAAACATGAGAGCTGGCAAATTGCAAATTTTCTAATCCATGAACAATCACACCTGTCTTCATTATAATAACATCCAAAATACACCACCAAAATTATAACATGCAGTCACACACTTTCTTTGAGGAAAATTTGTTATCCCAATAATTTAAAGATGTTTATACAACTACACTCCTCTAAGAGAAGAGAGGATATTTTTAAAGTGCCGTAATGCAATTTCATTTCAGCCAAAAAAGATAGTTCACATTATTTAACGTTCTTGATTTCCACATAACCTGGAACTTGTATAGATCAATACAGAAAAAAAAAAGTAATCACTGAACAGTTAGTAGAAGAAGATTATCCCTTCAAAAAAATCTTCTCCAGGTCATCCATCCTAGTTTTCAAAAATCCTATCAAACATACATTTATCCCTTTCTCTGTGTAACCAACACAGCCTCCTTTGGTTCACGTGTTCTTACTACTATTCTTTCAGGAGTGGCGTGACAATTAGTCTCAACTAATATGTTGTTATGCTGTTTTAACTCCATTTAAAAACCAAGAGTGCCATTTATGCTGGAGATGTCTGCATTTTGTTTTAGTGTTTCTCTCCCCC
>VZSZ01008383.1:255637-440472 GCA_013398815.1 Ibidorhyncha struthersii | reverse complement strand
CCCCCCCCCCCCCCCCCCAGTTACATCAGTTGGTACAATAAAAGACATTAGCTCTCCCTACAAACCTTGTCCTGCTAAAGATCGTTTGTAACAGCAAAACACCACCGATAGCTTTCCCTGGAAAGTGATATAGGGAACATTCATGGAAATAGAATATATCTAGTCTAGTTCCTTACTGCCTTATGCAATAACATCATCCATTTGACCACAGATCAACACGAAGGTAATTGGAGTTTTACTCTTACTAATTCCAGTGAAAGGTTGTAGAACCTTGCTACTAATCAATTAGAAACATCTTTTGGCTTTTAGTGAGATTTTGTATATGGACAATTCACTTACTTTTCTTATTTCATCAGTAAGATTTATTCTGAGCTTACGTGGTATTCAGGAAGAGAAGACACATCTTACGAGGCTAAAGAAATCATTGGTTTCTAGACTGTTTAAATAAGATTGTTCCATTCAATTTTATATGTTTCTGTTTGCATTCATCTGTATTGAGCATGGGATACAAGTTATAAACTGCATTCAAGGTCCTCTCTGCACTTACTGTGCAAGGAAATAAATTCTTCCATATTTCTGGTAGGCATACTTTAAGTAATATGGTTTTATATCCCCACTGAAGAAACAATGTTGAAATTAAGATTTTTTTTAGGAATTACCTGTTTCCCACAGTGACCTTGAGCATATTATCTACTGTTGGATTGTGACAAGCACCTAGAAAAAGCATGGCAAGTAGTTGTACGATTCAAGAAATAGTTCAATGACTGTATTCCAGTTCTGGGTTCTAATGTATTGTCACATCAGTTTTGGTCACGGAGGGTTATTTCATTCTAACACATTTATTCTCCTCACTGCTTCCTAGTTTCTTATGGGAGGGAGAGAGAAGAGAAAGAAAAAGGCTCATGAATTTGAAGGCTGAGGATATGTTTTGCTCCTTTGGAGAGGTTAGAAGAAGGTGAGGTTAAGGAGTAAACTTAATGTATCATTTTTAGTATTCTATTTGAATAAATTTTAAATTAGATAAGATGTATACCAGAGTATTTTTGAAGTTCAAGATGCAGGATACTATTGAACTTCTCCCTTTGCTTACTAAATTGGTAATAGAATAACAAAGGACAAATGCATCCTCATTTAAAACCATATTTAGTATGCAAATCACTAATAAGGAGAGTTTGTAAAAACTCTGATGCAAATTGTGTATCAACTTAAGGGGTAAAGTAGTCAGAGGAAAAAGGGTTTGGGTTTTAAGTACTTTAAAACCTTTTACCAAACTTAGACACGTTATTTATTATAGCTATATAATACCATATTTACACCTACGAGTGCTTTTAGTGAATACTGAAAGTGTTTTCTGCATATCAAACATTTACACATCAAAAACAAATGGTGAATGGGCATTCCAGTTGCAATATACATCAAGAGAGCACTGCAAAACTCCAGCAGGAGCATCATTATTTCAGAACCCTGACCTGTGGCTCAGAAGACTAAAGGAACTGAGAATGCACCCAACAACCACCCAACAACTTACAGTGTTATATATGGATATTAGGTTTTAGAAAGTTACAGTAATTCAAAGCAGGGTCTAAGCAGAGTTTTCAAACATGTCTTGTTAGCTGTAAATAAATAGAAGGTAATAGACCAAACAACATGCATCTTGCTGGTATAAAAGTATGGCAACATTCTCTGGAGAAACTATATTGACCAGATGGCTGAGGTACAATCTGATAGCAATTCTCTTTCCTCTGCTCCAAGAGGTAAGGGACAACTGCCCTTCTTGATAGTGCCACCATCAATTACGCTGCAAGGTACAATTTTATGCACGCTTTTACAGGCAAATCAAAAAGAGAAATCTGAAAACTTCACATTTCAATGAACAGTCATACTGCCATCTCAATACTTAAATTTAACAATTACCTGAAAGAAAATAACTAAAAAGGACTAATATTTTATTAATGGTTGGGTTTATGATGAATTCTTGAGAGCTCTATGTAATCCACCATAAAGGGAAAAAATTAAAACAAAATAAATCATATTGTAGTCAGCTGATCCCATGACATTTCTTTCATTTAAGGTCAAAACCTTACTATTTCAGTATAATGATATCTGAAAGTAGACATTGGTTTTGATTTGCCCCTAAACCTAAAATTCAGCTCGAAACATAAAATGAAGTCACAGCTTAATCGCTGTGCCAGAAAACATGGATGACCAGGGCAGCAAATGCCATGTCTGATTTTTAAGAATATCCAGATAATATTTGTTAGATTTTGAACTGAGTTTGATTTATTCTAGTGAGTTCAACATTGTTTCTTTATCAAACATCAGTACCTTTACTAGAGTTGTAACTGCTGTTCACAAGTTTTATGCATGCACTGAATCTTGGAGGAGTTTTTCAAGACAGAAAATATTGTATTATGTTTTTTTCTCATTAGAGAAACACTTACAATCTTGCAATAAAAAGTAATTATTTCAGATTAGATTAATCAATTGTAGACCTCAAATTACGTATTTGATTTCAATTTTATGTGACTGATCTGTAGAACTCCATCTATTTACTACTTCCTTCGCTTATTTATCTGTTCTTGAATCAGGATACAAATTTATAATTTCTCGGAAAATATGGACATTTACATACTCAAATGTAAGAGAAACTTAGAGTGCTATTATTTATTAACCATCTTCAGTAACAGAAAATTAATAGACATGATTGATTATTTAACTACTTCTAACAGCAATGAAGTTGTTGTATTTCTTAATATCATTTTACTTAATTACTATCTTCTGCTCAAGAGTGGCAACACATGAGATAATACATGAGCCTGATAGGACAGTGGCAAAAGAAATATTTTAACTCTGTTTTTCTGGCAAATGAGGAGGATCTAAGCATTTAGGAAGAACTTAGCAACTCTGAGACTATTTGAGAAATATGTAATTATTAAAAAAAAACCTAACAAAAAAAGCAAAGAAAAAAAAACCCAAAAGCCATACCATACAACACTACTAGTGGTAGTTTTTTGTGGGATTTTTGTTTGTTTGTTTTTTTAAGGTAAGAATCCTTTTGGTGCAGCCAGTTAACATTTGCGTTATTTCCCATAGAGAAATAAGAATTTCTGCAAGAGGGTAATGAATATAATGTGCGTGTTGATCTTTTAAAGCCTTTCTTGACAAAGAATATTTAAATAATGCTTCAAGCAGCAACTTTTCTGTGTGCTAAGAATGACTTCTCCAGCCTATGTATTCAGTTAATTTACCAGAGGCAAAGGGATAATTCAAGAAACCATCAGGTACTCTAAACAGCCCCTCAGAGCCCCCACTATTTCTTCACTCCCCAGTCTTTCCTGATGGTGTCCCCTCAGTCCATGTTGTTCTGGCATATTGCAAGCCTCATAAAAAGCCTTCAGATAATCACTATATTCCTGAGCTCCCTGGGAATGAATGGTACAGGAGAGCAAATGGAGCCAAGCATACAGAGTTCACAAATTAAATTAACAGGTATTTTAAAGCAGAAATGTAATTATATATTATGGAACTTCAAAGCTCAATACTCATGTAATCTTCCCATGTTCCAATAAAATATATTTAACATTAAAAAAGTCAGGGAGATGTAAACCCAAATCTGTTAAATAACCAATTGATATAGGATGACTAAGTCATTTCAATGTCTGTAGCTAAGCAGTGCAGAAGGGGGTTCTGTCAGCGTCATCCAACCAAACACACACCCTTTCCTCATGCTCAGATACCCATTCATGTCAGGTTCAACTTGGTCAGCTTTCATCAACATGGAGGAAAAATTCTGCACACTTAAATCCGCACTCCCCTTCTGCCCCATCCAAAGGATAACACTTCTGTTACCTCTCCCAACTGTAACCGCTTCTGCATTAGAAATTAATGGGGCCAAGTTAAAATGAAAATCAAAGTTTTAACTATGTTTTTAAGTGAGAAATATTGACGTGAGGAGTTTGGGGTGTGGGGTTTTATTTTTAGTATTTCTAGCACTACCTAGGTTTTCCAGATGGAAAGATCATGCTACAAAGCACAGCACATATTTGTCTCCATGAATTTCTGTTGTTATGTCTCTGGCTTAATATTCATTATGAATTGAGCAGCATATTTCATTGGTATGTCTCACACAGATTGGCTCTGGGTCTTATTGCCTATCAACATGTTGATTCACCAACTGGTAGACTTTTTTTTTTTTGTCTTCTTTTTTCAGAGTTAATATATAGGAAAAAAAAGGTTAAATTAAAACATAAAATTAACTTTNTTTTTTTTTTTTGTCTTCTTTTTTCAGAGTTAATATATAGGGAAAAAAAAGGTTAAATTAAAACATAAAATTAACTTTAAAATCTTAAAGCAGGAAAATAAAAGAAAGCCCTTATCAATATGGGATTCCATCCAATTCTATTCAGTAATTCTAAAGAGCTTCATCATTGTTCAAGCTCAGCCTAACAGTACCCTGCAATATTGGTGTTTCCACATTACTGCAAAGAGCTTCAACCGATCCAGGCTAAAGCTTATTGAGGCAGCACCTCCTATCTTCGTTCCCCAGACATGCATAATGGGAACAATGCTTATTTGTTTCTGAAGTCTATTAACTTAATATCTAAAGCGTCCTGCACTATACTTGAAAGCTGCTGCCATATGTCAGAACATACGATGGGCCAGTATGATAAGGCTCAGCTCACTGAGGTTCAAGCACTACCGATGGCATTTTCAAATATAACTGTATATAAAAATATGTCTCAAACTCTTTTTGACTTTGCAAAACATGCAGCAAAAAAATTGCTGTGTGTTACACTACTTTATGTAGCCAGTCTTACACTGATGAACTTGGTACTGCTGATGTATTAAATAAAATGATACAGAGAGAGTCAATAATGATGAAAGGAAGTTGGAATGAAAACTTAGAACTGGAAAGCCACTTCCATGAGAAAATGAACATCTCCTTATTTTAAGTTTTACTAGTTTCCTGTTCTTATCATGCACTACAACCCATCAAGCATACCCTCAAAAGACAGTCATTTTCAGTACGGAAAACACTGTCATTTTTCCAGATCAATAAATAAATAAATAATACTTAGATTAGAGTCTCAAACATGTCACTTTAACGATTCCTTAGAAAGTGTATATTATCACTCTTGGTAATAATAATTTGAAAATTTGTTTAATTTGTTCCAGCTTAGATTCGTGTTTCATGTGAGAACTCAACTGCTTTGCAAAAACTTTTATATGAAATTAGCTTCATAGAACAATAACTAAGATTTTTTTTTTTAAAATAAATGCTGTGATTTGACATTTTAAGAGTGAGAAAGTTAAAAGCAAGACTGAAAAGCAAGAGCAGTAGAAGTTTATGCCCAGAGTGCTAAAATTGCGTGCACGTCCTGCATATAATTCAGGTTTAAGAACTGATTACTATAGTAAACTATGAAAATCCAATATTTAAGTTACTTACAAGGAATAAGTCACAAAAGCCAATACATTCTAAAAGGACGCCTGTTACGCTCACAAACAAATCAACATTTTTGTATGGAAATAAGAACAACATTTATTCATCACGACAGAGAATTAAATCCTCAAAATATCTGATGGTTTACTTCTCACACACTTCACTGCTCCTACATCTATGTATTACCTTGCAATCAAACTGAACACCCCATGCATTTTGCTATGTCTGTCATACATGTTCAGATCCAAATGGTCATATATGCTGTAGTCTAAATTGTATATGCAATTAATTATATGTGAGCAACTGTTTAGACCCGTTTTTTTAATTACTAAACCATTAAAACTTGAAATAATAAAACATGTATGCGCATTTTTATTTAATTATAATTGTATCCAAATTAAATGAGCAAAGGTGATGGAAAGATTTTTTCTTTTTCTTCAAGAAAGGCTAAAGGACAGGAGGCAGTTCTAAGACCTACAAATGCGGGCACAGCAAATAACCCCCATCCTAGAAAGCATGCTTTAGTAATGCAGGAGTAACAGTCCAGCCATTCACTTTTTAATAACAGAAATTTTCTGAAAAAGATCAGATTGCTCATCTTGCAGTGACATTGTTGCATCAGCAACACTTCTGTCAGCAATTTCCTGTCCTTCTGTTAAAGCAGCATACTTCAGAAGTATATTTCACCAAGTGTCAAGATTATGAGGACTACTTCAAATCCCCATTGGGCACGTTATTTTGTCAGAATAGAGCAGTGCAATAAACTTCATATTGAAATGTTTGACTAGAGAACGTGCTCAAAGACAGCTTTTGGTTTAAAATCTTGGAATCTGCTCCTGAAGCTGTTCCTTTCATCAGCAGTGCTCAATACTACAAAAATATGCAGAGCAACTCAAACCCTAAAAGGAAATTCAGTGACTTTCCTGAAGTGAGTCTTGCAAATACTTTTAAGTTGTACCTCATTCTCATCCAACACCACTCCTATCTTATCTACTTTAGCAGGTCACACAGTCAGAAGCTCCTGGCAGTATAACTGACAGAATGAATTGAACATCTTAATTAACATATAATATACTTCTTACTGTAGCAGTAGTGTTTATCTGATTTAACACAACATACATATCAAGTCAGTGAGTCAAATGTTTCTAATATAATATTTGCTCCTAATGAGGTAAGTCTAAAAAAAATTTAAAGCTTCGCATATGGAAGTGTTTTATTTCATTTTTTTTGAGAAAGGAATTGTCTTTTCTTTGATTCTAACTGAAGCTCAAAACAGCTGACTTGATTTTATTAAAAATAAAAAATTCCCCAAGACCTCTTAAAAGACATTGTCTAGACAAGTGTGAAAATACCAAGTAATTAGTTAAATATTTTTGTACCTTTTAAGCAACAAAGTTATAATATGGTATAGTGGCCTCATCTAGGAAGTGGTAATGACAATTTAGCATTTTAACTTACTTAGAAGTACTTACAAGTAAATAACTTGGGTTTGCTTCCTGAAGTCCTGACATATCATCCTTTCAGCACAACTATGAATGCCTTTAGATTTATATTTTTTAAATTTCTTTTATTCTAACAGTTAAGGGGCTATTTCCTTACAGACAGCAGCTGGTTTCACATTTTTCATGTAATCTAGTAATAAATGGGTGCTATGTCTACCCATCCATGTTCTCTCTTCACAGGAGAAAGAAGTATGGTTTTATCCCCAGCTACATGAATTGACTAGTTCAAGCTGTACTTTTAACTCCTAATTTGTCTAGTTCAATCCCTGATTGGTCACTAAAGGTATTGGCTATTACATTAAGGCAAAATAAAACATTAAAGGCACAAACCTATAGCAGTCAATACGAGCTCACTTAATGTTAATACTATTAATATGTCAGCTCAGCCTTAGCAAGGTCTTCTGCACGATGCAAGAGTGTGATAGACCTCTTGTGTCTTAATAATTTAAGATTTTACTAAAGAACAATGCAGTCTTTCAAACAAAGTATTTTTTCTCTTGTGCCAAAAAAGTTTTCCGTTCTACTAATTTTGTATTGTAGTTATATTTATTGTAACTAGCTGCAAGTGGCCACTACTTAAGCTATCCTAATGACTCAATTTCATTTATCACTATAAAAGTGAAATTTGACAAGAAAGAATAAACATTCCATTTTATATCATTTACAGTTAGGCAGAACTAAGAGTTACAGAACAAATTTTCCTACATCTGTAAGATATATGATAGAGTTCTAATTTTCTTCTATTAAAAAAATAGAGGAAGTAAACTTACTGGGAGTTTTCTTTTGTTTTGGTTTATTTTATTTAACAATCATGTTGAAAAAAATCTGTGTTATCAATTGGAAGATTGTTTCCTCAGTACAATGTACATCACTTGCATCAATTGACTTTACAGTTTTCCAGTTCTAAGAGCACTTTATGGACTAATCAAATATGTTCTTGGGATACTTTGCAAGATGGAAAGTAAATAGTCACTGCTAAATTTGTCTGTGCATGTATACATATATATGTACACATATAAATAGAAAGGTTCTTTGAGACTTCAAATTCAGCCAAATTTATCCACAGGATCTCAGGCAATATCTTTCTTCCAGCTTATCTGTACCAAAGACAATAATGTCTCTGCAGCTAAAATGCAGGTATCTGTGACATTCTGTACACATGCAATCTGCTCTGGAGGACAACATACAAAATCACTATCGGAACCCTGACTTGTTGCTTCAACATAAGTTCCAAGCAATGAGGTGTTCACCAAGTAGTGAGAGACATGAATACCTGGTGTTAACTCAATTAAACATATGACAAACATTTAACAGTGTGATGGAAAACAAGTTTGGACTGTTTTAGTCATTGTTTGATTGGCAGAAATACTCAAAATGCCAGCTGCACAAGCTACATTTTGCTAATACTTCCATTATGCACTTGAAAATAAATTGTGCACAGCAGTGTTTCAAAACTGGATAAACCCAATTGCATCATTCTGGGAACATAATTTCTGGATAGTTGAAATGATTCTTAACAGATAACAGACATAAAAATTTAATACCTTGCAGCACTTGTTTCTGCACAGAAGGAAATCAGGATCTGCTGTAGCTAAATATGGGATACATTTATAGTAATACGACCACTATACCATTGCTTTAAATGTCAGTATTGATATTCAGCATGATTTTCTATGTATGATGGCTCAAGTCAATTATAATGACAGATAGCATCCCACTGGCTTATCTGATTACCTCTGACCTTTTAACAGCTGCAGAAAGCCAAAACAACCCAAAAGAAGAACTCATGCATATATGACACAAAGCTGGAATTTCATATCTGAGCCACAGTCAAGAACACATCGAATGTCAGCAGATTTCTGACAAAGCCTATAGCAAATAATTTCTTGGATGGTTTGGCACCACAACAGCCTGTCATTTATTATAGCTGAGTACTGACAGGAGACATAAACTTGATTAATTCTATATCAATACATGATATAAAAGTCATTACAACACATAGTTCATTTTAAAAACTTGGAATCCACTACCCAAAGTAACTATTCATTTTGATTATTATTTCTTTTATCAGAAGCTTGGGTAGATGATTTAAAGCTGCATGGGCTTCACAGGGAAACAAAAATCAATATAAAATGCAATTGTGTATATTCAAAAATAAAGCATATATTTTTTGAATAACAGATTACTAACCGACTACTCAGAGAAGTCTCTCACTGCTCATGTGTCCTTGCTTATTCCTCAGAGAGGACTAGTCAGGTTTTAGTCTGATAGCTAATCAAAAGCTTATCTTTGTGTTGATTAAAAAAACCCCATAACCATCAAACACAAATCCTGTTACTTACAGGCATTTAAAAACTAGATCTCAAATATTTTCCTCTTTATAACCAATAGCAGTAAAAAGGTAGAAGTAGAACGAAATAAAGTGTGTTTTATTTTGTATTTCCAGTGTAATGTTATCTCCAGTATCTTAGCACTTGGAAGTAACAGCAGTATGTTGATATGTATAACAGACCTTATCTTTATACCATAGCATTGTATGACAAAATCGGAGAACATATTCGTTTCCTAAGGTGAGGAAGCTTTACGGCTCCAATGCATCCCTTCACCCATGCTCCCAGTCATTATTCTGAAAAAGCCATCCAAAACGAAGCTGCATCTGCTTCTGATAATAAGATGGTGTTTATTTAAACTATCTTCATAACCTTCAATTAGTTTTCATGGGATTCTTCCTCAAACTGGTAATATTTGTTAGAAACTGCTTTAAAACCTCTCTACAAAAAAAAAAAAATCTCTTAACTCACCACCAGTAATATAATGACAGAATAGCACTTCCACAGTTCTACAATTAAGATGAAATCTCAGCCATACTTGAGCAAACGCCACAATTGCCATTATCTTTATGTGGACCACAGTTTCACCCTTAGAAATCAGGGACACCATAAGTTGCCTCTATTGAGATTAAACTGAGAGAATGAACAGTACAATACAACTCAATGGTTACACTTATTGACAAATAAACTTTAAAGAAGAAAAACAAAAAATATAATCAATTAACTTCTAAAATTTATAAGCAGCTACATTTGTAATATCAGGCTAACTGGGAACAATAAAGAGAAAAGTAAAATATTTACAGATTTTGGAAGGGGAATGCATGCTTTTGTCTACACAAGAACTATTATAAAAGAAATTTTACGTAGAGAGTTGCAAAGTTCAGGCTAAGAGGGCAGAAATCTTTTTGGGCCTGTCAACCCTTTTGGCAAATTAAAATAGAGAAGTTTGTGATGCTGTGGAAAAGTTAAGAAAGAGCACAAGGCTTATGTTGAATTTATGACTGATAGAAGAGGGGAAAGGGCAGAGGCTGTGCTTCCCCATCATCTGTGGTAACAAGCCTCAGTGTGGTGGACAACATGCTTGATGTCTTTTGTCCAATGATTATGTCCGTTCTAGGAGAGGAAAATCAGAGCAAGAAGGTGGGGTTGCCTACGGCTTGAGGCAACTGTTGAAAGGTGGGAGCCTCAAAAGGCAAGAGGAAAAAACCCCTCTTCCTTGGGCTCGGAGCGGGGCTGTGCAGCACGAGCCAGGAAGCCATTCGACTGAGTGAACTTGAGCTGAGCTGGCAAGGGTCTTTTCAAGGACAGGATAAATTAGGAATCAAAACTTTTTTACTTACAGTTTGTCTTATCTATTGACTTCTAGTTGCCACTAAAAACTAATTATGCTAGTTCATACTCTAAAATGAAAGCTGTTATTTCTTGGTTGGTTTTAATTTAAAAAGCTTTCTGATCTCTTTGGGAGCTCATTTTAAAAAAAGGGTCTGCCCAGGTCCTCTTAAAGGTCCCATCACACCCACGCACCACGATTACACCCACAGTAGCACCAGCTGCACATTTCCTAGGGCTCTGGCAAGCCAAGTGCAGTCTCATTCCCTTACCCCCAGGGCTCTGCCCTGGCCTACAGTGTTCCCACGGTAAAAATAACGACACCTGATTCAATTGAATGGGGACCTTCTCTCCAATGAATTTCAGAAAACTAAATATTTAAGAGATGAAAGAATGCAATTAGGATAGTAATACATATCAAACAATGTTAATAACCTTTATAAGCAGAGAGAATACCCAGTTTATTCAGCTATCATAAAAAAAATATTAAGCATACTCTGGGAAAAAGAAAAGACATGTTATTTCTGTTCAGGAAAGTAATTAAAAAGTGAACAGAATGGCTTGGCAGCTGCACAATAATCCTCTCCAATATCTCAAACAGACCATACTGGTGCAAGATTCTCCACCCAGCATCACCAGATAAGATTATTGCTGCAGTAATGGATTGCATCCAATTTACTGGAGGTGTTTCTACCACAGAGGAAGCAAAACAATAATAACAAAAGGTTCAAGCAAAATTTTGAAACATTCACATATTACACCTAAAAATGGTAACAGAGAGGAATGTGCCAGAACATTTTCTTGTGTTCCTTCAACAAGCAACAGAAGAACTTACAGATTCTGAGACCCGATGCAGTCAATACATGTCTGCAGGAGTGCAACAGTCTCTCCTCTGAAATATGCTACAGGAAACAACTACAATTTGTAAAGCTCTGTACATGCCATAACATCTATTACAACAGAAAAGTCAATTAATGTGCAATCCAAACCTTGCTTTGGAGTATTATATGCATGCAGAAAAAAAGTCAGTAGCAGTAAAAGCACACTATGTCCTTGAACAGTGGAGAAAATGAGGATGGTTTAATCAATACTATGACAATTTAAGTTTTGTCATCCTACTAGTCAACTCAGTAAACATTTATTATGCAGGAAGATAATGTATAGGAAACAAGGTAATCAGAGGAGAAAAGACCAGTTAGTGGCTTCCTAGGAAGCCAATCCTATTGCATATTCCAGGAGATGTTTTACAGAAGAAACGCTCCTTGAAAGCTTGGCTATCAGATATCCTATACAGCACATTTTTAATGCTTATATTTACATCAGAGCTTTCATTTGAAACCCTCAAATTTTCAAGGTCAAAGAGCCTTTCCCCTCCATTCTGTATGTGCTAATCCTCTCTTCAAGTAAATGCCTAGCCACTGGGTGTTTTACTAGTCTTTCATAAAAACGGAAGGTGGGGAGAAGAAAGAGATCACGGCAGTACCACAGTGCAGCTGACTGCTTCTATACTTCACACAAGGTGAAGCCAACTGATGGGGTCCGATAACTAACTTGCCAGAGAGCAATGCTTCATATTTGCCATGGTGCAGTGAACTTTGTACCAGTGAAAACCCATGTGCTTCCACTCCAGTTTAGAAGCCAAATTTTCATAGTAGATAACTTCTATGAAATATTTGGGACCCACTTATTTTTTGAGGACAGCTGAAACATGGAGCTGAGCATGTAAGTTTTGAACTGCAATGCTAAGGTCTGCCAGCTTCATTTTCACATCAAATGCTGAGGTGTTCAAAACAAGGGACAAATCCTAGAACTACATCTAATGTAGAAAACAGGAAAAGGGTCCTAAAGTTCCTAAACTAACCTTATCCTCTTTAATAAACTGATCTTAGCTGCCAATAAACTCTCTAAGCTTCCACAAAAGATACCTTCTCCTCTGCTTTTAAACTAGAGACCACAACCCAATTAATGATTTGTGAAAAAAATATTGTTAAGGTTGTTTTTCAAACTCCGACGATGTTACTTTACAGTAAGTGGACTTTATTTAATGCTCAATTAGATTTTAATTGCTTGGTGACACTATTCATAATCATCAAACTAGATAATGCTTATTAATAGCAATTTCTGATAGAGTATAGCACCTCAGACCTCTATGTGAATTTGAGAAGACAAAAATAAATTTCACACAGTTGCCAGCTGAACAATCACATTGAACACACATCCCTTGCCTTAATGCTCAGGTAACTTTAAAATACTTGATACTTTAAACTTAGTAATATATATATAATATACTGCAGAGATTAGGGTAGAAATATCTTACAGACCTTGAAATACTTGACACAGCATTAGTGGAGTGGCAGACAGCCTCACCTTAGCTACTGCTATCTCAAGGCAAAGACATAAGTCACCAGATACATGGGATTTTTGTTCCCTTACAGAAGAACAGAGATCAGTGTTCAGACACTATGTTATTTCTTTTTCAACCAGACCTTTTTAATTTTTTTAATCAGATATGTGGTTACTCAAATGATTCATAGCAACATAAATGAAGGTTTGATCTTTACAGAGAGCTAATTATTTCATCATGCATTTCCCCATTCTCATTCCTATCTTAATATAAGCATAGGGAAAATTAAGAAATAGGGATCATAAAAATTAATAATAGGGAAAAAATATTGGAAATAACTTCAGTGCAAATACTACAAATCAAGCAATTACTGTCTCACAGTGACTTCTCAATATTATCAGACACTTATAACACCCCTATCTTAAATTAACAAAGCTATTCTCTGACAGCCAGACATTTTAATACTCACCTCACTATCAGCAGGCTTTCCTCATACATTTCTCCTATGACAAACCCAAATTCTCCCAAGTAACCTGTTCCCTTACTGCCCTATGGGCAAAAAGCTTTCACAGCAGCTGCTTCTAGTTGGTAGTTTGATGCTAACTGGGGGAAGTAATTAAGCCCTTCATCATTCCCTCCTGACCTGCTGCCTTGTAGGTTATTCATTTCCCACTATGGAGCTCAGTCATTCCTAGAAACCACAATACAGTGTATAAACATCTGAAACATGGATTTAGTATGTGGGTATAAACAACATAGGAAATTCAAGCTACTGCCACATGGAACAAGTTTTTTAACTCTAGGCAAAAAGAGTGGGTTGTTTGTTTTCACTTTTTTCATTTTGGTTGGGGGAACCGAGGTCATGACCTTCCTGTCTTCTACTATCAGAAGCTCACTGAAAGCTAATTGTGGCTTTGCACAATTCAGTTCTTCTAGGAGTGTATATATTTATAATGGCTAGTTATGAGAGGAGCTCATGAATTGCTCTCTGGAGAGAAAACGTAGAACCCGACAGAGCAGGAAGAGGAAACCCTAGGGAAAGTCTGTCACCAGTTTTTCAGGTTTACACAAACATCAGCCGCTTTGTTCATTCTAATGCATTGCCTTGTCAGGAGCAGGGTTTTTTTTCCATTCCTGTTTCACCACCCAGATGACTAACAAGTCTAATGCTTGGTTACCAAGAAGTTTGCTTTCAGACTGTGTTTTCCTATCACTCTTCTACATTTAGTAAGAGAGACCCTATAGCGACCACTGTGTGCAGTTGTCTTAAGTGACCCATGCATTTACTTTCTGATTCTGATGACCCAAACTGTAAGTACTGCTAGTATCACCTATAGTCAGTTCATACGGGGGTTGTCAGACGCAGATCAACAGGACTAGAACAATGTAGGGTATGAAGATCAAAGTTAGATGGCCACAAAAGAATGTTTGGCAGTTGGAAGGAGAAAGTCCATGCCTCTGCCCACAGCACATATGTGCTTTAATGCATAAAGAGTTACCTTGATTGCACTTTTCATCTTTATGGTATGGTACTATAGCAGCCTTTAGCATTACAGTGAGAATGATACATTTCCTATTGGAATATTTTTCTATGCTGTTTTCCAAGCCATGTTTTCTCTGTTCCTTTTAGTAATTAAAATAATCCCCCTCTCACATTCTACGGAGAGCAACCTTTCTTCAATTTTAATTACTGGCTTTAAATCACTTCCAAAAGGCAAAATTAAATTTTATGCAGTATTTTATGTAATAAATCAATTATTTGATGAAATTAACATCTAACCCAGTAAACCATCCTCAAACTTTTCCAGAATTCATTTGGTAAAATTTACTTATGAAATCATATTTTCATCTAGTTTTGGTGTACATACTGCGAACACAATTTTACACACTTAAGCAGTCTCACTTGTATCAAGTATACAAGTTATACAATATTATGCATTATTTATACCACCATGTAGAAAAATCTCACATGAAATTATCGTTTAAATTTTCATTCCCAAATGTAACATCTTAATTGTTTAGTATGTGCTAATTCTCTTAAAATAGCTTCTTTAGTCATTAAAAATAATTAAACCCCACATATTCTTTTCCAATCCTTGGCATACAATTTAAAGAGATCAAAACTTTTTTCCTTGAACATAACATGATAGTCAGAAGTTTGAACTCCATGTCAGGACAAGACTTAGAGAGGCACCATCCTCTTGGATGTAAACCCAGGTAAGAGCTCTGGAAGGTGCTTTGCACTGGAGGTGCAGAAGAAGGCACAGGACTGAATAATTCCCCAGAAAGGCTACCTGCTGTACTGTCTAGATGTATCTTAAGTAGTTGTTGCATTAGCTTGATTAAAACACGCAAGTTGCAAAGGGAATGGAAATGCCTGAGTCCTCATTTTCAGCTGATTTGACTGGGAGTTACCTCCATGTCCCTAGAGTGCATTAATACCTTAGATACTTTGATACCTAAAATACTCTCACAAGAACTCAATAGCATGTAACATAGTTCCCAGCTGTATTTAATTAGTAAAGCAAGTATATCCTTTTTTCCATTCTGTTAATACGTTATGATTGAATACTTGTCAACCTACAACACATTTCCAACAGTGACTAAAGGTTATTGTTGTAAGAGAACACCAAGTTATATGATAGTCTTCCATAGAGCTTGTTAACATTATCAGAATTGCTGGTGAACAGGAAAAGTTATCCCTTGGGTATAGGATAAAGGAGTGTAAAACATTATTGCCTTCCTTGTGGTAGCTCTTTCAATAAATCCCTTTTTAAATAAAGTCAGGAAAACAACACAGCTCTTTTCAGTTTCCCTGTAAAGAAATTACAGCTGTACATCCTTTACTTTCATGTAATTTCGAATGAAAATTAACCAATATTAAATATTGATAGCTTTTCTCTATTGCTAGACTTGATGAACTGAGCATTTAAATTGGCAAAAATTTGGCATATTTTTATTTTAAAAGATGCTATCAGTAAGTGTCATCATTTATGGCAAGGGCTATTTTATATAAAATTTACAAAAAATGTGATTTACTTCTAAATACTGGATTATTTTCAAACCCAGCATCTTTCCATAACTTTTTAGAATGGAATAATAGTTTGCTTTTTTAAAAAATTAAGAATTGAATCTGTAGGTGGCACTGTTTCTCTTCAGGAGAAAAGACAATCGCACAATGAGGTCTAGAGTCCAAAACGTCCTGGTGAAACTGCTGAATTTATGCAAGAGACACAAGTCTTAAGGAACATACTTAAACTAAACATATGTATGACATACACTCTGAATCTACTAATATAGTCTTTCTATATAGCATAGTAATTTCATATGATTTCTGTTTGGACTGCAAGTTATTAAAGAATTTGAAGATCAAGAATATGCAACAGATTTGTATTGATTAAGATTTAATGAATTAATGAATTTAGCAATCTTAATTGACAAAAAATAGTTTAAAAGATACAAGAGAGTGTAGAATTCAGCAAACAATACTTACTAAATCCAACGCAAGGGTTCATGCATGTAGTTTGATTTAGGGTACGCCGTATAATTCAGTATATTTTTATTTTCTTGGTATGTCATTCCAGTATACATTCATCCTTATGTCAGACCAGCTTTTGAATGGTCAAGATAATTGGAAGTTTAATAACTTTTTTTGACTCTCATAATGCAGACATTCTAGATGGAACAAAGTATCTAATAAGGGAATTTTGATAATGTATTTAGTGTTGGTACTGGCAAGTGCAAATAATAAATGTATGTATTGATTTCTGCTTGGTGACAACACAAAGCAAAGGCCAAGTAGTCAGCTTTTAATCTTGAAACTGCTATGCATTTGAAATTGTAGAACTGTGCATTAAGTTGCTGTTTAACAGGATGTAAATAGGACCCAATCACCTTTTTACTAAGGAAGAGATAAGCTTAAGCTATAAAGCCCTTCCAAGTGTTCACAAGAACAGAATATACCAAAAAAAACGACACACTTCTAACAACAGACCTGCTAATTGCACTTCAGTGCAATAAAATATGAAGGACATCAGTGAAATATACCCACCTTTATTTTGTTTATGCTTTGTGACAGCACTGAACCCTTGAGACACAGGGTGACCACAAGCCCCCCTATTCCAAGAAACAGCAGCCTCAGACTCCCAAACTTTGATACTCCTCATGTTCTCGGTTTGAAATTTAAACCATAGTCTTAGTCACAGACATAAACATTTCTTCAGAACAATACTATATATAAACATACTATATATTAAACGATTGAGCACCATCTCCTGCATATAAAACTGAAACAAGAAATATGTGATATGAGATCATGAAATATGTACATGAGATCATGAAAAGATTTCCTAAAATTCTGTTGTCAGGAAACCTTCATTTCAATGTTAAATTTAAAAAGATTTATTGGAATGTAAACATCAATCTCAGAAGCCCACGATGCTATGAAATGGGTCATACAAACCTGGAGACGATATGGCAGGTCATTAGATATGGCAGGTAAAAGGTGTTATCAACTAGTAAAATTATTATTTGCTTCAAAAGCAGATGAAATCTCATCCACATTTCAAAACAAATAATAGTTACATAACATTTTTTACTTCTCTGTGTCATAAAAGATGCCACATAAATGTGCCTGTATTGTAAAAGTACATTTATTATAAGAATTCTGTATTACAAGAATTATATCCTCATTATGTGGAAGAGCTCAACACATTTTATAACCTATCACTGAAACCTCACAGCATCTATATGATTAATAGATTCACTACATTTTGTAATTTTGAAAATAGATAGGGTGGTTTCTCGACCATCAGGCACTGGACAAGCTACGTCCTAGGAGATTTTGTCTACATGCCTATTCTCTGGCAACAAGACCTTCATAACATAAATAACCATTTCTGTGTATAAATATAAATATTTTTACTTTAAGTTTCCCTCCCCATTGTTTTTCTGTTCCTTTCTCAAAGTATTTATATGTGGTTTACATGAAAGAAAACAGGTTTCTGTATATTGAAAATAGAAATTGACTATGGATTTGTATAACTTAAGCAGTTTAAATTTCAGATGGAAACTTTAAAATGTGTTTTTAGAGTATCCAAAAGGAAGCTATGTTTTTGATGTCACAAAAGCATCACTCAGCAAATGCAAAATTAGATAAATAGAAACAGCAGCAGCAGAAGAAAAGAAGTGTGAGCCTCAGGGGAAATTAAAGGAGATGTGCAATTCTCTAGCTGCACAGATCCACATTAAAGACAGAAAAATGCATTTAAGGATGTCTCAGTCTGCTACTTTTTCAATGTCTATCTCTTGCCTGTTGTTGTTGTTTTTCTAGAGGCCTTAGTGAAAAGTACCCTACAGTTTACATTGCTTTGGGGCCATTTCCTCCTTGGTTCCATTCCTAAGTCAATAGCTGCTGTGAATAAGTTTCCATTTTACACATTTCATTTCCCTGGTTTTGCAAGTAGTCACCAAAGGAGAGCAGAGTAACAAAGAAAGGGCAATGGGAACATTCACTCTCATTGTTTAGTACGGACACAGAGAGTGGCTGAAGGGGCAGGGAAGGAGACAGAAACAAGTCCCAGCCACTCCAGCAAGAACATATTAGATCATTTATGTCCTGTCACAGTTCCGTGCTACAATAGTTTTTGCAATTAGAAAAGATGCAAAGGACCTTTCCCCAAATCTGGCATACTGTACTGAGACTTTAGTCCATTATGTAAACACTTCAGTCTGATTTAGGCCTGAAGGATAGTGCTTCATTTGTCATATCACAGACAGACTCTCCCTTGCGTGGCCTTCGTGTACTTAGACAGTGGCAAATCTGCCCCTCTGTACTTACCAGGCAATCTGCTAACCCCACACCTGTAAGGTAAAGTAAAAATAAAGATTATTTTCTCTGCACAAACACAACAGGTAAATATTTTGTGTAGATAGAATCGATGGTTCACGTAAAAAAAAAATCAGTTTCAAATTAAAAAAAAGGAAAGTAAAAGCATTTCAATATTACTGTGCTTTCATCAAGTAGGAAAGGTCTCAAACTTTCTTAACTGTTGTTTTAGTTGTATTTCTTGATGCAGTTTATTGAGCAAATGCATTCTGAGAGCTTTAAATTGAGATTTATTTGTCCTTTTGCTAATCATGAATCAACTTTCTTTTAGATCAATTAACTAAATCTCTTTGGAGGCAGCTCAATGCATTCTTTATGGATGAAAACCTTTGTTCTTTATTACCCATATCTCTCCACCCCAATAAATACAATTAATAACCTACTTGTTCACTAGTGTTTGTAACTTCCAATGTTTCACAGCAATTCATTTCTTATGACTTGCTAACAAAAATAGATTTGAGTAAAACATCAATATTAATATGTGCTTATGTTCTCCCTTCTGTTCTTTCAAAAGTATTTAGTTTTCACAGAGAACTTTATAATGGTATTACTCATGTCACTATAAAACCTCAATGATTTTTTAAAAAATCTCTTTACAAGTGTAAGTATGTTACTACTGCAATACATGCTAGAGGTTCTTTTTTCAGGTAGCATACATAAAAACAAAATATATTTAAAGTTTCCACTCTGAAATTCCCAACTAGAAAACCTATTTAATTACAGTATTTATTAGCACAGGAAAGTATCTTGTCCTAATTTGTTCTTGACATATTACATTTCCTGTAATAGTACCTATATCCTTCTTTTTGTTAAAAATCATCCTGAGATGATAATTATTCTAGCTGAGGGCCAGGGATTCAATAACAGCTGAGACAAAGCACAGCCTGCCAAGAACTGTACTGCTTTGCTCAGAGTGCATCTGAGTCAATTTACATTTAATGAAACAGGCCAAAGGCTCTCTGACCATCTCGAAACGGGATCCAGCAGCCCCACGACCCATGCTGTCATGTTAGCTCAGTTTTGAACTCGTATGTGAGCCCAAATCCCTCACTGCACACACTGTTTTGATTTGTACTTGAGTTTGATTCTGGGAGGGAGCCAGCCCTGCCCTGGCAGCGAAGCTGTGACTCTTAATGAGGCCGGCGCACTGTCCTGCCCCGTGAGCCCACCCGACTGACAGATCACTCTGTAAGCCATGGCCTCCCAAACCGCAGCCTTGGTCGTTTCACCCAGGCCCTGAGTGAACCTGTCCTACGCCATTCCCAGCATTTCTGTGCAATGCCGGGCACAGCAGAGCCGTCCCGCTTTGGGGGTCCTTGCTGGCCCCAGCCGCTCTGGCAGCTGCGCCTTGGCAGTGCCACAGAGACAGGGGTCCTGCAGCCCTCTCAGGACTAATGTCCACTGTGTGTAAGGGCAGCACAGCAGGCAGGGAGCTGAGGGCTCAGCTTCTTAGTTTATCACGTCTCTTGGCATTTTTTTGGAGGCTCAGTTTGCAGCATGCCAGATGTGAGGCCAACGGCTGAAGATACAGGCACGTTTCTCAGTGACAGGCATTCCATAAAGCCCCACTCACCCTCTAACACCTGCAGCAAAAGTCCTGGCAGCAGGTGCTGACGCCGGCAGGAGGACATGTGAGATCTGATGCCGACGTGGAAGGTGGCACTGGGTCTCGGGGTCCGGTTCTGGTAGGGTGGGGGGTGGCAGTCTCCCTCCCGGCAGCCTCCTGTGAGGAGAGGGCAGGGGCTGCCCCGTGCCAGACGTAGCCCTTTCCAGCGGGTCTGGCCAGCTGCACACGGCCCCTCCGCGCACAGGCCACCGCTGCATCAGCGAAGCTGCGTCAGTGGCACCTGCGTGGAAACGTATTTGAGGAAGGACAAAATGCTGCCTGGCACCGAGCTGTCAGGTGAAAGAGTGTGAAAAATGGCCCTGGGAGCAGCAAAGACAGGGACAAAGGAGGTGCTCCAGGAGCGGAGCAGGGATTCCCATGGAGAGACCGCAGAGGAGCAGGTATTTCCCTACACCCATGGAGGGGACCTTTTTTGCCTGTGACAGCCACTGGTAAGTGGTCTCCCTGTCTTTAATTCAATGCACGAGTTTTTTTCATGGTATTTTCTCCCTCTGTGCTCTTGAGGAAGGGAGGAGGGGAGGAGGGGGAGAGTGGGAGTAGCTGGGTAGGCATCTGGCAGCTGGCCAAGGACAACCCACCACAGAGGAGAATCTAAAAATTCACAGTGTGCTTGTGCCACCGTGGAGGATGATCAGGAGTCTAAGAGAGTGCACAGAGTACATGGCGCAAAAACCTCTCTGCCGTGATGCAACCAAGGCCTGCTGGCTGGTGTGAGAGTTGTGCCCTCTACACCATCACCGAACGGCTGTAGTCTTCCTGGTGCATGTGCCACTTTCACCAGTGCAGGTGCCTCCCAGATATCCTTCACTCACCTCGTCAACAAGAGACTGCACATGTGTAGTAAATGCCCTGTGGATCAAGAACAGCCAAAGTATTTGGATTTGTTCTATAAGTCTCATTGTAGAGAGATAGGCTGACTATAGTAGACTATGTGACAGCTAGAAAGTCCAATTTATTGCATTCCTGCCAAAATGCTGTGCAAATGTGCCTTGGCCTGTCAGGTGCTGCAGGTAAAGGGCTAGAAAAATAAGGTAGATCCAGTGCAGTATGAAACAGGAAAACTGCTCCTTTCAAATATTGCTAAGATTATTTTGCTAAGCTAAGTGTTCATATACATTACTTTACATCATCATCACTGCCCAAATTCTTTCTTCATTTGAAGTTAAATGTCTTTCTTATGATCCTTACTAAGGTTGCACTGAAAACTTGAATGAATGTGGACGGTTGTTTTACTGATTTTTTTTTTTTTAGGACTAAAACTAATGTTTCCATTTCAAATAACCATACTCTGAGGGCTCAACAACAATTTTTTGTTAAAAATCTTCCAGGTTGGAAAAAGTTATGATTCTAATTCTCCATTCTACTAGTGAAATGAAAATAGATGGTCATCTGTTTGTTTCACAACATTTTATGGGACGTTTTAGATTCCTATGGCATTTGAAAACAAAATTATTCATCAAAATAGATGTACAACACGTTTTATTTCTTATGACAAAACAACCTGCTAAAAATATCAGCACACATTAAATAGCAATACTCAAAGATATTGATAGGGTTCAACACAAAATTGCTTGCATGTTAAAATCGCCATGAGATAAATATCTGAAAGAAAAAGTAGTTGAGAGGTTTTTCCTACATCATAATAAAAATAAAAACATAGGGTAGTATTAGAAAACCAGCCCAAACATGAAACTCTCCCTGTTGTCTCCACTGAGACATCGGCGTGAATAAAGAATTGTACTTTTTGCAGATATTCTTTATCACCTCCCTTTCCCAAAGCTATAGGGCTCTGGAGATTACTAACTTTTCCAGTTAATTAACCTAATTCATCATGCAATTTTAATGTCAAATGTTACACTATTCTTAACTCCCATTTCAAAGACTCATCCAGCAATATGTTCATTGTCTCATTTAACTTGTATATTTTACTATTTTACTATTTCTTAGTATTAGGATTATTTTTTCAGATTCCTAAATCATTAACTCTGTCTTAGAATACCAAACAACAGAGATCACTTTACTGATTCCCATAGGAACAAGGAAGCTTGTATATATTTATGCACTGATCAGTGCCCCAGATTGTATTTAATGTTGGCCTTTATTGTCTTGTATAGAGTTCTACGCAACATCAATGAAATATTTTCTTCAATTTTTTTTTAAATCGATAATGACAAAATCAGTCCATTTAGTTCAAATATCCTACTTTAATGTAAATCCTTAATAAAACACTACAATTAACAGAAATACAATAGGATTATTACCTTTTTAAAGTTTCAATATTAATTCCTCTATTTACTTCAGTGGCTTTGGTTGAAAATTGATCACATCTATTTAGTTAAATAATTTAAAGAATCTTTTCTGCGTGACAGAGATTTTAGTGGTTTTATTTTCATTAAGGGTACAATCTCAAGCTAACTGCACTGTGCACTGCTTAGCTGAATAATACTGAAAGAAATACTGGAAAACAAAACGTGCATCTCTTGCTTCATTGCTTTGTACAAACACTACAGAAAGAAATATCAAAGGTAACGTAAGATGGATTTCAAACTGATCATGCAATTGGAAAGTTCAGTAGTATTCTGTAAACTTTTAAGATGGCTCTGGGGCACCACTGCAGAACTAAGATAAAAGAACAGAAATTATTATCTATTCTCCTAAAAGAATGCTCTCCCTATAAGATGTCAGAAGGTTTTTGACCGCGATCAGTATTTTGCAGCTTAGATGTCTGTCAATAGTAGATAAGACATTTTTGTTTTAAATGAAACTTTCTTCTTTTGTTTTTCTTGTGGAATTTCTTTTTAACTGTATTGGTACTTACACTATTGATACAATTTGTAACATATTTGCATTCAGTAGCTGTTACTTTGTTTTGCAGAAAAACTCCAGGAAGTAAATTTTCTTACCAAAAGCACTCATTTTCTAAATATTATTTTCTTTTTTCTACATGTCTTTTTTTTCCCCCGTCTTAGATAATTTCTCTAAAGTACAAATCAGGGAATCTCTGGGCAAGTATTTAACTGAATAGACTGGGCAGTAGTTGAAAGCATGAATCTTTTGTGAATAAGAATGATATGTAGGTTCATCTGGTGATGTAGTGGTATTAAATACCGTGGTATCACATGTTTAGTCCTAAGACAGCTTTCCAGGTTATAAACTTGAGCATGATAAAAGGACAATGTTCTCAGACTCTAGGAGGAATTTTCTTCTTCTCTGAAGACCTACCTCCTAGTTAGGCAGTCTTGTGATACCTGTCTGCTGGAAAATTTGCTTTTTCATCTGCTTCTAATTGACTGCTTCACACTGAACAGAAGCAGCAGGGAGTTCCCAAAGGGAGCTAAGGCGGGCAGTGCTGTCTGGCTGCTGATGGAGGCTAACAGAGACCCTGCATCTCTCTGTAGGCACCTTTCCTATAATTTTTAATGCTGAGAGGAGATAGTTCTATTTGCAGGAAAACAGTTCTGGAGAGAGAAGCAGAGTTTAATCATCCTTTAATCAGTGAATCTCATAATTGTTTACAGTAAGTTTTCCTCTGTCCATAACAAACCCTAAGAGTATGGCACCGTCACTTAAATTGTATTGAAAGTTGTGTACAAGGCTATTTACAGGGATTTTTTAAATTCAGATCATCATGAGCTAGTGATCAAGCCATTACAGCAAAGTGCTAAAAGCAGAGACATACCAACAGTAAACATAGCTTTCATTGATGCCAGATTTGGTTATCTCCTGCACTCTGTGTTATTGCTACAGAGAGCAATAATGTGAATCATCTGATTAGAGCCACTAACAAAATTCTCAACATCAGAACTGATGAAGTCAGTGAAAGTTGTGCCAGGATTTTACCTACTGTATTCAGCACATTGTATTTGCATTTTTACTCAATGCAGGATGTAATAGCTGCTTTCTAACCTCATGTTTCTAAAAATGAAGCAAGCCCCATTTTAGCAAATTGTATTTGGATTTACAGAAATTTCAGACCAATCTCTTCTCTACTTGAGAAATGTTTCCTGTTACTGTTTCATAAAGCTATATAACAAGTTTGAAAAAAACTTGTATACCTTGAACTACTGTGGATGGATTCAATGTGCTTATAGATTAAAGTTCCATTAGGGAACCAAGCACAGAAACATTAGATGGAGCTTTTTATTTTTGTTTGCACTTATTTTTTTATTTCTGTATTTTGCAATTAAATGACTTGTTCAACCACATCAACAATTACAAAACACCAAATATCTGTGTTTTTATTGTCAGTCACCCACTGTTTTCCTGCTTGTGGAAGTCTCTTGCCTCTGACACTGATAAATACCACAGAATAAACTGTTTCTATATTTAAATCTATAAGCACTACACGGTTAGCAATAACTGTTACAAGTATTGATTTTATCTTCCTCAGTTCAGGATAGTAATTCTACTTTCTGACTGCAACTTTGCTCAAACATTAAATTAGAAGATGTAGAAAGGCAGACCATTGTTGAAAAGTAATTTGGTATGGTTTTAGGCTTTTTTTTTTTTTTTAAATTTGAGAATTATTAGTACTCTAACAACTTCTTGCTTAGTGCTTGTAAATCAGCAACCACCCTGAAAAGCAACATACTCCTGTGATGGAAACAAAACCAAGAGATTAAGATTAAACTACTTCCCTGTCAGCCTCTAATCAAACTGAAGTTGGAAAGTATGTAGCCAAAGTTAAAAAGAAAAGCAAACAAACAAACAAATATGGGTTCAATTTATTGCACAACCTATGTGACAGCATTACTGAAACCTAGCCTGCAATTTTCAGTATTTGTTTGCAGATCCTGTTTCCTTAGTGACCTATCTGCCTTAGCCTCAACTAGCAACTGCTTCACAGTTGGATATTAAAGATACTCCTTTAAAACAAGCAGAAATGGAAAATTTCTGTGTTCTGGGTGACTGAAGTGCCATCATGACCTCATACTTGGGGTGCAATACAGAGATCCAACCCTACATTTATCAATGATCCTGTTCTAGCAGGAAGCAGGAGCCTTTAAAGTCCAGCTGTCCTCTGAGAAGCAACAGAATTTTGCTTTCAGTTGCTTTTACAACCTTTGTCATTAACTTAAGGGTGCATTTCTTACTATTAGCCTTGAAGTCGTTAACTGGGAACATGGAATTGAGCTGGATTGTTTTCTCATAAAAAGTGGCAAATTTGTATATTTACAGCTGTGCAACCTTCTTGTTTTAAGTGTTGGTACAAATACACCTTGGATCAATTTTGTTGATTAAAACCTGAAGGAATAGACTATACATCTGTTGTACAACGCTGGGATTAGTAAGAATTATAATAGTTTTTGTATATACATCATTAGTATAAGCAAATGATATCAGGATATCAGATCTGCTAAGAAAAAGGTGAAAAAGGGCTCACTATTTGTCCTCATGACAGACGTGCTTACAGTTTTACCGACATAAAGAAACTCTCAGCTTTCACATAAAAATAGCTGTTCCCTGTATTTAAATTCACTACTCAAACATGTTTTCTCAATTATAATAGATTTTAAAATACAATTATACTCAAGTTAGATATTGGTCTTTATCTAAGTCTTCTCCTAGTGAAAACACGTACATACCGTGTCTTACTAGGTCAACTCATTAATATAAGGTCATTTGGTTAGCATGTTAATTTGGGCTGTCCAAAACTACTGACAGAACTTCAAAATTGATTTGTATGTGGTGCAACAATCAGTTCTTACATCAGACACCTTTCATAACTGGACGAAACTGTGTAATTGCATGAAGCTCCTACAGAAGCAAAATCGGTATCTAAGAATGTAGTGGAGTAAGCAGCTCTTGAAAGCCAAGGAATGAGAGCCAAGATTCCCATCTTTGTCACAAACACAGTCTGTGACTTTAAGCTTCTAAAAATTATTTACCATGATTGCATGTCAGAAGAACTTTGAGATCTTTGAACAAAAGTTGCTTTAAAAGTGCAGCTTTTTAAACCCATGTACAAAAGAGCTGTTCTGATAAATATCTTACAAGACATAGCCAAATATCTCCGACTAATGGTGATGTATTGATAGATTTGGAAATACTTATAGTAACCAGAAAAAACATTCTTCTAATCCTAATGGGAAGATAGTTTTTCCAGTTTAAGTACCATAGACCACACTCATATATGCCCTTAAATGACAATAAGCAATCTAAAAGCTTATTACCTTACAGCAGTGATGTCTTTAATTTTAATAAAAATATAACTGTGACATGCCTGACCTTATAAATAATATTGATGTAATAATTTTAAATACTATTTGAATGTCAAAGTGGTAATAGCAGCCTAACTGGACCCATAATTAATGCAAACTATGAAATTCTGCTATTTTACACAGTGCCTGGGAGGACACTAGCAGAAAGCATAAGGAAAATGTCCTCTTTGACCCTACCTCTACATCAGCCTATGACAAATTAAGGATGTAAAATGTTTAAATGACGTATAAGGTACACACAGTCCTTCTCCAAAAATAACAGGGGAAAAATTAACTTTTCTGCATTGTGAATCCAGAATGTTATGTTACAGAACTGACACGTGTTCTCATTGACTTTAGTAATACAGAATCCATATTTCAGCCATGTACTTTATAGCTCTTTCTATTAATAATGACAACTGACAGTATATCAGCGCCATTGCAATAAGAATCAGTGGTTGCTCACAGAAACTCAGTGCTTACAGAACCTCTGACAGAAATCCATTTATTCTGCTCACTACTACCTTGTGCTTGCTCCTTCCTCTCATTAACCATACTCCCTTCTCTGCTTCAAACATGATTTCTTCTTTCAGGGCGTTGTCTTATTTGAATGCAGAAATGGTATAAAGAAAGAGAAAAAGAATCAAATATCCAATCCATCAAAATCTCGGTATGCAAATCTCATATGTTGTAGGTTTTAGTAAGATGAAAAAAAGAGGTTTCCTTAGGTGGCGTTCACTTTGCATTAATCAGGTCCTAGATCATCCCTATTTGCAACAACGATACACGATACATTCTGTAAACAAAAAAAAAGCCACAAGCTGTCTGGTAGTGTTCATGGAACTCTGTGTAAAGGCATTCTACATTTTCAAACTTAGAATGAAAGAGATACAGTCTGTCCAATACATTGCATTTTAAAGGCTATGGGAGAAGAGCAGCAATGAAAAGTAAAAAATTAGGAAAGATGTATTTTCTATAGTGTATGATACATACTTGTGTTTGACAAAGAGTTTGACAATGTAACAGATTGTAAGGTTGTTTGGTAAATGTTTCAATGAATTCAGGGTACTGCACTTAGGAATCACAAAAACGAATACTGTCTGGCACGCTTTGTTCCACCCTTAAGGACATCATTTACTATGCTGCATTTGCAGATAGGGTTTGCAGCACAGGTCTGAATTCTTTTTGTTAATGTGCTTTTGTGTAATGTACTATCTAATAATAGAACCAGTTGCACATGTATTGACTATACTAGCGCAAATGAGACACTCCGATGTCTCTAAACATCCTCAATGTTCCTGATCCAGGATACTGGTATAGGGACATCCTACATGGCACTAGGTAATGTTGATTTGGGTTTATCAGTTCAGGCTCTGAGCTGCAAAAAATCCAGCTATACTGTTTCCATACCATAAACTATTTTGGTTGTGCATTATGAATAAACACATAATAATTCCTCTGTACCTTCAATAGTTCAGAGTTCTAAAGAACCAATATAAGTAGGGTCCAGAAGATGGTAAGTTGGGACACTATGGCTTTGTCTTTGCTGCTAGTGATATGCACACATGTTTTTCCCCCCAGTGATTTAACTAATACCTAACAGCATGTCACTGTCAAATCCTAGTGAAGACATCAGAATTTTTTGCCTCTGTACAGCCAAAGTCAGCATTGCCCTTACTTGTTACCTCTTGTTTAAGCTACTTTCTCCTTAATATTTACTTGTGTACTTTATATTTAAAGAACAGCTTTCTATAAACAGTCATAACAAAGCTCACCTATGTAAAACCAGATGATGAGATAGAAACTTATTTTACTTAAATCATCTTTAATATGAAGGTATTTGAACACTGTTGATTTTCTCAAGTAAATTGCATGAGAAGAATTACATTAAAAAGTGCCAAAGGTTTTTTAAGTACTCGGGCTTAAAATTTGACTTTTCAATTAGCATGACAATAGTGTCAGTGTTAATAATCACTAACCAGAATTAAAGAGGACATCCTGAGGCTCTGGGAAAACAAAATGTCTTTATGCATAAGAGTTTCAAGCATAGCACATACACATCTAAAAATATTAAAAATAAACAAAAAAGAAAAAAAAATGCCTGAAATACATAAGCTTTTCCAAACGATTTTGTCTAGCCTTTTACATTGATTACCTGGTCTTCTTTTTTCTTCTTTCTAAACCATTATCTATCTTCCTTCCATTACCTATTCTTCCTCTTTCCTCACTGACTTGTTGGCCTAACTCCCTTCTCTTTCATTCAGTCACCATCCCTTGGTGTCTGGGGTTTAAGATTGTCCAAATGCAAGATCTTCTGCACTCTTCTCTAAATATTTAATTAGATCTTCATTAGCACATGTTTTAATTACTCTGTCCTGCATGAACTGCTGTCCTGGCTCCAACATTTGCCAAAATGTTATAAACACCTCTTTCCTTTTTTCTTTCCCCAACAAAACCTCTGGTCTCTGTTTTTTTTTTTTTATTGCTTTATATATACAATATAGTATCTTTGGGGAAAAAGTGAGTGCTTCTTGGTGTATTTTTTTTAACTATTTTTAGCTTACCTTCCTAAGAAAACAAGATAAGTGCATTAATCAGATCTATCCTCTAAATAATTTTTAAATTATTCACCAATATCAAACAAATTAGCAGTTGGAAAAGAAGATGTCTCAAAGACAAAAATGTCCTATGAATTTTGTAGAAATCAGTGGCTGCAAGCAGTAGGAGTTACAAATTAGTCTTTGCAGGAAGAAAGACAAGTGGATCTTAAACGATCAGCTTGCCAGTCCACCTAAATATATTGGCCAGCCAACCGCATGATTCCTCCATCCTGGTGACTGTACATGCTGTCATTTTGCCAGCGAGACTGCTGGGAAGATGGAAAAACTGAGGATATTTCAATGGGCAGACAGGGAAAGATCATCCACTGTTTCACTGAGAGGGCTGTTTATATATGTGTATCTGTATATCCATCCATCTAACAGTTAAAAAATTATTCTGGGCAAAAAGATTATCATATCAAAACAAATGAAATTAATTTTAAGAAGGTAACATACAAAAGACTGTGTGCAAAACTTACAAAGAATCCCTGAGTTAAGACAAAAAATTCCAAGCTGATAACTTCATTGATTTTAGGGGATGAAAGGCTTTTAAGAAGGTGGAAAGAGAGAAAAAACATTTCACACAAAAGCAATAGGGAGAGAGTAATAAATAGGCATTTTTCCCACAGCCATGACTAAATTAACTTGAACTGAGTCCAGGTACCTGAACTCACAGAGTGATAAACAAATTACTGAGAACTCCTCCTCCAATTAATCGCATTTTTGTTACGGGGCAATACTTGGTTTTGCAGTTCTGGAACTATTGTGAAATTAGGTATTTTTTAACTGACTCCGTCTAATTATATTACGAATGTTCCTCTTACTTTTGATAAAACTTGGATGGATTTGCATACAGAACTCGTCTGTAAAATATCATCTAACTGTACAAAGATACTTCTCTCTGGGAATATATGTACCATTTTGACAGATAAGCTACATGTAAACACTGGAATTGTATTATGACTGCCTACTTGGTATTATTAAGAATTGGAGAGGGTCAAGACATTTACCTCTGCCTCCACAAGTCTAACTCCGTCTTTCTCTATTGCAAAATTGAAAATGGATCTATGAGAAGCTTTGGCTGCCCTATTTCCACTGATAATCATAGTACAAATGCAGTACAAATTCAAACCCCTTCACAAAAAGTTTACCTGTAAATTTTCTTTCTTATCAAAAGACTACAAAAAGTGTAGCAGCCCAGCATGAAGAGTAACATAACACATGAAATTGCTAAGTCACTCGTCTTGCAACAGTTTTGTACTTTTGTCTAGTGGCAGCAATGTACCCTGTGAAAATCTATGGAAGGCCATGTTCCTATCTTTTTCTAGAAGAACTGTTTCATACCCAAATACCTGCTCTTAATCTCTTGTTTCCTCAAAAATTTCCACCAAAACATTCCCTCACTTAGATAACTTTGACTACAATTATTCAACTACTATCAGCAGCTGATATCGTCTCTCACATCCATACGTTACATGAAATTGTTTAGGTTTATGCAATACTAGGTACATTAGTCCTGCGTTTACCCTGACTGTCAGGATTTAGAAATACACTAATTTTTTTTACAAAGACTGTTTTTTAAGTAATGTGTATTTGATAAATAACTGGATCAGCTAAACATTTAAGTCTCTTTTGGAGGACAGAAGAGCTGGAAGAAAAAGAAATTGCCAGTCTGGTAGGATCTTTGTTCAAATCCAGCTATGCAACTTGGTAACACTGCATAGCTAAAATGCTTTGCCTGAAAGCTGACATTTCGCTTGCGCCAGCTGAGAAGAAACAGAGATTTTTGCTGAAAGGGTATACTGAAAGGTCACACCTCAGTATGAAAGAGTTGTATGGGAAGACTGCTATAGAAGACATACTGAAAAACTGAAACTTAACCAAGGGATATATAACATAACTTTAAAGAAGGAATATGAAATTTGATGGACACAAGACATACTCAAATATGGCCTTTACAGAGTTGCTTCTTATAAATGTACCTACAATATAAACCATTTACAGTGTATTTTGTCCAGCTTACTGAGATCACATGCATTCATAACCAAGCCTTTTCTTTATTTACTATTTCCCAGGCTATGTACCAAGAAATTTCAGTAGTGACATTTTCAGTTTTGTACCGCATTAACATGTTACAGAAGAGACAGTCCCCTTGAGACCTATGAAGCACACCTGCTCAGCAATTTCTTTTCATATCCAGGCTTGTCAGTTATCTTCTTTCCAATCCATTCAGTATGTGTCATGTTAATTTTATATCATTTCAGCGTCTTGAAATCTCATGTGGTACCAAGCCAACATATACTTTACAGAATATGTTCAATATACCATTACAGCTGTAGTCATTACCAATGGAAATTTTTATCCCAAAACTCTCTAAAAATTAAAAACCTGTGGGGCATGGGGTTTTAGACTAAGAATGTAAGACTTGTAAATATTCAAGTATTATATAGAATATGAAAATTCAGAAGCACAAAGGAAAAAAAAAACATTAACACGAATAAAAAAAACTACTACTGGAGACAACAGAGCAATTAAAATTCTGACATCAAATTTGTATTGTCTCCATTATTTCAAAATAAATATGCCCTCCAGAACTGCTTCATCAACATCAGAATCGCCACCTATAACCAAACATAGGATGGGAAAAGATTTTTGATTTTTCTGACACTGTGAAAAAACATCCTAATTCTGTATAAAGCAAGTTTCCCTCAAATTGTTGCAAGCTTAAAATTAATGTTATCTCACATTTCACATATGACTGTAGGCCAGGGTAGATACAGTTATTCCAAAATTCTCCTAGAGTCTCTTTTCCTCAGATTATTTATTCTCATTTTCACAGATACTTATTTTCTAACAGGGCCAGTACTCAAGGACGAGGTTCACAGTCTCAATGAGTACTTACAATGATTTTGCCCCTCCAGTGTACTTTCACTTCTTGCTATTAAAAAATGTATTTACATGATTTTTTCTTGTGCCTTGTATCCCTTGTGTTCCTTGAACAGGAATTCAAATTAAATTATGTAGAATCCAAACCAGGAGAAAGAAACATATTGCACTGTAAGAATAAATATAAGAGATTTTTTAACTTGCTCACAGTATTTTTTTCCTTTTCATGGTATGGACTCACATCAGATATGGTCACGATGTATCTAGTCTTGCAAGTAGAAGACAGTCCTATTTTTATGATTCTGATCTTCTTTGTTTATGTTTACACAGATGAAGTTAATCATAAAAGAAGCTAATCAAAAGAGAGCGTCAGATTTTTTTTTTAAAAAAGCTAAATCTAGCTGTTAATATCTGATGATTTATTAAAAATAAATAAATATATTTGTAAGTGGGACTTAAATGGTTCTTAATATTGACTTTCCAGTCTATCTGAAAATATTTGGACATTATGTAAACTTTAATTCGAAGATCTATAGCTTCAGTTTAGGCAGAAATGTCACTATGTCTTAAGGGAATAGGAATTTATTTCAGCAAACATGAAAGTAAACACTGAAATACGAAATCTGCTTTATTTCTCATAAATATTTTATTTTGTTTCATCAGCTCTGCTAAAGAGATTAATTGTTAGCACTGTTAATTCTTCTACTGCTCTTCTTATAATGTAGGTGTTACACTGTAATTATTAATGGTCAGCCAAAATCAGCTTATACTTATAGTTCTGTCTAACTTCATAATTGTTTATAAAACTCTTATCAGGATGGAAAACTTTATGAAGACTATTGTGCATATTTTATTTTCTGTCACTAAAATATCAGTGAGATGGTAATAACAATAAGAAAACTAACCAGTAGAAGTCTTGATGTGAGGCACCTTGGAACTAAATACATATGTAATGTTAGCCTGCAAATCCACACTTTTGTTTTTAAGCTTAATGACATTTCACCATTGACTTGCTGAAAGAGTAGCACTTAATGCCATCAGAATGCTACTTTTCTCCTAGCAGGATCTCAAGTTTCAGTCTATTTTGTGCTTTTGTCTCCAGAAAAGAGAAAAAAAAACCAGAGGAGACTTCAGGGAAACTTATTTTCAAATAAACACTGCTGTTCTGAGTACTTGCCACTTTAAAGCATACTATTAAAATATCACACTGAATTACCTTCAGCTCTTTTTACATGTTCTTAAAAGGAGAAATGTTTATGACACAGTAAGGTGAGGAAAAACTTCTGTATTTTAGGCAAAAACCATGAACATTTCTTAGAACTATCTTTAATGAAAAGTACATTTAAACAGTCAACAAAAATTACTGCAGTATGTGTTCATTCAGCATGCAGTAGTATTGTAGCATACACAGAAATATCACCGTTAATTTTCCCATCTGTCCAACAGATGCAATATGCCATCTCTCCCTCTTTCTTTCTCTAAGTGCCTACCTATATACAATACATGACTGAAAAAAAGGGTAGCTGATCAAATGTGGTTTTTTTTTAAGGTACTTTAGTCTAGAACTACCATTTGTAGCAGACGTACAGCATTATTTCTCTCTTGCCCTTCTCAAAACCTGCAGAGAAATATACTCCAAAGTGCATGCTGCCTGCAGTTGCATCTGTTTCCCTTTTGGAGCCTTTGCTATGATGTCAAATCCATTATAGTAAGTTCAGAACAGCATTTTTTGCTGACAGTCCTGTCAAGGAGACAATAAGCAAGTAATGAGAACTCAAAAGATAAGTTAGAGAGATTTCAACTGAATGGAATTTTATGAGAAAACTCTTTCTGGAGGCAGAGTTTTGAGACAGTTATTTCTGTTGAATTCCTGACCTTATAGGCCTAAGAATTTGACATTCAGGTCCACTCAGATTACTTTCTAGATTAGGGAAAGCATTCAAATATATAACATAATCTTCACCTCTGGATCATGATTTCACAGTTTAGAAAGAGGATGAAAAAAGAAGTGAAGGCCATTTTTTGTACATATCTTTTTGTCCATACCCATTCTTCTGTTCTCAGAGTATCACAGAAGCTAATGAGGTATGAAACATTATGAGTCTCGGGATATATTTTCAAGGCAGGCATGAATAATTTTTCCCACAAACTATTGTTTCAGGAAGAGGTTGAGATTTTTACCTACCAGCATTCAGTGTTTCCTGTTAGTTATACAATATAGCTCCCACAATAAACTCCTGTGAGTACTATTAGTCCTTTTAGGTAACGGCAATTTGTATTTTCCAGACACTTCAAGAACTTTAGTAGATTCATAATTCTACTTCTGCCTATAACTCAGATATATGTAAGACAATGCATTATTGTCTTATACTATTTTTATTCTCAGGAAGGAAACAGAATTGAATATTGCACCATAATAAGCATGAAATGATTTAACTGATGTGTGACAAATTCTACACAATTAAAAAAGAATATGTAGGGCAATAGGAACTGAGCAAAGTGGAAGCTAGGAAAATATGCAAAACAAATAGTTTTCGTGGTTCTTCATTACTGAAAATCTTGCTTTGTTACACAGCATCATCACTAAAATGAAGTAGATTAGCACTCACAACTCTAATGCAGATAATTTTGTCAAGGTCATTAGGTGTTCAATAGTGTTTAGTAAAGCCATAAAAGAATTGCACCTGGATGACTCTGTAATGGTTTGTATATCAGGAAATGGGAAACGTTGTGCAGATTGGTTACAGATTATTTTAGGGGATTAGTTACAGTGCTTGCAGATGCATTTGCTAGGGGTAAAACTAGACAGACAACAGGTTCAGAATCATCTGTTATAAATTCTAATTTTGTACCAGGCACAGGCCTATCAATTTCTGTCTAATTATATTCTTCCATGTGAGATATAAAATACCTCAGGGTTTCTATAATAAAGGCTCATTAATGTGGACGAGAAATAATTCTGAAACTCTTTCTGCCGGGGCTAATGTTAATACAGATTTTAATTGCTCTTACAGGATATTAAAACACAGATTATTTTTTTTTAAAATCAGTTTTAATCTAATCATTAAATGGAGCCATTTCTGTAACCCTATATTTTCAAGTATTGCATCTTACACTGCTAGGTAATTGCGTCATTATCAGTCATGTTGAACCAGAGAATAAAATATAAAAGCATAGAGTATAAAAGGCAATATTATCAAAGATATATGAGTCACTGCCCTTCAATTCCTTGTAATTCCCTTTTCTACCTTTAAAATATCCTCTTCTTGCTTAAATAAGTACATAATCTAAGATGTACTTACAAAAATAAAGCAGTAAGTATTGTGAATATAAAAGAATTAGTATCACATTATAATTTGAAGGAAGTCAAGATTTTTCTCCAAGGTAAAAGCCTGTGCTGCTTTTGGCTGGGACAGAGTTACTTTTCTTCCTAGTAGCTAGTATGGGGCTGTGTTTTGGATTTGTGCTGAAAACACTGTTGAAGACACAGGGATGTTTTAGTTGTTGTTAAGCAGTGCTTACAGAGAGTCAAGGACCTTTCTGCCTTTTACTCCATCCCACCAGCAAGTAGGCTGGGGGTGCAACAAGAAGTTGAGAAGGAACACAGCTTGGACAGCTGACCCAACTGACCAAAGGGATATTCCATACCATATGACTTCATGCTCAGCATATAAAGCTGGGGGAAGAAGAAGGAAGAGGGGGGTGTTTGAAGGTATGGTGTTTGTCTTCCCAAGTAACTGTTACATGGGATGGAGCCCTGCTTTTCTGGAGATGGCTGACTGCCGATGGGAAGCAGTGAATTAATTCTTTATTTCCTCTGCTTGTGTGCGTGGCTTTTACTTTACTTATTACACTGTCTTTATCTCAGCCCATGAGTTTTCTCACTTTTACTCTCTGATTGTCTCCCCCACCACGCTGGGGGAGTAGGGCTGGGAGGTGGTGAGCAAGCAGCTCTATGCTGCTTAGTAGCTGGCTGGGGTTGAACCATGACAAAGCCAAAAGCAAAATCCCTTACTTTAAGAACTAAAATTGCTAACCTTTCATCTCAAAGATATAATTCTTCTGAAGCTAGTCTGGTCAGGTCACTAGAGGGTGAAGAAAAAGAGCAGAATAGCATTCTAGACTGCTATTACTTGACTTTGAGGGCAGATAACTTAACATCTCTGTTCCTCAGTTTCCCATGTTTTATGTATGAAGAAAAAATATGATTTTTACCCACGGTAAAAAGCAAATTCTCTGTTCTCAAATTCCAAAAATACCACTGTATTTCAATAGCTTTTTGGAAACAGCATTCAAGTAAATATTCTGTACTGAAAAAGAATAATATTCATGGACTTTGTGGTGATGGAAAAGACACTTTTATGCACACCTTGTCAAACTGCAAAGTACCACTAGCCTCAGGGCTGCTATCATTTGAATAGATGACAGGTGCATTTGTCATAGGATGCACGCTACCACCTAGATAAATAAAATATATGATGGGCAAAAGGCCTTCATGTTTTAAGTTTTGTCAGGAGAAGGGGGAAAAGACAAAAAATGAAAGGTTCTCACTTGGCATTCTAAAACACTAGCAGATTGAAAAATAAAGCTGATTTGAAGAAGCAGTTCTTGTGATAGAACTGACAGTTCCTTTATAAAAGGGAGCTGAGCTAACAATAAACTGATAAATAGATTTATAAAACCAGTATATGGTGCGTTCAGTAAAGTGAGAACAGAACTTACAAAAGTACTGCAGTTTTGATACCATGGATAAGAAGTAGCAGCAGACAAATACAGGAGTTTTCTGTACATTCATGTGCTTAGCAACATAAGGAATACATTAAGGTCTCTTAAGAGAAAGTTCAACTTAAAAACTTGTTATCAAAATATCATCCTTAGAATTTTTTCCTGCCTGACAGTTGCATGAAAATACCCTGAGACTTATATTTATAAACAATTACTAAGGAAAAACTCTACTAGGAGTCTTTGGGGAATTTACTGTATCTTCTTGCAGATTATAATAGAAGAACATAAATCCAAACCCAGGTCTAAGTAATGTCTATTCAACATTGAATAACTGTAAAAGAAAGAAATTGGCCAGATGTTTCACAAACCAGAATTAATAATGAATAGCCTCTCTATCCAGGACATATATGCTTTAAGATTTAAGAGCTGACTTTTGGTAGAAGACTTAGTGATGCCATAAACTGATTCCACTTAAGAACTGTAAAACTTATTTGTTGTAGTAGGTGAACTAGAGAGAAAATACTGTTGAATTTTTTCCCCTCAGGAAATGGTTTCAGAGTACTTCTAAAAAACTAGTTGCTACTCACAAGTGTCAGTGCCTGAATTACCAGATAAATTCATTTCATCATTAACATGCCATTTAATTGTATGCACCATTAGCTTTTCAGGTTTCAGTTTAGAAATAAATTGTGACTGAAAATTAGATGACCTAAATATCCTCCACATAAATAGAAATGACCATTACTGGGAGGTAACAGGCCAAATGTAAGAACAGACAGGCTCAGCAATGAAATGCTCCCAGAAATGCCTTAGTACAGACTGGCCACTGGAAGAGTGTGTTAACAACCTGATAGACAGATTTCTTTCTCTCTCTAGACACCAAAGACCTTTCCTAAGCACCTAGTTGCTTTCCCAATTAAGATTATTCGTATGTATAATTTTTAACCTCAGATTTATATTGAGTAATATTTGGAGACCTTGAGAGAGAGAAAGGTGGATTTATATCAACATTCATATGAAGGCATGAAAGCAATGCATTCTTTAAAATTATTTGGATAATTTACAAGCTTGATTTTTATTATAAGAACTAAGCATCTATTTAGGGATGCAGTCTTTCATTCTTTTTCTTCTTTCTAAATGTTTTTACTAAAAGAAAAAAGATGTGTAGAATTCAACGTATCTATTTTTATGAGTTCCCTTGGTTCTTCAATTTAAATATTTGACAAAATTAATGTTAAAATTATTTACAGAGATTTAAAAACTCACCTCACTGTAATTCCATCCCTTTTGCTAAATGTGTAACGATACGGTTGTAGCTAGAAAAGCACACACAGGTTCCATTAATGTTCTGCATACTTCCACTCTGCTTCCCCTCTCCCGCTTCTCCCCAAGTCTGTGCTCCCATACCTGCCTTGCCCTCAGATGCTGCATCCACCACTGTGCTTTACTGCTTGCGTGAGTCTTGCTTTCGTCTCTAGCGTTTTCCAAGGCAGCTTTTCTGAGAGTACAGTGGATCTTCCTTCCTAATTTGTTTAGCTGTCTTCACATCACCATGTCTGACTGATCTGTTGGAATTCCTACAGAATGCATAGGTCAAAAATTATAAAAAGTTAGCTATGGATGAGACTTTCCAGAAGCTAACATTTTGGCCTAAAATACAGTTAAGTTTCCTTGGATTAGGGGGAAAAAAAACCCAACCTCCAAAACAACAACAAAAAAAGAGCATTCCTTTACAGTGCAATTTCTTTTGTCAGGTTTCAGGACCCTTCGTAAGATTTCCCCTATTTGCTTCCTTAGAAACAATTAAATGTTTTATCAGATGATTCCCCCAAAAGTAGAATCAGCTTGCACAGAAATTTTCAACCTGAACTGTTAATATATGATAAAGTTAAAAACATCTGACACAGTCATATAGCAGAAAACAATGGGCAACTTTAACTCTAGGAAGTACTACAAACTTCAAACACAGAACAATGTGTAATTGTGCAGGAAATAGAAGTATGGAGCATTGCAGAAGTATTAAAAGAGGGCTGGCTGTGACGCAGAATTATAACTTTACTGTGGACATTTTATATAATTGTATTAACAAGATGTAAAAATGAGAACAGCAACTGCTGCATAATTTAAAGTATTGGTTGTGAATCTTCCTCCTTTAATAGCAAAAGGTACAACAAAACCTCTCACTTCTGAATATGAATGAGAAAAGGTGGCTTAACGAAGCTACAACACTTAAAGTCAAGGCGATAATATTTGTATTTGTGTTTCTGTACCATTTTATGTTTCTACAAACATATAAAATATTATTTCTAATAGTTTGCAAAAACAGGAATAATAGAGTAAGATAAATGAATTGGCAAATATGAAATGCCAGCCATTTCTACAGAATGATAATAACCTCTGCATTTTCCTTTAAAATGTTTGGTTTATATTTTTGTTTGGTATCTGTATTTTCAAATGGCTTGGCATATTTTTCTGTCATCCTAAATATTTACAAGATTCTGAGAAGCAAATTAGTAGTGATTTTTCAGACAAACTAACATAAATATATTAAAGGTCATTCTATAGTCTTTAGTCAGTTCCAAATACACTATCTTTTGTGCAATGTGGAGAACAGGTATATGGACTGAATCAATACCAAACATCCTTTAAGAAGCAATAAAATTATTAAACAAGAAATAAATTCTAATAAATATATCAGTCTTATAAAAAGATGTGACATTATGATATGTTTGATTCAAGGCTCACAGACTACATAAAGACTCTGTGTGGGTGTGATACCTGCGTCCAGGCATCACTTCATAGAGTAGGTTTGATTTCTACAGAGGGGAGTCCCATTACTAAAAGTTGAAAATATTTTAAAGTACTTTGCCATTACTGTTAACCTGTACCTTTTCATGCTCTTCCTCTGCCTGAGAGCTCTGCTCTTACCATCAGATACTGACCATAACAAGCTGGTCTTTCCATCAGGAACTGAAGACTCAGAGCCTGAAAAAGAAACAAGCAGCACGTGTGTGTTAATTAGAAAACCTGTGCTAAAAATTCCTGTGTGTCAAATGCCATGCCTGAACAATAGACCAAGTTGCCAGATCTCATTAAGTATCTCTTTTCAGTGATTTCAGCATGTTTCAGAGAATCTTTGACCGATTAATAACTTCCAATCAGTGGACAATTCCTTTTTTTTTTTCCCCAGACTCAGTCTAAATTTAGATTTCTTAAAAACAAAATAAAAAAAAACCTTTAAATTACACAGCTGATCAAATAGATCTGCACAATCCCTTTTTGTTGTTCACTCATTTGGGCTGGAAACTCTTACTTTCTTATACCTGGTAGTGGTATGCAAACCTGTTATAATGCAATTGATGATACCTTCTAGTTAATCACCAGGAAAAAACCCTACATTTCAGAGTGATAAACATTTTCCTTTGACACTTGTAATTATCTCTACCTGTAAGGAGAATATAGGCATATTTCATTTCCAGCCGGTATGCTACATACAGCCCATTAAATTTGAAGATTATCCTTTTTTGCCTTGGTTTTGGTTTGGTTTTTATTTTTGTTCCATGAGAATGCTTATATTCATATTAAGTGTTCTTTCCTGCAATCTTTTTAATCTTTGCAAGTGCACTATGAAATTAATATAAAATCAAAAACTTGTGCTGTAGTCAGAGATTTAAAAAGTACAGCCATAAAATACTGATACCCATTTTTCCAACATGAATTTTTACATGAAAGGAAAATGGTTCAGTATTATTCCACTCATTTAAACTGTAACAAAAAAATACTACTGAATGTGGTATTTTTTACCATGCATTCACCACATGTCCATATTAGTTACAAAAAGGCTGAAACAAGTGGTTGTTTTTTTTTTTCTCTCTATTAAAAAAAACACAATGCATGAAATAGCAGATACCAGCCACGAGTTAGAGAGATTTGTAAACCTTCAGGGTAAAATATTTAATAGGATAGATATGGTAATACAAAGTTTTATACTTAATTTTAATGAAATTAAATGGAATTATATGAACTGTAACAGATTTTGTACAACATGAAAGGTAAATAATGAGGCAAAAATTCATTGCTTATTGCCTATGTTGATGTATTTATGTAATTGTCATCTGGTTTATTATTCACATTGGAAAGAGTTGAATTTTTAATAGATCTCAAGTTCTTAAACAGCTGTCCTACAATCCAGCGGTACTTAAAAGAGTTTATCCATTTTTGTAACTGCTTTATAAGATATTAAGCTAGATGTGAAACACTGAACACCACTCTGAAATATATTCTGTACAAAATGAATGCTGTTTTTTATTTAGACACAATTTCCTTCCTAATTTTGATTTAAGAAAAAAATAGTCAAATAGAAGTGATTTAGATTTATGCACATGCTTAACTGTGTGCACTTTGGCTTCTGCTTTTTTGTTTTTTGGGGACTGCTGAGTGCATAAAGATAAGAGAATGGCTTAGGCCCTAGGTTGTTTTGAAATGAAATACCTACAGTTAGCTTTAAGATACTTCTCCAGTCTCTTGTGATCAGAAAATATGGTGAATTAGCACATAGATTTTTACTCAAAGTCAGAAAATCTGTGGACCATGATTAACAAATAAGGATTGAAATGATGCCTATTCAAAAGGACTTCTGGTCATGCAGGTCATACAGGTAAGTATCTAAATAAGCCACATAACCAAAATAAATTTATTACAATCAAGATTAGGTTGGCTCATAGTTCATTCTGAAACAATTTAATTTTTATTTCTCTTTTGGAAGACTTTTATAAAACAAGTAGTAGATGTGGTAGGTACACGTCATTTCTGCTTCTCCTAACATATTTACAGTCATAAGGACATGACTTAATAATATGAATTTTGTTTAGCCATTAGATTAGAAACAAAAAGGACATAAGTGAATCATTTATAGTTTCTTAATTCTCTGTGATGGATTCAGGTCATGTTTTCTGTTATATCAAATCTGATTGCCAAATTGTCAGCTCTAATGCAAATCTCAGTTTTAACCTCCCCTGCAGCCCAATTACAAAATTACTTTTTGATCAAGTTCCTCGATTTTAGAATTATCTTTTCATTATAAATTGAAGAACTGATATTTAAACTTGTTTTTTGTTATGTGAAAATAGTAAAAACAACTTTATAGGGCACTAATAAAAATTGGAACAAATTTTTAGAAATTGAATAAAAACTTTCCCATGTCCAGAATCGTAAGTAGAATAGAAAGTTCCACAGTGAGTGTAACAAAAGGAACAAATAAAAATTTCAGTAACCTTCTGGAAACTGATCTTATTGAAGCAGGGAATATACAACTAACAAAAAATACTGTTACAACTTTGTTTGAGGGTACTATCTGGACATAACCTATGATTTTGTCACAGAAATTCAGTGGATTCATTCTGTGAACACACCTAAGTAGGAATTAGGTTTTCTTCCTCCAGGTAAACCCCCTTTCCTTGCTACAGTTTGTTAAACCAAGCAAGTTTGTAAATCTAAGCTCAGAAAACATACATTTTCATATAATACATATACCATACAAATGATAGTTGTATGTTTGCATAAATTTATCTTGAGACTGCACATGAATTGGCCAGAATAACAGTTGACCCTGCCAACACCTTTTTTCCATTCTATAAGCACACCAAAACCAAAAAACCAGCCTTCTAAATTCTAAAGCTGAGTTTAACTGAAATTCAAAATAGAACAATGTACTTTATATAGAAGCTCATTTCTGCTGGTAATGGCAGCGTAAAAGGGTCTTGCAATGAAATCTCACTTTTGCACACTTCATCCTTGTAGACTTGCATTCCAGCTGATAAATTGTGATGATCATAGAATCACAGAATCATAGAATGGTTTAGCTTAGAAGGGACCTTAAAGTTCATCTCGTTCCAACCCTCCTGCCATGGGCAGGGACACCTTCCACTAGACCAGGTTGCTCAAAGCCCCATCCAACCTGGCCCTGAACACTTCCAGAGGTGGGGCCTCCACAATTTCCCTGGGACTCACCACCCTCAGAGTGATTTTTTTTCCTAATATCTATTCTAAATCTCCCCTCTTCCAGTTTGAAGCCATTACCCCTCATCTGATCACTACATGTCCTTGTAAAAAGTCCCTCTCCAGCCTTCTTGTAAGTGCCCTTCAGATACTGGAAGGCTGCTATAAGGTCTCCCCGGAGTCTTGTCTTCTCTTCTCCAGGCTCAGCAACCCCAACTCTCTCAGCCTGTCTTCATAGGAGAGGTACTCCTGCCCTCTGATCATCTTTGTGGCCTTCCTCTGGACCTGCTCCAACAGGTCCATGTCTTTCTTATGTTGGAGGCTCCAGAGCTGGATGCAATATTCCATGTGGGGTCTTACCAGAGCGGAGTAGAGGGGCAGAATCGCCTCCCTTGACCTGCTGGCCACGCTGCTTTTGATGCAGCCCAGGATACAGTTGGCCTTCTGGGCTGCGAGCGCACATTGCTGGCTCACGTTGAGCTTCTCATCAACAAACAGCACCAAGTCCATCTCCTCAGGGCTGCTCTCAATCCATTCTCTGCCCAGCCTGTATTTGTGCATGGGATTGCCCTGGCCCACGTGCAGGGCCTTGCACTTGGCCTTGTTGAACTTCATGAGATTTGCACAGGCCCACCTCTCAAAGCCCGTTCGGGTCCCTCTGGGTGGCATTCCTCCCCTCCAATGTGTTGAGGAGTCCACACAGCATGGTATTGGCAGCAAACCTGCTGAGGGTGCACTCCATACCAGCATCCATGTCACTGGCAAAGATGTTAAACAGCACAGGTCCCAGTACCAACCCAATACTGATCACCTCTGTTGCTTCAAATCTCACAAGTCTCTCTCTGTATATCCTTTTGAGCATGTTTCTTTCTATTCTTCATGCTGGGAACTGATTGTGTGTTCTAGGAATGTAGAGTGCTACCTGGACCCATGCTGTCAGTTTGTTATCACCCATGCAGCCCAGTAGCTCCTCATCCCATGTATGGTCCCTTATGCCCTGGACGTAGCAGCAGCTTGTGAACATCCAATCCATTGCACTACAGCAAAACAGAATATACAATCCATCGTATGTAAACATCTTTCATTCAGGAGGGCCCTTAAGAGAGAACTTACCTTTGCCTCTTTTAACCACATATGCTACCACATACAACACCTGTATTGTGGAGAACAGTATTGGGTATCACTAAAACAGTAGCAACAGATGCATGGAGTCCAAACATTAAAAGAAATGGGAAAAAAAGTAAAAAACAAGTTTAATGCACACTCCCGGTGCGCATTAGCTATTCATACCACTCCTCTGGCAGACCACCCTGCCTGAAAGGTATGTGAAAGTAACACAAAAAATGTAGAGGAAAAACTCAACATTGATAATAAAAGGGGGATTCCTTTTGAAAAGCAAAATGCTGCCATGCAGCCATTAGAGAATCAGAAGGCATAGGATCATCAACTTTGCCTAGAAAAGCAGATAACATTAAAATGGTTATTTTATTCATAATGACATTTGGTTTTATCAGTAACATTAATTTATAATGTGCTTCTCCCACCCCTAGCACAGCCTGTCTTCCATACATGTACCAACACCACATTTATTTTCTGTAATGTCACTGTCAAAAACTGGTTGACAGTAGGATGGGGGCAAATTTAACTGTGTGCTTTGCAAACCCTACACTTGCTCACAGATACCCATTGGATTTACACGGTTTACATAATACAATCTATTCTTTTTCTATATAACAAATGATCACATCAGAAACATTAGAAATATAGCGCATTCACACTGCATTATGAAACAATAAACAAAACATGCACACCAAATGGTCAGACAATTTTTAAATTACACTCCTATTAAATGCTCAGAGTTTTTTGGCTTTAGATCCATTTCAGAAATGAGTAATCTGATGAACAAAGAAATTGATGTATGTTTACAAAATCTTCAAAATAGTGGAAAGAAATTAATGACAATTTTGTTTCTCAGTTGTTATAACAATGATGAATGATACACTCCTTGAGAAACATTGCTGAATCATCCAGTAAATTGTTTGCTCTACAGTAGGTCTCATCCACAGATATGCTGACCTTCAGGGTGTTCCTGACAGGATCAGTTATCAAAATCTGTTTTTCTGGCAGAAATTCTACTCTTCCAAAACTCTAACTTGTTCATTTGTAAAAAAAGGTTGCAGGTAATTGTGCCTGTTTATAACTTTTCTGTCTATTTTTTTCTTCATATAACTCACAAAACAGAAGAACGTTATGCTGAATTGTAATGATGCCTTTAGCAGAGTAACCCATTCTCAATGTCATAAACACATTAATAACTTAATTTAAAATGAGGTCAAACTGTAACTCTGTTCAGATTACTGAAAGCTGATAATTCAGGTGAGTTAAGCTATTCTTTGTTTACATAACTGACTAAAAAGGAACTAAAAATAAAAATCAAAAGAATCATAGAATAGTTTGGGTTGGAAGGGACCTGTAAAGGTCATCTAGTCCAACCTCCCTACAATAAGCAGGAACATCTTCAACTAGATCAGGTTGTGCAGAGCCCTGTCCAACCTGACCTTGACTGTTTCCAAGGATGGGGCATCTACCACCTCTCTGGGCAACCTGGGCCAGCATTTCACCACCCTCATTGTAAAAAATTTCTTCCTTCTCCCTAGTCTAAATCTTCCCTCTTTTAGTTTACAGCCATTACCCCTTGTCCTATCGCAACAGGCCCTGCTAAAAAAGTTTGGCATCATCTTTCCTGCAGGCCCCCATTAACTACTGGAAGGTCTCCCTGGAGCCTTCTCTTCTCCAGGCTCAACAACCCCAACTCTCTCAGCCTGTCTTCATAGGAGAGGTACTCCTGCCCTCTGATCATCTTTGTGGCCTTCCTCTGGACCTGCTCCAACAGGTCCATGTCCTTCTTATGTTGGAGGCTTCAAAGCTGGATGCAATATTCCATGTGGGGTCTTACCAGAGCGGAGTAGAGGGGCAGAATCCCCTCCCTTGACCTGCTGGCCATGCTTCTTTTGATGCAGCCCAGGATAAAGTTGGCCTTCTGGGCTGTAAGTGCACATTGTTGGCTCATGTCCAGCTTTTCAGCCACGAGTACACCCAAGTCCTTCCTTCTCAGGGCTGCTTTCAATCCGTTCATCCCCCAGCCTGTACGGATACTGGAGGTTTGCCTAACCCAGGTGCAGAACCCTTCACTTGGCCTTGTTGAACCTTAGGAGGTTCACACGGGCCCACTTCTCAAGTCTGTCCAGGTCCCTCTGGATGGCATCCCATCCCTCAAATGTGTCAACTGCACCACTCGGCGTTGTCTGCAAACTTACTGTGGGTGCACTTGATCCCACTACCTATGTCATTGCTGAAGATATTGAACAGTATTGTTCCCAAGACAGACCCCTGAGGGACTCCACTTGTCACCAATGTATGTCAGGACATTGAGCCATTGACAACTAACCTCTGGATGCGACCATCCAGCTAATTCTTCATGCACCGAACAGTCCACCCATCAAACCCATATTTCTCCAATTTAGAGAGAAGGATGTTGTGGGGGACTGTTAAACCCAGCGTTTACCATCTGATATGCAATTTTTCTCTGAAGAGGTCGTCTAACTGTCTCTCATAACTATCAGTGATACAATTTTAGAAAGAATGACAGTCACCATGGGTCAGGACTTCACAGAAATTACCACGCAAATGACCTTACTATGGCACAGTTCTGCAGTTGCACAGGAGAATGGCTCCTACTACGGTGAGCATTTAAATATGGCTTTGATTTTTAAGCATATAAACAGCTCTACTAAGTTCAGAAAAATCACTTATGCTCTTAGCTTTAGCTACATACTCCCTCTTTACCACTACAGTCCCTGGATCCTTGTGGAGAAACATTGATTGTAAACAGCATTAGGGTGCATTATTGCCTACAGGCTGAGCAATCTCAAATTCATTTGGTCCCACTTATTAGGTGAGCCAGTCATGGCTATTCCGGTATTATTTCTCTCAAAGGAATGGATAAAGAATTGAATATGTAATAACATCCTACAGCTTGAAAGAACTTAGACATTTTAATTTTACCTGAAGTAGTGTTCCTGACATATCTGTAATTACTATAAGCTGGTCTTCAGTTTAAATTTTGACTCGTGTGGAACTCAACAGACACTGTAAGACAAGGCAGACAACGCTTTCAAGAAAGACTCAATCTGACATATGACATTTTAATTCTCTACAACTTCCAGAGGAAGAGTTTCTCTTACTCAGGTGGGAAAACCATGATCTACGGAAAAATTATATCATACATGCTAGCTCTAAACAAGCCAAGGAGAATGAATATCAAAGCACAATGGATCAAAGTCACCAGCTAGGTGGCTTACTGCTTTTCTGCATCAGCACAAGCAAGCAGCACCACGACACAATGGCTAACTGAATTCCATGTAGAAAAAGCCAGGAAAATACTGAAACTACACTGAAATTATATGAAATAACGATTCAGCAAATATAAGATTAACAGCCTAATGTAACCTCAGAGTTTTTCATGACAGGAAAAGTCTTATAACACCTTATCTTAACAACCTAGATAGATGTATTAATTACATGGTTGTAATAAGAAGCATATTTATACATGAAAAAAAATGTGTTATATGTACAAATTTAAGGGACTAATCTATATAATTATAATGTAAACTACACAAAGTCCTTATCATTTATCATTGCTTATCATCAGTACCACATTATCATTCACAGACAATTCTTTCTTTTTTTTTTTTACAACCACTTTTAATGGTACGACAAATTAACAAGTTTTTCAGAGCATTAACTCTGTAATTGTTTCTTTTTTTGTGTGTGTAGGAACAGATGGGCGTATATCTCTTGGGATAAGAGAATCAAGAATCTTTTATTTGCAAAGCAATTTGCTCTCTCACTGTAATCAATACCTTTTATTTTGTATGTATTAAAATCTAGTTAAATGGAAAAAACAAATGAATCTGTACACAAACACAGAAATTAAACTAAATAGGTGAAATAGTTGAACTTTTTCTTTAATGCAAGACAGTACAATTCTTATCGAAAGAATGAAACTCATTAAAATAATAAATTCCATATTTCAATCCTCTACAACATTTTGCTGAAGAGGTTAGGGGAGAAACTACAATATTCCTAACTGAGTAGGCAAGCAAGGTTTCCAAAATTTACTCATATGATCACGCTTAAACAATTTTTCTACAATAGTAGTATTCTTGCTGACTGATTGAATACAACTTTTTGAACTTCACTGCTGATGCAAATACATTTGAACAGGAATGTCCAAATTTCCAGTGCAGGATTATATACCACGATGAATTTCCCAGATTAAATTTGGAAAAATATTTAACAAATCTGAGTGAGCATGACATTTTACTTTATCTAGAAAGAAAAAGAAACATATCTTTTTTAATAGTGGTAACAGTGATCATTCTGTAGTGTTGTATAGGCAAGTAGCATAAATTGTTGGAGGAACTAAAGACCATGGAAACGAGAAGTGAAGTACTTATTCCCTTTTCTTTGTTAAAAACACTCTAAATCCACCTGTCATATTCTGATGTGTAGTGGTATATTGTCCTCTCAGAGTATAAACTGCATTTTTTTATGTGCTTTAAGCATTTCACATCTAAGTAAGTGACCTAACTGTTTAGATCCAATTTTAAGCAAACATTATTCTCAAAGTAAATAATATCCTCTCAGTTTAATAATTCCTGTTATATATTTAATAATACACATTATTTATTTTTATTTCTAAACAGGAATAAAATTGTTTTATTTCCAATGAAAATAGGTTTTAAAAACCCCCACACTTCTAAATTTGAGTAGAGCATCTTTAATGATCTAATGTTCTTTCTCCTTAAGAAAATATTACTTTCCAACCCTCATATTTTAGGGAAAACAAAGACTTGTGGACTTACTATTAGATATTTCATTTATTATCTTTAATAAAGTCCATGAAAAGATCACTAAGTTACTCAGTAAAGAAAGACTGCAGTGATAGAAAGACTTACTTTTAAGTATATTGCTATACTGATATTTAATTTATGTTACTGAACAGTTCTATGAATACTTCTGCAAGTGACTCCAAAGATGAAGTGTGGAAAATTACTTACGGTTAGGTCAATTTTTGTCTTTGTGGTCTCAAAAGTGTTGCCTACGAACAATAACATATCTATTTGAAAGATATTCAGCAATCATATTTGTAGGTAAGATCATTTTACTGAAGAAACAAAATATTTTCTATTCACCACATGGTCTACTGCAATGATATCCCATTCCTATTACTGCTGTATTCAGGTAATTGTTAGCTCAAAATGCAAATAAACTTTTGCAATAGCAAACCAACAGATTCTCAATAGATGCTATCAGCTACAAGAGAAAGGGTTTGGATAAAATTGTAGCTGCATACCTAAAATTTTTAGAAGCCTATCTTATCTGAGCAAATGCACGCTTGTGCTAATATGCATTTCTAAGTGAAAAACAAATAGCCCATATTCTTTATTTAAGAGGTCATATTGATTTTTGAAACAGTTGTAGTTAAATAGCTACATTAAGAATGCATGCATCTTAATTACAACCAACTCAACTTTTTAATGATGCTAAATAAATCAATCAGCATAAATTAAAAATGACAGAGGTTCAGAATAAGAGATGCTGTACCTGACACTTTCAGTCTGTAAGTAGATAATAATAATAATATATTGTTGGAATATAGTGTCTGTTAACTGGAAGTTCCATACTATACTGCTACAGTATCTCCATAAAATATAACCATATTCTTTGCAAGGATGATTTTGCCCCTCTTTTCTTAGAATGAGCTTTGACAAAATTTAACTTAATGTAGTTTTCCTAATTCAATTCAAGTTACAATTGTTATTTGTCTCACTGCTACATCACCTGACTAGGACAGAAAGAATAATGTTTTAAATATGGATTAGTAATGTATGAGTGATACAGAATCTATACTTGTCCCCTGGTGACAGTAAAAAGAAAACCCAAGAATTATCTGAAACAATAAAGCTACAACGTGATGGTATTTTGAAGTGAGAAAAATGTGTGGTTTGAATAGCTCTGCAATTAAAAAAAAAGCTATGGTGTTTTAGCTTCCTTTTTTTTTTTAATTGTCTACCATTCTTATAAAGAGAATATTTCACTAAAAGTACATTTGTTTTGTTTGAAGTGACAAGTCTTATGTCCATCATCTAGATTTTGCAATAACAGTCAATGTTTTGAAGAGAACTTTTATGAAGAACATATCCCCTGCCAAGATGTTATGTTCTGTAACTCATTTAATTTTGTTTTCATTCCAGCAGAGGTATTGGTTACATTAAAAGAAGGTTTCAAATATATTACCAAACCTTCATGAAATGAAATCATATTTATTTAATTAACATTCATACCTAATAGTTCTCTTGATATAACAACTATAACTGCCCGTGGCTGGGCAGGGCCTAGTGGGGGCAGGTCTGGAGACCAATACCTTATGGTGTCATGGGGGCAGGACTGGGGACCCCAGGGGGACTGATGTGGGCTACAGGACCATGGGGCTGGGGGGAGGCCTCTGGGGAGGCCATAAACACTCTCAGGGCCCTGACATTGTCTGTATTATCAGTGTATTGACAGTTAGAGTTATCATAAGCTGACCATATGAATATCTTGCCAAATTAAGTACATAATCTAATTTACTTAAGCATTCAGCTTGATTGTTATGATGTGATTTGAAGCCACAGGTCCAACAGGCTGTCTGTACAGATTCAGGGAGCACAGATGTATGCCAGCAAGTTTGCACCATCACTTTGCTCGCCCTCCCTTTTGCACCTAGGTGTCAGTCTACAAATCATCAACACAGTTTGCATGTTTCATCACACCTGTGTTCCCTTTTGGAGCAAACCAGCTGAGGCGCAGGGGAACCAGCTAGCCACAGACTCACATACTATGCTGACCAAGTAAGAGACAAATTTCAGTATTACGTAGCAATAAAGAACATTTTTCAGAAAGCAAGTACTTTGAACTGAAAAATGAATCTATGTTAGCAGAAATGTATGGTTTACTGTACTTCAGTATTTTACTTTATTGTGATTTCAACATTTTTAACATGCTTAGGTACTCTGATGCGTCACTGCTATTTGTCATTAATAGCTTTAATTTGGAAAAAATGTATGGGCAGGATTCTATTTCCATCAACAGAGAGTTTCTTAGTTGGATTGCAGAAATCAGCTGGCACCTGGCAAACTGAAAAATGCACTGAAAGTCAAATTGAATTATAAATAGCTATGATTTTGGATCCACCTAGATTTCTTTAAAACAGCAGAACTGAACCAACAAACAATGTATGCAAAGTCGAAAGTATGCAAAGTCGAAAATTGCTACAAATCCACTTTCATTTTCTCTGTGTTTTAAATACATTGAAGAGAATTCTTTGAGAATTATACACAAAATTCTTTAGAAGCAGGTTCGCTCTCATAGCATTTAACAATAATTTTGATTCCAGAATAGTTTCTAGAAAGTGCTAGTATATTGGGAGGATATGTAGAAATAGCAGGAAAAAATAAAAACAAAAGAAGTTAGCATTAAAGAAGATAAAATGGGAAAGGTAAAGGAAACAACCAATTATGCATAAACGGTCAATACTTGGACTCAATTGTTATACACATGACAACAGTATTAAGGGCTAATCAATACAATAATTATATTATGTAACAATATATTAACAGTTGGGTGATTTCTGCAACTATTTTCTAGCGGAGACAAAAACCTCAATGCTTATTTTGTAAGAACAAGTTATTATCCTTAATTTCAGAAGAAACACAAAACAAGTTTTATGCTTATAAATGTAATGTACAAAATGTCCTTATGCCACTGTCATTGTGAAATGGGTTCAGTGGCCATGTAGAATTAAAAGGTTAATACAAATCCAAACCTTGGAATAGATGAAGTTAGTATTTCTCCACCTTTTTTAATTGAAGGTCAATTTAAACTTTTTACAACACCTCCCCCCCAAAAAAAAACCAACCCTCCAAAATCCTACATAGTATTAACTATAACAGGAAAACATTGCAAAGAAAATCCATCAGTAACAAATTAATAGCATAAATTGTACCTTATTTTCATCTTCTTTGTTTATGTTTTCTTTGTGTGCATGAAAATGTGCTTATGCAGTTTACCACCACAATGACAATTTATTTCTCTTCCATTTCCCCAGTGTCTTATAATCATGAAGTGGACGAAATTGCAAAATGTGAAAAAAATAAGCCTCAATTTTTTCAAGAAAAGGAAGTTAAAATTCTAAAATAAAACTCAGAAAAATAAATATTGTAATAAGAGACAAATTCAAATGACTGAGCTTGCTAAAGTATAAGCATAAAGTTGTAGACCAACTATCCTCTAGTTGGTGTGAGCAAAAGTTAGTATAAGCGACCCTAGATTGAACCTAACGCAAAACAAATAATGAGGCAAACAGCTTCCACTGAATAATTTAAATTACCTTAAAAATCTCCAAAGGAATGCAAGAGATGGGGGAAGATCAACTAATGAAACAAGCTAGCCTCAAAGAAAAAAATAAACAACCAAAACCAGAAAAATAAATTGAACAGGATTGGAACAGAGCCTCTTGGAACAAGTCTCACTGTCTCTTTCCAGTATACAGTCTACAGGGTCCAAAAACTCCCAGGTTGTCTGGCCAAAGGACTGTTGGGAATTTCTTAAAATGAGGCAGCATATTACTACTTCACTTCGAACAACTGTATATGTCTTCAAATAAGCATCATTAACCGATTTACACTTTTCATGCCAGTAAAAATCCCCCCAAATTGTTAATCGTAGAGCACCTTACAATCATGGTGTACTAGCACCAAGACATTATGCTAATAGAAGCTTTTTTAATCTTTAAAAATACTATATCCATACACTATCTTGCTACACGGTATTGTGCAGCATTGCCCCTGAGTGTTATAAAGGTCGTCTTTACAGAGTGACAGAGAGGTATCAATAGTTCATTGATCAAAACTGTGTATTACTTTGAAATTCATATGGTATTAGAAGCCCTACTGCTGAAAATTGTTCCTTTGTCACAAAATATCGTACTTTAATAGTATGAGATTGTAACCAAAATGAGCAGGATTTGCTTTCTATCTTTTATTGTTTTTTTGTTAATCTGAGATGAATTGGATGAGAAATGGAAAGCAATTCTGATTACAATCCAAAAATATTAATTTCATAGATGAGAAGATACAATTTGTTCAGCTGTTTCTTTCCAGAAATTTTATGCAGGTTATGAAAAAGGTTTCAGTTCATTCATAATCCTTGCAGTATTCGTCATCCACCAATTTTAGTCTAGACTTTATTGTTTTGAAAGAAATAGCATCGCTTTATAAGAATAAAGCTCATACTAATTTTAAAGGTATTTTCCTGCACATTCAAATGTGAACACTACCAGTATTTTAGTATTTTTAAAAGACATCGCAAGAAATTGAATTTGTCCAATAGATGTTGTAGCAAGAATGGAAAATGTAAAAGCTTGCCTACTATCTTAAGATAACGTAACAATCTCCATCTTTAAGTCTATACTTACAGAATTAAACCCAGGCAAGCAAGTTATTTATGGTTTCTATGTCCAAGTTCTTCCATTTTTCCCCAAAGTAATTCTGCCAGGATATATGTGATAATGGACCATGACTTATCAAAAGGTCAAATAGTATTGAAGCCAGAATATTGTGTGTTGAAATCTTTGTTTTGAAATTCACATTGTTTCATTACCTTTATAGAACATTCCATACATTCTATCAAAAAAACCTGCAAAAGTCTGGAAAATAAACAAATCTTTTTTATATACAGATGTACGTGTGTGTGTGTGTATATACTAAAAATTTTGTGAAATGAAATTTGAAAATGTCTAGACTAGACTTCCAGCCATTAGAAGTTAAGAAATCATTTTCTAAGAAAAATCTTAGAATATTCACTGCATATTTTGATATTATTAGTTCATATACTTTGAATGAGAAAACACTGTTCCCCTTTAAATGTTCCGCATCCCCCTTGATATCAGAGAAATGAAAGAAGAAACTTTTAAGTGTCAGATGTTTAAATATCTTCTTATTTGGTGGGAAATGAAGATGTTTAAACATAATGGCACAGGTCTGCCCTAGCTACAAAATAGATTATCTTATTGTTTTCCAAAAAGTACTGGAGCCCTGAATATATTTTACTGCATTACGAACGTCCATATATACTTGCATTCACTTGCAGTTTTGTGTATCTAACCAATATATTTACTTATAGTTAATTTTGTATATTATTGTAAGAATATATTAAGATTCTTCTATAACAATCTTTTATCTATCTTATATAACTTATTGCAAAACTGTATACTGGGTGGAACTTGAATTCCAGTGGATCAGAGATGGGAATGAAATACTTCGAGTTAAAACAGTTTGAGTCGTTTCCTAAATCTCTCTCAGGTTATTGGTCCCAGGAAGCCATGTGGCTGACCACCTTGTTAAGACTGGCAAAGCTGGAAAAAATGTTAACTTGGGAGGAACCAAGCCTTTCAGAATGAACTGTTCAAGTTTTAACAGCACCTAGAATTATTTTGTGGATGTAAGGGAATATTCTTCTCATGTACTCCCACTGATATGGGGGGGGGAGAAATGTACCCTATAGATGGCAGTGTAAGCATACTGAAGACACTTCAGTGAGACCTCAAGTATAATCACTTAAAAACTTTTATGATTATCAATAAATTCATAAAAACAATTATTACAAAGGAAATTAAAAAATGGCACACACTGCTCAGATTAGATCAGCCAGCAGCACTTTTAAAATGCATTTCAGTCAATTTAATCATCTCAGTAGCTTTTTATTGGTACTGGTAACAACCTATGGGCTAGTCTTCCATCAGGAGGATTCGCTCTTCTACAGCTCCTCTAACAGATTTTACAGATTATTAGAAAAGACTGAGAGACTTCTCTGAATCAATTTAGAGTGAGTTTAAGCATACTGTACTTTAAGGTTGGACTCCTGTTAAAATACATTTTAATATTGCAATGCCTTCGAAAAAGATTAAGTATTCGAGCAGCTGAAGACAAAATAGAATAATTTGATGGCTTTACATTTAAATCAGTTGAATATCATATTTTAATAAAAAAGTCTTTTTAGAGTTGCTTGCATTCAATATACTCCGCATATTTGAAAACCTCATCTGTAGACAGAGAAGTGTGTATAAGTACATCCAGCACGAGCACCCATGGTGCATAAGGTTACTTATTGAGGAGCTATATTATTTGCATAAAGTTTTAAGCATCTCCTAACATATATTTTTTAAGACATACAGTAATATTAAATACCATTTAAAGTGAATTAATGAAGATTACGGTATAAGGAAGTATCTGACACTTGGGGATACGGTGCTAGAAAGGTTTAGGGGGTATTTTCGCACACATTTTATAAGTCCACTGAGTAAATCTTGGACTTCAACCATTGTTTTTGGACATGAAAGAGTTGGAAAATCCTATTAACATCTTCGTGGAAGTGGTCTAGTAGTACTGCTGCTACAGTATAATGTATTTTGCATTATCACTTATTACAGCAAAATCCTAACTTGTGAATCCAAGGGAGTTCCTCAAATCACTTCTGCAAAATTATTTTCCTTTCCTTGCAATATTTTCAGTCACATGTATTACCTTATTGTGAAAATATAATGGAGTGCATGACATCTGTCTATCTCCTTTTCTTAACATAACATACTTTTGTGCAGATAAGACAGCATCAAATTTACTTTTTGCATAGTTGTTCTTCAATCTTTCTGAATCACACTATTTTTTTTCCTTGGAGTTACGTAGTGTCTCCCCTTTAAATTAAATTTGGCCTTTGAGAAAATTAAAGTTTTAGTCTCAATTACAAAAAGAATTTACTACTACAAGTAATGGATTTAGAGATCTGTTTAAACAGTTTTCTTATGTAGTCTGTGTTTTTTCCCCTACAGCCATTTAACAAAGTAAATCTCAAGTCTGCGCATATTTAGCAATGTACAGAAGACAGTAGGTTTATGATTTTCAGATTTAAATCCTACTAGTGATATTCCTATCCATTTTGAGGTGGATCTATTCATAATTTGTCTGCAAGGAAGACTAAACCACTTTTACTCCTAATCAGAGTAACAACAAAGGTTTTACTAGGAAATAAACTAGGAAGATAATTTATTTTAAAAAAAAAAAAAAAAACAACAGAAATTTCAAAGAGACTAGGAAAACATGTAAGTAGAAGGGAGATACACAATGCTCTCGATGCCCCTTGTGTCCCTGCAGGTGATACTAGCTTTCAGGCTTTGCTACAGGCAACTCAGTGACTTTCTGAGATGCAGTAAACTCTGCACAGACCCCAGGAAATTCTTCTCGTTACTTCTGTGGCCTGGCTGCCTTTTCCCAGCTCCTCAAACACTCTCAGTCTCAGCATGAGCCTCAAGCAGGCTCCCAGCTCTCTGCTGTGTGTATTTGCCTGCCCAAACCTGTAGTCTCATTTTTTCTCTCCCATGAGCTTGTTCCCTGGCTCCCACAGACATATGAGCAACCTTTCCTCCCCTCTAGAGATTTCCATCTAACCAGACTTCTTAAGAGAACACAGTAATTGAGAACAAAGGAGGAAAAAGTACCATGCCACAGAGATATTACCACTTTTAAACATCATGCTATGTTTGTGCATATATTTCTCCTTCAGCTAAAGGAATTAAATGTTCTGTTCAGACCAAGTCTCTTTTCTGGCAATCCTTGAATGCTGCAGGCATCTCAAATTCAAATGGAAACTTCATTGCCAGAATAGCTTACCGCTCCTTTGAGAGAAGTCTCTTGCCCCCTGCACCTTAAAAAAGTGGGTCTTTTATTTCCTGCACACATGAATTTCTCTGTGGCCACACAAAGTCATCTGTGTCTAGGAGAGGCAGAGGCAGAATGAATGGGTCAAATTACAGAAACATTTCAAATCCAGCAGGATTTTCACAAATAGCATAATCAACCATATCATCCTTTAGATAATCTGTCTTCTGTTACACCTTGAAACATCTCACAGAGAGGAAGCTTCATGGTTCCGCTCAAACATGGAGCATCAAAGAGACCCAAGTTTCAGGAAACAGTGCAGAAGCCTTAGCTTCTATTAAGCTCTTGGGATAACCTAACTTAAGATATCATAATTTAATAACCAATCCACAAATATTAGCAGACAGCAATGGAGGCCAGCCCGAGGGTTACATCAATGTAACTCAGGGTGTTCCAGTAGGGATTGCAAGACGGGGTTGCTGTGATTATAGACGTACGTAGTTTGTATAAACTGGGAAAGAGTAATCTAATATCATCATTCTCATGTGCCTTCTTTTGTTTTTAAAATACTTATATTACTTCAGACAAAAAGTAAAAAGACAAAAAAAGCCCCAAAAATGCATAATGGTTTAGAAATATTAACTGTACCTGTGCTCTTTAGAATGGTAAGAGCAACCTCTGTTTATGCAAATGTCAGCAATAATCAATATGAATTAAGTTCCGCAAATGAAATCCATCACATGATTCCATTTTAATTTTATGCTTTTGCTTTTTCTCCCAGATAAGCAATTAACTTTTACATTTCAGTGCCAGCAATAATCTATTTCAAATTTGTAAATTGTAGAAAATTATGTAGGAATTTGAATGGTAAAAGCAGATTAGAAAAGAAAAGGTTGGAAGAGTACAACACAGCTGGAGAGTAAGATCTTTTAAAAATAATCTACAAACTCATGTAGTATAAATGAAACATAATTAAGATGATGGTACTTTACAGCGTAGCTGGTTCTATTCCAACTCTGAATTCAGCTAATATATTCCTGGTGGGTTTTGGTGGCTTCCACTTCTTCAAAAAACTTTAATTGAGGCAGGTGGAGAAAAGGGGGCAAAAATATTGGAAATACTTCAGCGGTCAAAGTGATATTTGACATGTCTGTCCTAAGCATGAAAATAAGTAATAAAAATTTTAAGGTAATGTCAAAATTAATTTACTAATTTTAATCAAGAGTAAACTGTAAGATCTCTTTTATGGACGTGTTTTGATCTCAATGTTTTGTTTTTTTTTTCATTGATAATTTCTTAGATTTCAATTGTAATTTAATTAGTGCAGAAAAAAATGCCTGTTATGTTGAAAAACTGTGCTATGCCTAATATACAAACAGCATGATGAAAGGCAAGAGTTTCACTGTTATTGTAATAGATGATATGAAATCACCTTCAAATATATGCTTTGTTAATTTTCAATGATTGAATGTCAAAAATATTTCCTGTCAAGGCCATCAGGCCAGATACTAGAGCTGAGTGGCTGTCATATTTGAGGGAGAAGAGAAAAAGTTTAACAAAGTTAATGATACTACATAGTATAATTTTCTAAGATCTTTCTGAACTGAGAAAGGCAAGTTGTTGACAAGCTGCAGGAGTAGATATTATAGATTGGTTGCAAGATTATTCTGTTTTGTTCAATAACCATGCCCAACAACATGGCTGTTTCTCTCATTTTTTTCAGCAAAACGAGGTGCTCAGAGCAAAGGAAGAAAACAAATGGCAACAAGTCCTACACACAATTTTATTTGATGAACTAGAAGAAACTACTTGTGACACTGGGACTCAAAGCCAATCACAAGCAAATGGTAGATGCTGCCAAGGTTTATATGCATTGCTGCTGGTGTGATCAATAGTTCTTATTGTGGTCTAACTATAAAGCTGTGAGAATCAGGAAAACCCGTACCTACAGACACACACACACACACAGCATTAAACAGTGTGTGGTAGATTGAGGCAATCTAGATGTAGCTATTCATCGATATCTAGTGTTGCCGCATTGGACCATCTGGTCCTGTTCTGTTTCTGCATCATGAACTACGAAAATGAGTATTCCTTTTCCAAATCTCAAGCCACAAGACTTAAATATTCTATGATGAATTATTACAGAAAAAAATTAATTAATAGAACATCTGCCTGCTAAGAAGACAGAGTGCAAGTAACTAATACATTACAGTTACTGGGCCAGATTCTCCCATTAATCTGGCAGCTGACAAAGGCCAGAAGGTAGATAGGTCAATATGGCCAACGATTTTGTCACCTGGTAAATCTAGCTCAAATAACAACTTCTTTCTCTCTGTGCCTAGCCTATAGCAAGCCGGATGTTCTTCATAATCCTTCTCAGCATCTATCGCTGTCTTTAGGAGATTATGTGACTTTGAAAGTCTGGTACTAATCTACAGATGCACACAAGTTCCATTATATTATAATGTTTTTGGAATGAATAAGTCACATTGAAAACAGTTCTTGCATACCATAAATTGGCAATTCTGATGTCAAGCAAAAATGACTATTTTTATACATATGGTACGGTGACTTCAGTAGAATAATTTGCAAAAGTAAATTGAATGCTATTCCTAAGAATAATTAGCTTCAAATTACTTTTTCTTTAATTGAGTATTTGGAATTCTTTTATTCAAATTGAGTATGCAGTGTTTTTATTCCACTTCATCTTTGCATTTGCTTTGAGATGTCAAGTGTCATTTTTACTTTGGAAAGAGGTCTTTTGATTATCAAGATAAAAGAAAATGTTTGTTCTGAATAAATTCTTATTTTTTATTTTACAAATGAAGTGAATGGAAAACTTCTACTAATGATATGCTTCTCGTTAGCAAACAGATCCCTTTACTGTGGTAATCAAATAAATCCTTTCTTCAAGTCAGTCTTCACCCATTTTTATAATTATCATCACTGTCCCCATTTTTTTTCCTCCTCTGAACTATAACTTGAAATATATGTCTGTGAAAGCTTTCCAATTGGTTCACTATAAGAAAACTGATGTACAGGACTCCTAGTGGGGTCACAAAGTTTAATTCAACCACTACAATCCACAACCAGACATAAAATCACGCAAAGCTGGTTTCTTTCTCTGACTTCTTAATTTATCAGGAATTAAAAAGTGATGCTTCTGTACAAGAAATGGCATACTGAAATTGCTGTTTTGATACTGGGTATGCAATCAAGCCCACTGCCTGAAGGGAAGAAAAATAAACTACTGATTGGGAGTAGTCAGCAATAGCTATTGTTTTGTGTCCTGTGTTGTATTAAAGAAGGTAATTCACTATTGGCATCATATAAACATTGCTCGATCACTGTAAATGAATTCTAGTGTTCTTGAGGGCACAGCCTCAAGACAATTCAATGGCAAAAGTAGGTATGAGGTCATAATTTGGCCTATTATATACAAAATGAAAAGAAACAACTTAAATGTGAGTGCTTGTACTGAAAGAGAAATATTTTGCAAAGTAAAATGGCACTGGAAATCAGTATGACACAAAGAATATGAAATCTCAGAGTGCCATTTCTACAAGATTGTAAAAAAAAACTATTGAGGACTAACATTTTCTGTTTTGTTATGCAACCCTTTTAAAATATCTGGTTTAGCTGTACTGGAGAGAGGATGTTTTTAAAATATTGGATTTGTAAACACAAAAGATATAGCATCTCATCTGAGACCTAAGGCCAAATCTCTTTCTAGAACTATTTGGAACACATTTGCACTGTAGAATGAAAGAAATTAGGGCATGAAATATTTTGACATGACACTTGTAATGAAATTGAGAAATCAGGTTATGTCCAAGATCACTGTTTATTTCACTGGCTTCTGATATGACATGGGAGTAAAGCATACCTAGCTGTAAATTTCTCCAAATTCAGGGGTGAAAACAGTAATCCCCTTCCCTCCCCCCCCCCACCCCGATCCCATATCCAAACAACTCATGTCAAAGCTGAAGATTAATGTGATATTCTGTCCAAACCAGCCTGCTCAGAATTTAAACACTTGAATGTAATCTAGCCACTTGCAAAACAACAAATGTGTTGACAGATGCCAAAACCACCTACTGTTAAAACATTGTGGGAAAAGTCAATGGTTAAGAATGTTTGAAACTGTGACTGTATCAATTAAACAAAAAGAAACACTCACTGTAGTGAGTTGGGTGAAATGAGAGCAAAAAAACCTTTGCTCAAAGGAGAGTGAATTTTTTTAATGGAATGGAATGGAGTATTTCGGTTGGAAGGGACTCACACAATCATCTTGTCCATCTGCCTGACTACTTCAGGGCTGACCAAAAGTTAAAGCATATTATTAAGGGCATTGTCCAAATGCCTCATAAACACTGACAGGCAGACTATTTAGTTTTTAATAATTAGTATTACTTATACAAAATAAATTTTGATTCTAACAAAATTTATCAAAATCTTAAAAAGGTATAATTTTTTCTGTTATTCCTACACAAAAATAAACCACAAAAAGTCTTAGTAGTTAATTTTGCTAGGAAAAATATTGTTATCTTGGAAAAAAAAAAGAAGAATTTCACCAGTCCAGAGAGGCATTTAAGCTCCCAAGAAGAGGACAGTCAAAATGCAAACACTCTGAGGAAGCTCCAAATAAATCAGTGTAAAAGATCAAAAAAGACCTAGATAAAAAGATAAAAAGACCGGATACTTTGTTTACAAATAAGTTAATACTACTTTTTTTTTTTTTTTTAGTGCAGAGCATTGCTTTCCTGTTCTCAATAATATTTTTCAGATCTGTGAACAGAACCAATCCAAGCAGTTTATAAGATAAAGAAAAACATTTTGGATTTCTCTAATCGCATAGGCTGGGGTTTTGGCCTAAAAGCATTTTTATTTAGCTTTCTTTAAAATTAGTAAAAGGGTCCTTAAGGAGGATGGCAAAGCATCAGGGATTACTACAATGACACATCATACATCATATGTCGTTAGTCCTCAGAAAAGAATCTTTCTAGCAGATTCATGTTATTTACTTCATGGAAGTACCCTCATTTACTTCATGGGAAATTCTGATTTTTCTTTTTAATTAGTATGTTAAACAAATAATACAAACATTATTGGCAAGGAAGCAACATTTCCTCAACATTTGTGTCAACTCTTGCCCACCTCTCATGATATACTTTTGTATCTACCATCAAGAAGCAACAGCAAAATATCTGAAAATGTCAAAGCCTTTTTAGTTCAACCTTGCAACACAAATATGTTTAAAAATTCCCCTTTGGCTTGTTTACAGCAATGATAGAATAGAAGATTCCTGAATATTACTATTCCAAAATAGTCCTGACCTCTCAATTTCTCTACAGGAACCCTTAAAATTTCAAGTTTAGGAGTCAGACAGATTATGCTCATTGACATAAATCATTCCATCAGTTCTCGCTTTGCATCTTGAAACTCATTGTTTACGCTGCAAATGAATTGTGGTTTGTCCATACTAGCACTTGCCATAAAGAATTGAAAATAACAGTTAGTCTTATAACAGGAAAACACAGTCAGTGAATCAGAGAAGTCATCATACACATCAGTGCGGATTATCAGTACACATCAGATCATACTACGTACTGAACAATGAACTTTTTATATGACTTCAATTTTTGAGACTCATATAATGTGTTTCCAGACTAATCAGGATAGTAAAAACTATGGATATTTATTTCTAGAGGACTTTCTTCCTCTGGGTTCTGGCAGAAACTACTCTGTTTGCACACAAAGTGAAGAAGAAAAGATTTTCAGTGTTTAAAGAATCAGACAGGCAAAACATGAAAGTAACCAGAGAAGACAAGTAGTGGTATGTGGTATGCTACATGCTGTTCCCAGACAGAAATAATTTCGGTAGCTGGGTGAAGGACATTAAGATTTTTTAATCTTTTTGTGTGTCTTCCATTTCAAAATGATACCAAATGAAAGTTTATTCCCTTTAATTTGTAATAACTTGTTGCTTAAGTTCTATAACATGGAAGCCAATTTTGGTTTAAATGGTAATCCATAATTTTTCTTACTTGAGAGACTGCTTCTTGGAATTTGTGAACATCAGGAAAATATTTTGAAGATGGCTTTTAAGCAGAATGTTGACATTTTCCTGATAAGTTAGGTTCAGGCTATATTCCTTTTGTGAGATACAAAAAGTTACCCTTCTGCAGCAATGGCTAAACAGGTCTCAATAAAATTTGAACCAGTATCAAAACTCAACTTTCTTGAAACTAAATTGAGCCAGAATCAGAGATGATAATAAAATTTGGATGACTTTTCAAGTTCTTTAAAAAATACAGTTATTTACAAATGCCACAAATAAGGAAATGGTGTCACTACTACAGTGAGAAAAACAACTTAGGCTACTTTATTCTCTGCTAAAATTTAGATTAGTTGTTATAGTTCAATAAACAAGATGGTCACCTATGTAAAGTTCAGATATCAATAAGTTGCAACAGTTCAGCCTAGAAAATAAGCTTTAGGAACATAATGCAGATGGAGGGTACTCAGCTGTTGCTGATTAAAATTCTGTGTGCAACAGAATTAAATACCTCCTCTGTTCACAGAACAACTTGTTTTTTAAGTATGCTAAAAGGAAACTAAAATGGTTTGTCAATACAGCTAAAGACTTAGAAAACTATTCAGAACAGTAGTTTGTGCCAATTGTTTAGGATTCTTCTTCACATGTAATTATACATCTATTATCATATTCTACCAACATAATCACACAAGCTGTCTCATAACAGAAACAGATTTAGAATATATTAGCTTGTGCACATACATAAGAACCTTATACCCTATTAGTGTGCTTATGAAATAGCCTTGTTATTAAACCTGGAATCAGTAGATAAAAACTGTTCTTTTCTTTTCCATACCGTTTTTAGGACATCATACAAATTACACTACATCTTCACATCTCGCTTTATTCACAAGTCCATCACAATAATGAAGATTTCCAGTTCATTGACATGGACAACCTAAAGTATTCTACAGGCATTAGGGAATTTGAGAATCTAGAGAGAACTGTTATGGAGATGTAAATTACTGTTACACCATGCATATATTCTCATTTTTTACAGTATTATCTGATGTGTTGCATATTTTGAGCTAAATCCCATGTTCTAAGATATTTTTGAATGCCACGCTTTCCATTATGCAGACAGCGCTAAAAAAATTACTTTCAATGGAAATAATTTTTTTGTTCGTTTCTAGCTATCTCATCTATATTTATAAGCAAATGATATTTTGGGATGCAGAGCTGTCTATTTTCTCCCTGCTTGTAGGATCTCCTCATTCACGATGCCCAGCATGTATTATAGCTTAATGCAAAGCCCACTGAAGCCACAGGATGAGAAAGAGTGGTATATCTTCAGTGTTTGTCACGACCTTGCCATCTCAAAAACAAATATAACCAGTTATAGAAAAGACTGAAAGTCTAATGTATCATTCTCAAAATCGGAAGATGCAGATAATTGGATGCAGAGGTACTAGAAGCTCTAAATAAAAAAATTCCACATTTAGCTATCTCAGGTTGCCTCCCCTCCTTATATATTCTTGGGCCTGACAGTTACCAATGTTAAGTCAAACTATACAAAAAATGCTGAAAAGAAGATGTTGGAAAGACTGACTTCATTAAATGGCATCTACATTCAACAGAGACTACTGCTTTTTCTTGAAGCAACATACAAAGGTGTCTTTGTATAATACTGGTATTTCACTGACATTTGAAGAGACTTCTAAGGTGTACTAAGTTGGCAGCTATTGCAGTAGAAGAGTTTGTTTTTATAAGTTAAAGCAAACCAACCCTAAACATTTCTCTGCGTAAAAAAGGAAGTATGAAATAGGGAAAAAAGTATATACACAAGGAAAAAAAAAAATCCCTCTGTCCAGCTCACTTCTTTCTGCAACCCTCCGTAAAAAAATAAAAGAAGGAGTATTGTTTAGAAAAGCTTGCCTAAGCATATTTTGTCTACAAAAGTGATTGATTCTTGTCCTTGGCCAACCTGAGATACTTTTTTTTCTAACAGACAGCAATATTCTGTTAAGTGACAATGGTAGCAAGAGGCCGCATCCCTCACTACGTCAGAACTTTATCTTGGCATACAAGAGGCAACAAACATTCTCCCATCACGGCTGAAACAATTCAGTCTGTGACACATGACCAATCTATCCCAAAGCACTGGGCTTTCTTAGCCTCCAGACTTCATCTCATTTTCCAAACTCCCACCACCTTCAACAGTGTGAATGGAGATTTTTCTTAGACGCAGGTCACATAGCTGAAAGAAAAAGATTGGTATAACTTGTACACCTACAGGTCATAGAAAATGAAAAATTTGGTCAAAGCAGTGTCAAAAGCATAACTTCTGAGTGATCTGAAAAATACCAAGTCTTCTGATCTTTCTGACAAGATTGTTCTGTGAAAATACAAAGTCTTTTGTTTTTCCAAAGTGTAAAGTACAGACGATGACAGATAACACACCCAGAACAAGCGTCCAGACTCTACCCCCAGAAAGGACACTTACTTAAGAACACCTTAAAAAATCCGATTGTTTAATAAAACTAATAAATATTAAGGTTTCCAGAAACTGAAAGTAAAAGCACTTTTTGTCATCACATCACACTTTTTTTTTCAGAATATCAAAGGTCTTTTACCAGATATTTTAATAATGTGTAGACTCCATTCACCGTCAGTCTTGGATGGGCTAGAGTTACTTATACCTTGAGACTAGAGAATTTAATTTCTGTGAAAATAACTAAAATGCCCTTTTCTTTGAAAGCAGATGTCAGTACATACCTAAAGATTCAAAGAAAAGATCCGCAGGAACATACAACAGTAACATTATCATATTGGTACCGTGGATCTTTTACAGAAGAAAACATCCTAATGAGCTCATAAGAGAATTGAAAGCCCTAGGAAGAGACCTACATGGATGCTGCAATGACCATGATGAAGCAAATGAGAGACTGGATTCCTTCAAATAATTATTGCCAAAATTTTGGGCTGATAAATTTGCCAGAGGGAAAAAAAACCCCAAAACCTAAGCAACTCATGAGCAGCTTGTGCACCCTTGAAAGCGTGACCTGAAGCTGAAACGAATCATAGGCATTTGCTGACTGTTGTCTGCTCACTCTTGGAGATACCAAAGTTGAAGTTAGGATGATCATCTACTTAGGAGAGAAAACACCAGATGCAGTGCATCTAGGATAATCTACTGAAATATTCTGGATAACATAAACAGTAGTCCTTAGGGACTGTAAGGGACTTCAATAGGCCTCACTTCAGTGTTTGAAGAGCAGGATGAATAAGGGGAAATGTTCTTGAGACAGCCTTCTTAAAAAATGTGCCTCTGGACTTATAAATGCCAGAGGCCTTTGTCAGGGCCAAATACTCTACCTTCATCAGTTCATCACCTTTTCAAGCAGAAAATTTTGAACTGTAAATATTCAGTGCTTCCCCTAACAGCATGAACTTTCACATAGGTTTATCTCCTTCCATGAATGGACAAATTAAATTTCATCACCTAAATCATCTAATGTGAGAGGTCAGTTTGGAATTCCAGATGATAATTCGTCACCATTATATTATTTATCATAAGATCATACCTCTTTTTAATTTTTGACATAGTCCAAAGTTTGAAATTAAGCTAATTAAACACTGGCTTTCTACTCCTCAGAACCCTGCCTTCGCATTTTGACCTAATGTATTATTTTATGAATTTAATAGATTACATAAAATCCATTCTCGAAACTTGGAGAGTGAAGTGGAAAATATCTTTTAAGTTTTCATAAAACCTCAATGAAAATATTATTTTAGTACTTTTCAAAGGATTTTTTTATTAATTATAAAAACCATGTTTCCATATATTTAAAGGTCATTTTAATATGTCAAGGGATCCTTTAATCACTGAAACCAACACACATACATTTGTATGAAAACAAATAAGACTTCCGTAACTTCAAGAAGTACCATATTAATTATTGTACAAGATACAAACAAAAGTATTTGTACAACTATAAATAAAATTTTAAAAGATAGGATTCAAGTTCTAGAAGACTGAGGGTAACATATAATATGAAGTACTGTCAATATAACGATTATGAATTGGTTCTGAGAGACAGGAATTTTAAACGAAGCTGGGTGCAGCATGTTTTCTGGTGAGGAAGACTGGGAAAAAGAGAACAAATGACTCATACCTGTTTCTGTCCTGTGCTTCTTATTCTGACAGCATTTTTTTTATCAGTAATGGTGTGTGGACCCAAAGACTCTTCATAGGAGAGAAATGCTTAGTTTTGTTTTTCTGCTCACAATTCTATATAAGAAAAAAAAAAAAAACAAAACAAGAATATCCAACTGCAGCTATTATCTTTGCTGTGTATATAAGTTATCCTTACAGAAGTGTAAGGTTCTTGCATTTAAAAATTATTTAAAAGAGGACATGTTAATGTGCTATCATAGTTTGCTTTCTAGCATCAGGGATTCTCCATGGGTATGAAGAAAACATAATCTCACATATGGTCGAACTAAAATGTACTATTTTTCTTGAATGAAATTCTCTTGTTAACTCAGCATGCACTGCATGAGACCACATATCATTTTTCAACCATCTGCACATCTTGCAGTATCATGGACAGAAAATTTCTATTATTAAGCCACTAAGATTTTATGCTGGGTGACTTTTAAGTGTGGACTCACTACAGTATCTTTAATCATTGGTAGAAAAATTGGCATCTGTGCAGATACTTCTTGTATTTCTGTAGATTTTAATTCGAAGAATAAATTTCAAGTTTGTCCTCTGCCATTCTTGTTTCCAATGCCTTATGGAACACAAGTTCGAGGTAATTTGGACATACAAGCTTTTATATTATAGGCTGTTAAGAAAATACATTGCTCAAATTTCAAAGTTAGACACTTCAAGAAACATCAACTACTCTTGACTGGGATTAGCTGTTTGACAAAAGAAAGACAAAATCAAACAAATAAAAAAACAACTCACCACCCTCCACAGCAGTATTTTTGCTGTCAAAAGATCAGAAGCCAACATGTTAATGAGCTCTTTTTTTTATGAAACTAAATCACCGCTGACTTCTGATTAATTCATATGTAGCTTATCATAATATAGTGCTTCATGAATTACCAAATTTAAGAACTATACTAGGAATTTTAAACCATGCTTCTCTTTCAATATTGCTGACTATCAATGGGAATCCAATCACAAGGCACTCTTTTACTATTCAATTTATGACAGCCTCTATTTTCAAATTTGAAGTCTCAATATATACACCAATGACAAGACATTTTTCAGGAATCTCTGACATGATATCTTGTTTGTAAAAGATATTGTGGAGATTAAATTCATTTCAATTTCCTGAGTCTGTACAGGTCTGCTTTCTTACTTGAGATATAAAACATCGTCTTTGAATATCCTGAAATTAATTAAGAATGTGATGAGTTTTACATGAGAGGGTTTTTTTAAAACTGTTCCTTAGCTTTCATTGTTTTAACTTGTTCCTTAGTATCCACAGCTCACCCATTTAGGAGTCACTTTTTTTAAAAAACATACTAAAGAAGAATATTCATATCTAGCTGTAGGTAAGTAATTGAACAAATTAAAATCAGGAATGAAGGAAAACAGCCAAGTATTTTTTCATCAGAATTTAGGTACTGTGTTTTGCAACTCATCCTGCAAAGTTCCCTTAGTAATTTCATTGTATCTATACAGCATTAGTGCAAAGAATAACAATAGCGGACTTCAAGCAGACAATGTAAAATCAAAACAATACAACATCAAAACAAGAAAGAAGGAAAAAAATGGCACCTCAGCTTCACAATTCTGAGAACAATCTAATTATTTTCTCTTCATGAAATAAGCATACTAGTGAAGCAACCAATGCTTTTTGCTGTTCTGTCATAGAACTGTATTAATCTTCAAGAGTTAAATATCAGAGCCAATAGCAGAAACTGCTGGCTTCTGATAAAGCTCATAGTTTGATAAAGGTCGATAATACTACTTTTTTTTTTAACACCCACTCCCCCAATATTACATACTAAGTAATGAGAAAAGGGGCAATGCTTTTCTATGATAAACTTAATTTGTAACCGAGAGAGATACTGCAACCCATGAGATGAGTAAGGGCCTACAGTTAAAATCCCATATTCTTTCCTTTGCTCTCTCTTTCTGTAAGCTAGGTACTTCTCATTAGATTTCACATAAATGATTCTTTTTCCTGTCAAATTATTTTGTTTGGCGCTGCATGCTATATACTACTACTATGCTAAGGATTAACAGAGCCTTGATTTGCCTGTGGCCTGCTTGGTGATATTCAAATACAGTGATTTTCGAACCAATTTTTTGTTTGTGTGGGTGGAAGAATATTTTCTCCCTGCAAAGCACAACCTCTGTTCTGTTAGTGAATTTTATTTGTCCTTTATTCCATGTACCTTATTTTTATCTCACTTTCATCTGGCCAGATTGGTAGTGTTCTTCCCAAGTTTCTCTAGACTTTGGCCTCATCTGCTCATTTAAGGTACTATCAGGTGTTACTCTGCAGATGTCTTAATTCTTGCTCCAGTGCTGGCCTCAGTTTGTATCTATTCCATCTATAATGCCATCTGCATCTTGGAAAAGGGCCTTTGCCACTCCTCTGTCTGCCTTTTTCATAGCTCTAGACAGGCTTAATTGGCAATGCATAGCAGCCACAGGTCTTTGCCTCTGTAGTAACAGATTGCGTTATTTTGATGATCTTTTAACTGAAACTTGCCATCACTGAACTGCCTACAAAGCACAGCCTGGGTTATGCAAGCTAGTGACGCCTTTACTAGAGACTGTTATTAATTATTACACCATTTGTAATTATTACATGAAAGTATAATGGCTAACTATTTGGAAAGCTAGTTTAGTGATCTCACACCGTCAGGAACCATATCTTTTATTATTTTTCATTAGTCAGCAATTGCAGCTGGATGTTTTAACTGCAGGCTCTACCGGCAGAGGAATGCCGAGGTAGACGTCTGTGCAGATTCACATTTGGCTACTGAACCATTCAAATACTTTGCAGTATACTGGAATCCATTCCTTAAGTATTTTGCATGAACAACCCCTGGAAAATTGTGCCCTGGATTTCCAAATTTATTTTCTCCTTGGGTCTTTTCCGGATAGCTCACTTTTAAAGTTATAGCTGATTTTTGTAAAAGGTGGCTATGCATCGTTTTTATAAATAGTGAAAGATTGGTGCAGGACAGTTTAAGATTCTGTGTGTTATAAAATCCAAGGTATATCACTTGTTAAGCTTTTTGCACTTTATATGTGGGGGTTTTTCCCTTCAAGTAGATACAATCCCTGTTTCACATTAGCTTTCCAAATAACTTTTTCCCTTTACCAGTACAGTTCAACATATTCAAAGATAGTGTATTGATTGTTACGCATTTCCCCATGTACAATAGATCTTCTGCTGTAAAGAGTCATCTACTCTGGCTAAAACTGAAATATTAAAATTTTAAGGCTGGAGACATGCTGAATAGTATAGATAGTAACCAAGAGTCTCTGCGCAGCTAATTACAGTTTTAGAATATATTCCATAATATTATCTTTGGAATATAACAAAAAAATCTATAATGTAGGATTATAAAGAGAATGTTAGCAAATATTATTTTTTCTAAAGTACTACTTTTTAAAAATGCAATACCACCTTTAAGGAAAAAATATGTCTTTAAAATAACATATGTATTAGGAGCTTATGTGTTAATCTAATTAAGGATTTTATTAGCATACATATTAACTTTAGCAGCATCAAATGTTTGAAATTGTACAACATTATGAAGATGTGTGAGTATTTTTTTAAAAACACGTCTGTCTAATAGGTTGTGCAGCAGCCCTCCACCTGTTTAAAGGTGAAATACAGTGTGGTTACACTATTTACTGACATTTCCTTTTGTTGCTGTTACTAAAAACGTTATCTTTTGTTATGTTCTTCATTTCCCTGCATGAAATTTTTAGTATTACCAAATACTGTTGTTCAATTGTCCCTAAGTGATAACGAAAAGATAATATGTGGAGTAACTATCTATATGGCAGAACGGTGCTGGGATATTCATCACAAAACAAATACAAATCAATGGTGTGACACCAGATTAAAGGGAAAACTTTTCTGGGATATGATGTTGGATTTAGGACATATGAGGTAATTTCACTGGTAAACAAAATGCTACTGATAGATCCAGAATACCCTATCCAGTCTTGAAAACGGGATCTTAAGAAGGATATTGGCTAGTGGAATGAAACTGGAGGAGAGCAGAAAGGATATTAAGAATTTTAGAAAATATAGCTGAGGAAAATACAGAGTTGAGTTTCCTTATGTTGAAAGATAAAGACAGTAATGGTCAGATGAAAGACCTGATAACCTGTCATCCATAATCAGAAAGCTATGGAGCTTTTCAGTGGCTCTGAACAGCAAGCCAAAAATAGCTGTAGCATTTGTAGAATCAACTTGACAAATACTTTGCTATATAAGAGCATGCATTACTTTCTGCAGTTTACATATTTAATTAAGCTCATTTGGGGATGAAATTATGTATCAGAAAAGAGCATAAAGTTGAAACTAAATATGGCTTTGAACTACACTAAAATCTGAACTTATATTTATAATACACTCTGCTGGTAATGTTGCACTGCTATAAATTTCTGTGTTATTGCCGTGATATATAAACATTCAGGTACCTGAAGAATGTGCTTTAAATTCATGTTTATACTAATTTGCCTACCCTCTGGTGTTTAATAATGCAGCAACTCTTGCTTAGCATTAGAAAAATAATTTAAGTAAGTGTTTTGCAATGTTCCATGAAGTGCATTAAAGCAATAATACATTCTAAGTACTTAAAAAAAGGAAACCAATAATACAGTGATACAGCTAAAAGCTCCATTAAATGAATGTAGAAGTAGCAGCCATCATAGATGGCTTGCTTTACTGTTTTTAAATTAAAGTTCCACCAGCTGATAGGTTTGAAAGCCACCCTTCTCTGGAAAACAAATGATCATGACTGAAACCAGTAAAAAGACAGAACTGCAAATCATTCATCATGAGAATTCAGTGATTTTCTTTTTTAAATATACAACTGAACTGATGTAGCAGGTTACACGCATATTAAATCAATGTTTAGTAACAAATAACGAGTATATTGATCTGTCATAACGCTGGAGATGGAGATAAAATAGTTGTGCCATTAAACCCCATGAAAACCTGGTTCATTATCACTGCTACTGTGGATTTAAAAGAGCACTAAAATATCATTAATGTGGTGGTGCAATTAAAAGTTTCCTTTGTCTAAATTTTTATACTTAGGAGAAAGAACTAGGATATTTCAAATCAGCAAATAATGGCACAGTCCAAATTTAGGCCTTGTAGACTTGGATCTCAGAGATTCCTAACTTAATTTGATTTCAGGTTGGCAAGGATTGATGTAGAATAGACATCCTTCCTTCTGCACAAGCCAGTCTCAATAATTTGAAAGGAAACCAAATCAGTCCTTAGACCTGTATCATCCATACACTTGAATTCAAGTAAAATTTCTATTAGCATTGGCAACTTCTAATGCATTTCCATGCTTTAAACATTCACCATTAAACAAACTCAGCAGTTCAGCCAGTAAATTGGTAGATTCATTATTCTTTCCAGTTATACAATCACAATTAATAAGCAGTGACCATTTTTTCTCTGTCCTGTGTCCAGTACCATTCGCTCCTTAGCACCAGGGCTTAAAATGAAACAAAACAAAGCAACAACTATATGTATGAGACAGTAATATCTTTATATTTTCTGTGGTCTATTGGAACTGCCCTCTTATTAACAAACATTTGCACGCATACTTTGTAATCCACAATTCTAATATGAATAAGTCATTACTACATACACTGTGTTATACATAGTTACTATATATACCATTACATAGAGAAGCCTGAAAGAATCATGTGAGAATATTAATGGAAAGAAAAGACCGGAATAGAAAGTGGGCACAGAAGGAAGAAAGGACAAAAGTAGAAATAATTTCACTAAAGATTAGAATGAAGGAGGTAATGAAATGAATAACAAAGAAAGTGCATTACCTGGAACGCAATAGGTTAAGAAGAAGGTTAAGAAAGAAGGAAATGAGAATAACAAGCAGCAGCATTATGTAAAACACTGAGTAGTAATGTAAGACCCAGATTATGATGCTCAAGATAGAGAAAGTTATCACACTCTTCCAGAAATTGCATAGTGAGAATATATGGAAAAACAAAATCACAAAAATTATTTTAGCAGAAGAATTTTCATTTTCAGTAGTGTCAAAATATAAGGAGACTGTGATAGAGAGAAAAGAACTGGACAGGAATGGATATTGTGAAAGAATGAATAAATTAATCTGTGAAGATTAAAAAAAGGAAATTAATGAGGAAAACAAATAGGAAGAAGTATTCATTTTTCAAGAACTTAGGCAGTGCTTTCAGAGACAGACCAAGGAAAAAGACTAACATGAAGTGACGACATATTTTTAATCTACAGACACATGCTTCTTCAAAAATAGATTCAATGATAATGGGAGAGGGAATACCATGAGAACCAGGGAGATATTTCAGTAACACTGAATGCCATAAGGATATATGAATGTAGAACCGCCAATGGTTAGTGACAATACAGTAATTGAGATACACTTAAAGATCATTTCCAGGCATTTTTATAAGGTCAATTTGCCTTTTCTACCATCCTACCAAACGAAAAAAAAGCGCTATTATTTATTCTCAGTTTGTACTCAAAGTATGAAACAAGTATGTATTTTATAATGCTGAGCACTAACTTCATAAGCAATCCAGCCATACACCAACAAAATTATAAAGCACAAAGAAAGGAAATAAGCAATAAGACAGAAAGAAACTTTTTGTACTAACTGCACAGAGTCAAAGATTTGGATTCTATTGTTGTTGGATAGAATCATAGAACGTGCTTGTCAGAGATCCCACAATTCATCATAGAATCATAGAATGGTTTAGCTTAGAAGGGACCTTAAAGTTCATCTCGTTCCAACCCTCCTGCCATGGGCAGGGACACCTTCCACTAGACCAGGTTGCTCAAAGCCCCATCCAACCTGGCCCTGAACACTTCCAGAGGTGGGGCCTCCACAATTTCCCTGGGACTCACCACCCTCAGAGTGATTTTTCTTTTCCTAATACCTATTCTAAATCTCCCCTCTTCCAGTTTGAAGCCGTTACCCCTCGTCTGATCACTACATGTCCTTGTAAAAAGTCCCTCTCCAGCCTTCTTGTAAGTGCCCTTCAGATACTGGAAGGCTGCTATAAGGTCTCCCCGGAGTCTTGTCTTCTCTTCTCCAGGCTCAGCAACCCCAACTCTCTCAGCCTGTCTTCATAGGAGAGGTNATAGTGGAGGGGCAGAATCACCTCCATCGACGTGCTGTGCATGCTTCTTATGATGTAGCCCAGGATACAGTTGGCCTTCTGGGCTGCGAGTGCACATTGCTGGCTCATGTTGAGCTTTTCATCCACCAACACCCCCAAGTCCTTCTCCTCAGGGCTGCTCTCAATCCATTCTCTGCCCAGCCTGTATTTGTGCATGGGACTGCCCTGGCCCACATGCAGGGCATTGCACTTGGCCTTGTTGAACTTCATGAGATTTGCACAGGCCCACCTCTCAAAGCCTGTTCAGGTCCCTCTGGGTGGCATTCCTCCCCTCCATCATGTTGACCGCTCCACACAGCTTGGTGTCATCAGCAAACTTTCTGAGGGTGCACTCAATCCCAACGTCCATGTTGCCAACAAAGATGTTAAACATCACAGGTCCCAGTACCAACCCCTGAGGAACGTCACTCATCACTGCTCGCCACTTGGACATGGAGCCCTTGACTGCAACTCTTTGACTGTGACTGTCCAGCCAGTTGCTTAACCACCGAGTGATCCATTGGTCAAATCCACATCTCTACAATTTAGAGACCAGGATGTCGTGTGGAACGGTGTCAAATGCTTTGCAGAAGTCCAGGTAGATGACACCTTTTGCTCTCCCCTTATCCACCAATGCTGTAATGCTGTCACAGAAGGCCATCAAACTTGGCAGGCACGATTTGCCCTTGGTGAAGCCATGTTGGATGTTACAAATCACCTGTGGTGATGAGTGGTAGAAAAATGTATGAAACTGAAACTCTTTGAAACATTTTAGCAAATTGAAAAAACTGCTAGATGCGGATTTTTCAAATTGTATGTCAGTGAATGGTTGAACCTTAACCTTTGTTTCTTTGTAGAAATTGTATAAAGGGAAAATATGTGCGTTTCCAAGGTAAGAATCTGAATAAACAATTAAATACATTGGCAAAGAGATTTAACACTACCACGTAGAATGGTTCCTGTTATCTCTTGCCAAAAGATGGACCTTCATATAGGAATAACATTCCCTCCAAGTTATTTCACCACATTGGTATTTTCTTTTTGGAAAGAAATAACTGCTCCTAAAATAAGTTTATTTTCTCAGGTACTATGAAATGGATATTTTCATTTTAGAAACATCCATTATGCAAGTGGGGAAAATCTTGAGACCCACTATCACAGAAATTCATTCTTTATATACATTCTTGTCAAATAATAACATAATCTGCAAGTGCAAACAGGATGACAGACAGTGAAAGGTGTTGTTATTCTAGGGTGTTGATACGCAACCTTTCCAAATTTGAAATTCAATCACAGAGGTACAGAAGATTATGAAATATCTGGTCCTTAGTATTTGACTGAGGAATTACGTAGCAAGTACTGGCTCGCTCTACTTTTGCCTCAAATGGGTACCTTCACAAATGTATGCACTGCACCACTGTAACTCTTGTAAATTCTTTTAAATTTCCACTTGAAATGCAACTTGCATGATTTTCTTAAGTAGCACAGTAACCTACTTCAAATTATACTGTTCCATATCTCATATTCTGCTTATATAAGTATCGTATCATAAATATACAAAACATGACATTTTTCTGATGAGCAACCAAGAAATAATAATTTAAGCATTTTATAAAATTACTGCTGTCAGAACTTAGACAAGACTATTCCTATGAAACAGCTGCTGTTATATGACTATGAAGTAGGCTATTTATCTAGAAAAATAGTAAATAAACTATCAGTTTAAGCTGGTTTTAGTACTAGCTGAGCTTGAAGGATATTTTATTTGTATCATATTTTAATGCTGGATTAACTAGAGACAACTCCTATTTCTTATTTCCTGTTTCTCCCTAATTATGTGTCTTGTATTTAATTACAGAAAGAGTGCTAATGACATCTTGCGTTATATTAAATACAATAAATTTTGCCTTGTGTTTCAGAGTGATATCTAACCACCTAGTAGAGAGTTGATTAGATGCTTCATCTGAAGCAACCCAGGTTCACCAACTCCTTTCCATTCTTTCTTTGGGTAAACCGTAGAGCTACTGTTTCCTGTAAAAGTGTTTAGTTACTCAATAATTATGGTGACTTTATTCATGTTACCAAAAAACTACAGGAACATAAAGCAAAAAAAATAAAGTATAAAGTTTTTAATTCAGCAAATCCATTGATCCCCCTCCACCACATTCACATGACATCTACCCCCACCACAAAATAAGCCCCAAAAAACCCAGAAAGCCTTGTTCAGTATATAATTGTCAGAACCATTGAAACAGAATACTTTTTTGGGAACTACAGACCAGGACAGCAATAGACGCATGGTTGATCAGTTTACACTAGCTCAGTCACACTCAAATAATAGACATACATCTGAGCCTGCATTCCTAGTAAATTTTACTGTGCAATACTTTTTATATTACAGAGGAAGAACCCTCTTATCTCACCCCTCTCCCAGTAGTTAAGGCAGCCAGTGGGCTCAGTGTCCTAAGAGGCCTGGATCTGGAATACAGCTTCCCACTGTGCTAACTCCAATATGGGAGACTTCATCAACATTAATTGTTTCTATTCACTAACAGGGCAATAGCTTTCAAATTCTCTTGATATTTTCAATTAAAAATTAGTTTCTTTCCGTAAAGTTTAATGACTTGGTGTTAATCATTGAAGTGTTACTTTAATGCCCCCCAGAATTATCTTCATTCGGCTGGCTGGATAATATCCTTTGTATAATTAGTATTTTTGTATGATATAATATTTATAGATGGCTTATTATGAATATTTCTTTTATGAAATTTTGTGTATTAGGTTACTATTAAAATGTAAATTTTCGGAAAAACACAACTCTCAAATTTAAGTGCATAAGTCATGTAAACTCAAGATAAAATTTTACTTATTTACTCTTATGTCTTTGGGCTTGATAGTTCTTTGTGACAGTGAGTTCTCAATGTCAGTACCTGCATTCAAAGACAAAGCTTTATACTAGTTCATACTGAGTAAGAATGAGAACATGGTCTAGTTTGAAATGAAGTAACAAAAAAAATAGGAACACTTTTCAATTCTTCAGGCTACAGATACAAGCTTTGCAAGGCTAAAATAGATTATTTTATTTAAAATGGCTTAACTGAATTATCTTCAGAGTGTTTAAGAATATTCTGGAGTAAGCGGTAGTCACATGAATTCTAAAACAAAACTTACACCAATCATTGAGCAAAGTGTCTGAAAACAGACTGAAGAAGGACCCACCAAATCACTGCAAATGTATACCTCCAGTAAAGAAATTCACCTCCACACAAAATAAGTGGAGAAAAAAAAATCCACTGTGGTTAAAGAAATCAGAAAGGGACAATAAATCAATTAGGGTATCCTTCAAAAAGTTGAAGTCATGTCTAAGTGAAGAAAATGGAAAAGAAAAACTCTGGTGTGTTAAATGGAAGCAGGGAACACAATGAAGAGCTATCTTAAATGAATGTCCTGGTAGAAGAGACTACAGAGCAAATTCAGCAGAATCTTGAAGAGTTATCTCCAACTCTGGATAGTATTTTACCCAGGAGTTCTAAAATAATTCAAGCATGAAACAGTTGAATTATTCACTGCAATTTAACTCAAAACTGTCTCAATAACAGACAAAGATACTTCAGTTCCAGGGGCAAAGACGACACAGATTTTCCACAAAGACAGCTGTGGCAGAGATATGGGAAATTACAGCAAATAAGCCTGGCTTCCTTATCACACAAAAGAGCAGAATTTGTAATAAAACCCCCATGTATGAGAAGACACCTGAATAAATAGGACATCTTTAATGAGTCAACAGAGCTTTTGTTAAGAAAAGTCATGCTTTCTTTGAAAAAGTTAGCTTGTATGCAGATAAAAAAGATTGACTGATATCCCACATTCCAAAAGACCTTGTCCAGAAATGTCTCTAATACCTGGAAATATTGATAGCTGTCAGCAGTAATTGAAAAATATGGCTTTAGGGAAAGTAGGTCTTTTGAGGAGAGAAAAAATTTATGTTTTATGAAAAATACTACTTTAAAATTAAAAGGTAACACATCAATACAGGATCCTCAGAGGCAGTTGCATTTTTAGCACAATATTGCTTTCATGCACTGAACAGGAAAAATAATTTGAATGTAGTGTCCCGAAATATTAAGGAATGGCAATATATGGAAAAGAATAAGTGGATGATAATTTTCTTAAACACAGAATAATTGTATTTTGCAAGTTTAATGTTGGTTCACACAGGCTCTTCAGAAAAACAGGACAAATATTTTACATATATGTACATATATAAATCTATATATGTACACAAGATATATGCAGTACATTATTTTTGCATATAATCACAAGAGATGTAAAAAAAAAGGGAATAGACTTCAACCCAGCATTTTTTCATATACGTATATGAGAACATATATATTACTGTATATTGTTTTAAATTAGATCTGACAAATTCGACATAAATTACAACCTCACACTTCATAAATCTTAACTTCAACCTCAGTCAGCTACGGAGTGCTTTTAACCAAAACCAAGCTGCTCTTATTCAAAAACCAGTACTTAAAGGAAACTGAAAAGATGTTGCCGTTATTTAAAAACAAAAAGGAAAACTGAACACTAGGTTATGGCCAAGTCCCAGAACTTAGCCATAGACATCTTTAACAGTGATGATGTTTATGAAAGTAGTTTCTGCACCAGGTAGGTTCAGATCCTCCTTTCTTCACTTACCACGTGCCTAGAGCCAGGTTTAGTTCCTTTCCTTGGTCCTGTGGGTTTTGGCACCTTCGCTTTCCAGACAAACCACCTCACTGACAGCCATGAGTGTAATCAGCTCTGGACCCTGCTCTCCACATGACAGACTATTGTCTTCAGTGACCTTTAAAAAAAACCCAAAACGTGTGCCCATAGTGAGGTGTGTTGGATTCGTACTAAATACAGACAACACTTCTCCCCAGTGCTACCAGTTTCTTCGCTGACACATTTACAGTCACTGTATTTAAACCCTTCTTAGACTTCAGTAATTGCTATTACTGACAGAGGGTTACAGGTTATTTTTGCCAAGACGATTGCCTTCACGATTTTTTGCTAAACTCTGAACAAGACTATAAAAACATGGCACAATAACCACAGGGAGACTTTTCTGCTGGTCTGAAAGCCTGAAAGACAACTTCCAGCAGAGTTGCGAGCAGGCTGCCTCTCAAGTTTGCTGCACGTATATGCAAACTCTAGACACCTGCCCAAAACTAAACTTTAATCTGTACAGGGAAATGGCAGGGCCAGAGGGGATTACCCGCAGCTGCTCACTGACTGGGACCAACTGGGAAAGACAATCACAAGAAAACAAAATGAAACTGGTTATTGTCTAAATCCAAAACACAACAAAACCAAACAAACCTTAAAAATATGGAGGATAGTATTCAGTGTCCTTTTGAGATTCCATTTGTTTCAGTCATAGTGCTGACCTGGAAATAAAAGATGATCAGGGGACTGGAGCACGTCTTTTATGAGAAAAGGCGGAGAGACCTGGGTCTGCTTAGCCTGGAGAAGAGAAAGCTGAGAGGGAATCTCATCAATGCTTATCAATATCTAAAGGGCAGGTGCCGTGAGGATGGGGCCAGACTCCTCTCAGTGGTGCCCAGTGACAGGACAAGGGGCAATGGGCACAAACTGGAACACAGGAAGTTCCATCTGAACATGAGGAAAAACTTTTTTACTCTGCGGGTGACAGAGCACTGGCACAGGCTGCCCAGAGAGGTTGTGGATTCTCCTTCTCTGGAGATATTCAAAACCTGCCGGAATGGCATCCTGTCCAAACTGCTCCGGGTGAATCTGCTTTGGCAGGGGGGCTGGATCTCCAGAGGTCCCTTCCAACCCCTACCATTCTGTGGTCCTGTGATTCTGTGAAATACTCTTGTATTTTGCTGAAATGAGAAAAATCGTGTACCTACACATTATATACACACACACCCCTTCCCCTCCCCATTTCAAGAATTACTTTTTGCTTTTCCTCCAGAGCCTTGCCATAGGCCAGCAAGGCATTCAGGTTACAGAGGCTGAATTGGGCTGGAGGCAACAGAAATTGCAACATAGAAATGATAGATCATTTTCAGTTTTTCTTAACAATAAAATGAATCTAATACTTCATCGACATTATTTGCTTTCTGATTATAAAGCCTTGGAAACTGTTACAACATGTGTATGTTTGTATTTAAACCTAATTCAAATAAATACATAGTTGTACATAGAAGGCATTTTAAATACCTATAATGATAAAATTAAGTTCCATTAAGGTACTATTCTTTATTTTCTACAATACCAATTCACCAACATTGTTATCCCTTTCATGTTACTTGGGTAATTGATTTTCCTAAATACAACTGTTTTGGGAAAAAAAATACTAGGTTTCTTTTACTCAGTTTGCAGAAACTGTTAATCTATGTAGCAGTTACAATGCATATTTTCCTCCACCATTTCCCATAGTATTTTATTATTATGCCATACTATCCTCATTTTACATGTGAAATAATCACAAAAATTTAATTTGCCTCAGCAATATTTGCTATTTATTCCTGATAACTAGTAAACAAATGCACAGCCAGAAAGCAAAGGGAAGACTGAAGTATGCCATTTCTTGAGAATTTCTCTGACCTGCTCCCCCTTCCTTACAGCTGATGCGTGCTAAAGTCTGAGGAACTTCAGTGCTATCATGATTAGGATGAAATATTTATGGTATCAGAAAAAGTAAGAAGACTCCAAAAATGTAGAATTTATTTGTATGTGATCTGTTTCATGCAAGCACACAAACAGGGTTCAAAAGGGCAGCTTACAAAACCAAGTTAGAAAATAAGTAATGCAAAAGTGTCTTGAAAGCTCACTTGTCTCTGTGGATTCTTGCTTATTCTGAGACTGCTAGTTTTATGGATATTGCTCTTGTACCAGGGTTGCTCAGACTCCTATTCTGTGTTGTGTTTACTTCTTACTCTTTCCAACAAGTGCAGTGGTACTTTCAAACCAGTGAAGTCGTACAGTGGTGGATGCAAACTAAAAGGGAGGATGGGGATGGCTGCACCACTGTCACTCCTGGCACTGCGGCAGTGCAGTGCCGTTTGGTGCCTTTTGGCCCCCCTCCTTGCCTGATCTTAGTTCACTTTTGGAGATTGTGATTTCTCCAATGATGAACAGAGTGCCCCCAGGAGAGGAGCGAACTGTTCCAATGCCAAGACAGGTCAGGCTTTATAAGCACGTCTCTGGAGCTAGTACAAAATGTTAAAGAACAGTACATTCCAGTGTCTATCTGAGTCCTTTGCTAAACTGCCTTTTGAACTTTTTTTTGGCCTTTTTATAAAGAAAAGTCTTGGCAACAGCTTTCCAGCTCTTTACTAAATAGCAGATGGACTATAATTTAGTTCCTTTATTTTCCAAATAGTGATGGAGCCTCACCTATATAACCTTTTGAAACTCCTGTTCGACTGCATAAATAATGCACTATTCTTCAGAAGGATTTTATGTTATGAAAATTAAGACTTTGATTTAATGAAAGCTAATTTAAACAATCCAAACAAAAGCAAATACAGAGTTAAGAGACAACAGAGGATATACAGGTGGGATATACAAAACAGTCTTGTGTCTAGAAACACCATACATACACCTCCATTTCCTTGGTGTGTCTTCATAGAGCGTTGAAGATCTCTAATGTTACAGTAGCAAAACCAAATTTTATTTCTCTATTTAAAAGCAATATTCTGATTTTAAAAGAAATGCCTCCTAGGATAATTAGGATTAAAATCAAGTTTAAATCAAACCAATATGAAATACTTTATATAAATGACATATGCCTGGAGTAGAAGTTGGATCAGAACAGACGATTTATAACATTTTGGTTCAGTGACCTAAGTTCAAAGTCAGCCAAGGCTAAAATCAAAGGAGATTTTTCTGTCTGAATAATATAAACGTTATGTGGAAAGATTTACATTCGGAATGCTATCTAAGCAATTAATCCAGAAGAAATTATTTAGAATTGCTAATTAGTTAGACAACTACAAATGATATAGAATGGAATTATAAATCAGTTCTCTGCTAAAAGTTTGTGGGCTAATGTAATTGTGTTCCATTACTATAAATCCCTTTACAATGAAGATTAAAATAAATAGGTCTGAAACATCCTTGGCTTTTGTCTCCAGTATTGCTGTAATGTATGCTTTAAACCCAAATCCACCAACAGACTGATGCTATCCAGTCAAGGGACTGACAGAGCTCACAGACTGTTCTCGAAGTTCATGCTCTTCTCAACATTGGCTACTTACTTCTATTTCTTCCAACATTTACTTCTCTTATTCATTTTTTACTTACAAAAAGTGGAAACAAACTTCTACTTTGTTTGGTCTCTCCAAATCCGTAATATACAACTCTAAATACAATAAATAACCTCCACTTGTCCATGGATATAAATGTTTCGTTTCTATTTTTGTGTTTCTGAAGAAAGAACATTTTACCACCACCACCACCAAAAAAGGACCCATTATACCAGTTATTTGGGGTTATTTTGCTTTTTTCTTCACTGGGAGAACAAAGAATTGTCAGAAATTGCCGGTGTGTGTGTGTGTGTGTGTGTGCTCACTGCCATTAAATTCATTAAATTCTCTCTCTCCTGTATCAAGGAAGACCTCTTTTCCACAACTACATAATATATGTTTAATTTTACAATTCACAGAGAATGATAAATGCTTCTGTATATTAATTTTGATAAACACCAGGTGCCTCTGGAAAATTGCCAAGCTGAATAGGTTTATTATAATGTAGGGCAATGTAAGATCATCTTTAGCCACAGTACTGAGGTGTAGGTTTTGGTATATAGGTATATAGATAATCTACACAGCAAGAAATATGACAATGATCACAGTGAAAACAAGATCCAAACAAACTTTCATTATCCAGCATAACAATGATATTTGTAAGTTCTTTTGTTTTCCATACACTTAGCCATCCTAGACTCCACCTGTAGAAATTTCTTGTCAGACTTCCCTTACTCCCTTCACCTCTTTGGTCTCCTTTCCTTTGCAACAGCTGTACCCTCCTCAGCAGTTTGCTAAGGGAGAAGATTCTCTACACACTTACTATAGGCAGGAAAAGGACAACCTGTGAAAGAAGTGGTTTACTCAGCTTTTAGAGCATTAATTTAAAACACTTGTCTACACAGTATCTTGCATTTCACAGCTTATTTTACATGTGTAATATCTATCAAGAATAGAGAGCTGAGACAGTGCAATAGACATCTTCCTTCATGATTTACATCTACAGTACAAAATCCTAACAATAATAAAACTGCACCATGTAGTTCCACTTCTGAAGTATGATTTCCATGAGACAAGCGTTTCGTTTAGATTATCTGTCAAGTAATGATGGCATGACAGTAAGAATTCCTTCATGACCCACAAAACATTACAGACACAAACTATCCAACAGATTTGAAAAAGAAATCTAGTGTAGGAAGGTGAAAGCTCCTTATAAAAACTATTAAAAGGCTTCAAGTGGAAAAGGTTTTTATAGTTTTCCCATAGGAAAACAAAAGCCATAAGCAAACCCGGGACTTGGTTAATTCTTTTACCTCACACCTACTTTCCTCTCTCCAGTTGGACACAAGAACGGGGATCTTTCAAAGAACGCTGCTGCTTTCCTCTAAGTCCACACAGATCTTCATACCTTTGCAGTTCCTAAAATGACACAAAGGTTAGATATAGACAAGTATTATTATAGTATTGACCACAATACTTAAAGTACTTAAAGAACTATTTGGATCACTAATATTCTTTACTGAAAAAAAAAATCCATACAAATATTATCAGCGAAAATTTAGAGTGTGAATTATTTTCAGACATTTCAATTAACAGCAACAAAAATTGATACATTAGTTTTGCAGCTCTTGGAAAGTTTGTTGATCTAGAAATGATTTATCGTCATAGCTTGAAGTCTTCTTCCCAGACAAGGCTTCTGAATTTTCCACAGTTCAACAGATTTGTGGTTTGTAAAATGACCCAATGAATCTATGCAATGTTGAAATAATTTACTGACAGTTTACATAGAATAACTTCCGTATTAAGAGCAGTAAGAACTTGATTTACATGCTGCTGCTCAAAGACAGGGGCTAACATTTTCTCTTTCAAAAATGTGTAGAATTTCCTTAGGGTGATGGAACTCTCAGCAGTGATGCAGCCAAGCAGTTTTTTATGCCAGAAAAGGCTGAAAGCATAAACTGGTCCCCTATGCAGAGTCTATCCAGTTACAGATGCGCCAAACAAGTTTAGGAAAATGGCCATGAAAGAGAGCTTAGCTGTAACGTTGAGATCTCAAGCCAGGTGTAGCTCATAGGTAACTGTTATGTTCACTGGGACAGAGGATAGCCATTCAGTAAAGTTTGTAAATGTGATAGATTACTAAGAGACAAATTAAAATGTAAACAAGATTAATGATCTTGAACTCTGGTCTGTGTTCTGTTAGTGATTTTCTGATGAGTGAAGAAAGGATATGGAAACCTCAGATTCCAGCGTTTAATATATTTAATTTAAAAATTCCATGTGCATACAAAAATTAATCACTTGCATTTAACTGTTGTATTACACTGCCTACTGTCCTGAAAAAGTAGGTGGATGTCATTGTGACGCTGTACTTCACCCCAAACCTGACCTTTATCTCCCATACCCTGCCCAAGCGATAACAACCTGTGGTGGTCATAATGGGCACATCTAGTCGTGATGGCTGCGTCCAGCTCAACATGGTTTCAGGAAGACAGATAACAACACAATAACCAAGGGCTAAATTGAGCAATGTGCCCACCTAACCACAATACTGGTACTGGGGTCGATATGCAAATATGCCTATAAGTCAATCATCTTACCCCCATAAAGACTGAACAGCCCAAGAGCCCTTGGAGCTCTCCTGCATGGCAGCGGCCTGCACGCCAGGATGTCCCCTTGAGTAGGGTTGCCTCCTAAGGTTACTTCTCAAGATTAAGAGATTCCTTTCTTCAACAGATAAGTGGTTTATAGTACGCTAAACTTTGAAATCTTAGCTAAGTAATATAAAGGATTGATTGCACATATATAATCCTTTAGACATAAATTGTTGACCAAGCCTGGGACTAGGACTGGACCCAGCCACACCCAGACTCCTCTCTGAGAAGGCGTTTAGAAAGCAAGGGGGTCCTTTCTGAACCTCATAACTCAACAGAAGGGTCTCCCTGACAGTGCTGACCCTGTCCTCTATGCAGTAAATAACCAAGTGTGCCTTGCCATTGAATCTTGCTAAACCACCGTAGCATTTACTATCAAACTTTATTAAATCCCTGTTTTATATCAACAAATGTATTGTTGTTTCTCTCTACAAGTGAATTGCATCACTCCGTCCGTGACAGTCATGAAGATACTCTCATACAAGGCATAATATTACTCCAAACAAAAAAGAAATAGAAAATTCCTTTTGGAAAACTGGCTGAGTTCACAAGAAGGTCAGAGCCAACAACTGTACAAACTAAGCTAAAGTGTTACTGTATTAATTAGCAGTTTAATATGCAGAGTAATTCTGAGAGAGAGACAACTAAGGGGGTCAAATAAAAAACCCAGTAACCATTATTAGCTCATTGATTTGTTTCTCTAATTAATTTTAAACCTAACAAATTACTGTCTGCCACGTGACTGATCTCTGACAAACTAACAATACAGAGTGAATGTCAGTATTTAGATGGATTGGATACCAATAAAGCAGGCTGTCAAAGTATGCGGCTTTAGATTTGTTTAATTGGAATTTCAACAAAATTAAATTAAAAAATAAGGTCAAAGTAAACTAGTTTTGTTTATTGATATAAATTTCTTGTTGGCTTAAGAAGATATTGAAGCAATTTATTTCAATCTAAAGTTGTGATTCACTGTTAGATATTTAATTAAGTTTGTTTTCTAGAAGCTTTACAAATACTTAAATCTTCAGGTGAATAATATTGACACCACCAGGTTTCTTGCACATATATGAAGCAGGATATGTGGTCCATAAATTCATCTCAGTTACATCAATGTTAATCCAAAATAACTTCTGTCATCTCTTCCAGATTTGTTAAAATGTAAATGGGATCAGAATCTGGCCTTGCAATATAGTTACTCAAAAAAATTATCATCTAAGACATTTATTCAATGCAAATATTCTCCATTATCATGTAAGCTCTATCATAATTATGCTTCTAGTGCTGTATGTAAATACAAAGTTAACAGCAGGCAATAATTCTGTCTAAAAATCTCATGTGACAGAACAGATACTGCAATAGACAGAAGGCAACAGACAGTTCAGTATGACATACTTATGAAAATAATGAATTGTAGAGTGAAATTTTTGGACTTCCTACACGTATGATGTATTTTAAACCTTAATGTTACACAAAGGAGAGGATAACTTTGTTTTGGTCAAATGCACGGAATAGACAATACCATTACTCCACTGATGATTCTTTAAAATGTTCTAGTTGCTTCAGATCATTAATGACATTTCTAGCTATCAGAGCTAGCTGCAGAAGTACACCAAAATGTGCAAAAGCAAGCGCATAAACGGGGAACAGAAAGACCAGAAATAAGAAGATCCCTGGGTGTCATGAAGAAGAGGAGTCAAAAGGCAATACCATCGAATACAACTGATAGATCAAGCTAAAGCATTTCCTGTAGTATATCATATTAACATACATAAAATAACAAATAAAGGAAAAAAAAATGTTGTGGTCAGAATAGTAATAGTTGCAAAGTCAAGGTACACAAGACACAAACAGACCAAATAGCAAATAGACAGTAAGACACAAATGAATGTCAAACTATAAAAATTTCTCCATGACTGTGGAAGTGAATCAAGCAGAGGCAATACCTAGAGGAACTGCATTCCTTTCTGTATTCCAGTTCTGAATGGAACAGACAACATAAGAGTGAATACTTTTGGTTAAAACATATGGAAACATCGAGTCGCACAACACCTCAGAAATCAATTTATCCGAGAGAAAAAAAAAAAAAAGCTATGCAGAATAGTGTACCCATAGCAGATAATACACTGTGCTAGCTGTGCGTGTGAGAGATCAGCACGATATTTCTCAGGGACCACAACATATGGCATGTCCCATTTGAAGACAGCTTTTACAATTCAGCTAGCTCAGCCCCACTGTAATGCCTGGAAAGGAACAAAAAACATCAGAAAGTTCCTTCAGGAAGCACTTTGCAATAGGTGACAGCACAGAGTCAACTGAACCACAGTGCAGCCTGAACACTGACTTATCTTGCCCTTTTCCTTGCTCAAGAATCGAACAACTACAGTAGTGAAATATTACCTCAGTAACAGAAAAATTTAAACAAAACAAAGTCCTACAGGTATCTTTTGGATTTACCTTTCTTCCTTTGGGAATCCTGTTCTACCACTTCTTTCCTACTATTCTTCCTATTCTTATTCCACTATTTCTACACATCAAAGATATTTCCAAAATCTAGGAAAAATAGAACTTCGTTTCCATCCTTAGTTAGGTGGGTACTAAGTAAATCTAAAAGATCAAACCCTCCATCACTCATTAGGCCCAGACCTACATACAGCATTGTAACCCTGTGCTGTGAGGCATCCATCTCCCCAAATTCACTGTAACCCCAAATGGTGAACTAAAAGCCAAAGTGACCTACATACGTGTGGGTTACCCTCTTTAGATGTTTACAGAAAGTATATTTAGTTATATACAGATTATCTATTCCACAGTAAAAGAGGTTACTCACGAAAACAAGCCTGACGCAGCAAATACATTGAGGTAAGTCACCAAAAGAAAGTGGGAGAGTTTTATTCCCATTGAGGCAAATTAAGCCGAGGTTGAGCTTAATTAAGCAGGAAAGTGCAGCACATGGCACCTAGTCTAATAAAGATGTCTGCATATTTAAAGAAAGTGAAACAATATCTGTTTTAATTAAGTAGGCTGCTCCTTCAGGTTAATGCATTCAGGGGAAAAATTAAATCTGTCTTGAATCCCTGGAAGAAATAGAGATCGGCTGTAGGAAACTGGCCTCCTGAAACGTGATTAATGAACTTGGAGTATGAGGACTGACTCCTGCTAAATCATCAGGACGTACTGTGAGACAGGTGCTGACATTTGGAGCAGGGGTTTTGCGTTCTCTAGGCAAAAAGCAATGCATTCTTTGCGAGCCCCCCCTGCAAGTACAAATCAGTTCTCAAGTGTCACCTGTATACTGAGGCTTTTCTCTAGCTGTGCTGATGTCAAAATATTTGACATCTAATTTGTTCCAACAGCCTAGGAGTTCCACATTTCCTCAGCTTTCTTGTATACGTCAGCATGAAATGCTCATGCAACATTTTGCAAGGTATCTTACCAAAAGGATGAGTATTTATTGCTGCTATGCAGGTTAGGACTGCCCACTATCTGTTTGGTAGACCTTTTTCTCTGATTCAGTGCTGGTGATCAGTAGAAGCAATTAAAATGACATTCTACATTTCCATTACTGCTGATTAAAGATGTCAATTTCATCATCATTCAATTTCATCCTCTTTGCAAATGCTTTATGTCCTTTGACTTACTCATGTGAGTCCAAGAGGAGTGAGAAGAAACCTGCTGAAGTGATCAGAAACTTTACTCTCAGGAGTGTTTTAAGGCAAGGAGACAAAGTTCCTTTATGCTCTAGCAGAAAACAATACAAAGCAAGAACAGAAAGCTGCTTCTCTACACCGAGCAGTCCTCAGGGGGAGCATCACAACATCCTTCAGAAACAGTGCCAGTCAGAAGGAGAAGGGAAAAGGAAGTTTTAAGCTGAGCTCTCCAGAGAAAAAAGGTGAAATTAAGGGGAGGCTCTGGCAAGATCAAAAGGGAATGAAATGCCTGTACTGTAGACACAAATTTATGCATTTTCACTGTTTTCAAAGAAGAAATTTGATGTCATTTCACTTTATGTCTACCATATTATGTAAATATTTTTCTGCGGAGATCTGGCGTTTCCATGGTATGCCTCATGTATAATCTGATCAAGGAATAAAGCAGAAGTCTATCTTGCCAAAAAGCACTGAAGCCATCACTGTAAGGCTCATTGATTTTTCAAGTGAAAAGAGTTCTTGATGTCAAAGCTTTGTAAACTGAACTTACAAATATCAACAGCTCTGCAAATTTCTGCTCGAACCTTCAAATGAGAATCATGAAGCAATGTGTACAAAAGCCTAACTTATTAGTATCTAGAACAGTAAAAGATACCACAAGGGATAAATATAAGGGCTGGATAAAGCAATATTAAATCCAAGCTTATTACGTGAGTCATGCTTGATAGAAGCACAGCCTTCTAGTTTTTATTGCCTAGTATTGTTCAAGATGCATCTCAAAATTAAAAACATATCTGTTGTAAAATAAAAACTGCCAAACCTGTTAAACAATAATATAAATGAAAACTTTTACTCCTAGTATTTTCCATTATAGTAGTACATTCAGTGTACAGTCAGCATGCTTCAGACGCTTCAGGTTTCCAGCAATTTACAATCATTACATCTTTGCTTTTTGTAAGTCAATCCACTCAGTCAAAAAAAGATTAAAAAAAAATATTCCTCACATAGGCTTACAACCTATGTTCTTCCAAAAGATTTGCACTGAAAATAAACAGGCAATAATAAGATCCGTTATAACAGTCCATGTATTGTTTCTGTCTGGTAAAAACCGAAAAATTAAAATTTTCCTTCACAATCAGAGAAAAATAGTGTAGGTTGTTTGCACTGATGTCCAAGAAAACCTGGTATACTTTTCTCAAAATGAGACTGCAAATAAGAGTCTGAATCAGAACTGGACATGTAGTTCCAAAAAGTAAAACCACTGCTTCATTTGAGAGCTTACACGCAGTCACTGTGTTGCTTTGCAAAGTGCATTGTAGGCAAAAAATAGTTTCGTGTACTTAGTGTAATCATACTATATGGGGTCCATGAAAGCTAGAAGTTGCAATCTTGTGCTCACGTGCTCGCACTGCCACATTTTGGTAGATATTTTTATTTTTAATGTAATGAGAAGAATTTAGCTCTTTAGAAGTTCCATTAATATGGAGAACTAGTGAACATCTTTCACATCTATCATACTAATTTGTGTCAAAGTGTAAGATTGCCCATTCAGGGGATTTTGTAACCTTATGTTATTTTATGGAGAATTGTGTGTGTGCTTTGAATAGACGTCACTCTTCTCTATATCATGTTATTGCTTATGAATAGGGCTGATTATTGATAATCTTTATATAATGAGACAAGTATTCTTCAGATAAATTTATACCAGTTTAAATCTAATCTAAAGTAACAGTTATGTATGCTAGGACAGTTAAGCACATTATGACAGCAAATATGAGAGCACAGAACAGTGCAAAAATAAAAACACAAGCAGTACTAGATTCTTTTGTGATTTATGACATGACTCGAAGCGAAAGACATGATGTAGATTGGTTTCTGAAAATACAGCTCAGCAGAAGTGGCAGATTCTGAAACACTGTTCACTGCAAAGCATCTTATGTGTCAAGATAGTACTGAAAAGTTGTATAATATAAAATTATATGCATTTACAACTTTTTTGTATGTACATGAATGAGACTTGCATATATTTTACGATGAGAAAATTCTTGATTTGTTAAATCAACACTATTGTAATTAGCTATTCCGCTATATGTAGAAGCCATGCTTCAATGGTCTGAGCAGTTACCATTTCTAAATTCAAGTCTGAAGTGTGCGTCCCAGTCTGATTTATGAATTTGTTTTGGCTTTTTTTCCCCTGCCAAAAATAATTACCTGTGAAGCGGGGAATGAGAACTGAGGAACAGACAGAAACAACCCCCACCATCTCCAGCACCAAACATCTATGCACATGGATCTGCAAAAAACACCGCTCACACCTGTGAAGCTGACAGCCACATACCACCTGTACTCAGATTTATCTCTCTAGGTCTATACAAGAAATTCATATAACAAGTTAAGCTGTGCTCACTGCTTGAAAGCACTCATCGCAATTTTTCAACTTCTTTTCTGTTTTGACCAAAGAAAAATAAAAATCGAGCCTTTAAACTACCTCAGCTGTTATATTGCACACTGTTTCAAAAAGAGGATGAAATAGTAATGTGAAACACAAGGGCAGAAATATGGCCCACAATTGGAAAAGCAGACCCAAAGCTCTCTGTGCGCACTCTTTCTCTGTAGTGAACTTAAAGCAGATGTGCTATCTGTCTCCAAGTTTAATACTGAATAGTGATGCCATTCTGAATTTGAAAAACGCATGTTCTGGGATATATTTTTGCAAATTATTGTCATACTGTGATGTATAGACTAACATGTAGTAGGCAACCATAGCCGAAGCCCAAGGATGCGTGTAAGAGTGGCACAGATTGCATGTCTTTCAGAAAAAAGGAAAAAAAGAAAAAACCCCAACTTCTCAGCTTCCAGCATTTTACAGGGATCAAGGCATGCAGGCATCTTAAATGGCACAGCCTATTAGACCAACCCTTCTCATTCTCTAGACATATTCAACCCCAGAATTATAAATGACTGGGCAAAAAATTAAAGCAATGATAGCCCAACTGAGCATTAGCAATGTAGATATGTATGTCTGCAATTATCAGTGAATAGACCTGCTGAGATCCATCTTCAAGAATCACATAATTTTTCTTCAAGTAATAAGCAAAGGTGTCTTTCACTGCTTTTTTATAGGACAGTGTTTTCCGGTCCTCAGTCTTAGCTGATGCTTTTCTGTTGTTGAAGGGTTTTACAGCTGACCCTGACTCACTGGTTTTAGGCTTATTTTCAGTGCAAACCTCTGCCTAACAAAGCCGTTTAACCATTGAGATATGCGCCAGTCTACAATACTATTGGTGATTCTCCCAGCGTCTTAATTCCTTAAATATGTGATTAACATCTTCAGTACCTGTAACAGCTGAGCACATCTTCAAAAAATTTTGACAAGGAACTCCGATCTCTCACCTTCAAATTGCTGTTGAAACGCCAAGGAATGCACAAGTTATTTAAAAAGCAATAAAGATACTGAGAGGCTGCAAAAGTAAAAATGTAATAATAATGCAATATACACTTTTATTAAGTGACACGTACTTTAAATGTTTACTGTATCACTTGCACCTATTTTTGGAAAACAAAATCATAAAATTTGAAATAACTATTAAGAGGGAAAAAAAATGTAAAGTTGTGTAGTATACGTGAAGGACAAGAAAACTTCCTGCAATCCTCTACATGGTTTCATAGGGAAGTAACCCAGAAGAAAGTGAAATGTTTTAAAATTAATCTTAGAAGTGCACAAAAATCAGCTCTTTATCACAAAACAGTAATATAAATGTTCTCAACAACTTAGGTTGCCTCCAGTTGCCTTCAGTGTAACTAATCTACCAGAAATTTTCAAAAATGGAATATATTTATAGTTTGGTTTTCAATATTATTAAAAAAACATTCAACCTGAGAAGAGACTTAATTCTTAAAATTAAGTGCTACTCAGCCATTTACACCTGGAAGAAACATTAGGTGACTTACTGGAAGATATTTTGATGTTTAAAAAAAGGTTAGGGAGGGGATGTCCAAAGATATACATCAGAGTGATAGACTGCATTTTAAGTTGTGGAATAAATAGAGCCCTAGTAATAGTTGTCCATTTTTATTAGCAGGACAGGTTTTAAATTAATTTTTTTAATAGTCAGATATTAAAAGCTTCAGTATTATACACAAATGGCTTATGTTACCATTGACTTTCATGGGGAGAGGTTAGATCATTGGGCCCAGCTCCAGGGATGTACCTAAGCCTATGTTTAGCTTTAAGTGCCTGATAATTATGCATATACTTAAAACCAGGTATATGTTAAAATTTCATTATGAATACAGATAGGATTAAAAAGCTGTTGCCATCAACATCAGTCTATAACATTGTGCTAAAACACCTCGTGTCATGTGTCATTGTCCATCTGTGTGTGTGTCCCTGAAATAACATAAAATAACAGAGAAAGCAGTAACATGCAATATACATCCTGCTTCATTTTGCTCAAGCTAACACAGTGCAAAAACTGGAAAATACCAGAGGTGAAAAGCAAGATATAAGCCAGTTCGCCACATGAATAGTGGTCACAGAACCAGTTGGTGACAAACATACAAAAAAAAAAAANAAAAAAAAAAAAAAAAAAGAGGTTTCTTTTTCCTTACTCATTATGTAATCTGTTTCAAATTGTTCTGTTTTGGAGCGAACTATGCAATAAAAAGAATCATCAACTGAGTATCCCACTTATGATTTGTGCTTTTTAATTCACCCACACTTTCAACAAGGGGTGATGTCTGCCATGAATTATGCTAAAATCAGAATTTACATAAACTGCCAGTTAGAGAACATTAGGACAGCTGTCATTTAGTTGTAATTTGCAAATGGTCTATAAGGCAGAATTGTAGAACCTAGTAAGATACATATATTTAAAAAATGGATGATAAACAAAACAATATTTCATACACTCACTGTGGATTTCATATTTATTCTGTTTCTGTCCATCAGGCTCATTTGCATATACTGCTAAAAAAAGGCACACGTACCTTCCAACCTGCAATATCAACATTTATCTTATATATTCTTTATGTCTTCTCCTTTAGCCTGTTTGATCTTTACTACTAATATATTTTTAAAAATTCTTTATACAATAATGTAGCCAAAATTGCCAGATTTATTTTCAAATTATTGTAATTTAGTTATTCAGAAGCAGTACCTTTTTATCCTCATGTTTATCTGATACATATTCTGATGTAGTAGTTTAAAAGACAAATGTTATAAAACTCCATTAGATCGCATGTTTATTTTAAAGATTAAAGTGGGTGACAGATCAATCTTTTCTAAATTGTTCATTCAGTGTAATTACACACATTTTAAACCACGTTTATTTCATCTTCCATGTGCATAAATCCAATGAAACATTAATTTTTCTATTAAAAAACCCCACAAGTTATCAGAAGACAGGAACTATCATCTGTGCTCATGAAATTAGATTGGATAGTTTTGGTTTTGATAACTTATATTAGCTAATATAACAATCAGGTCTTAATTTTTTTATCAAGATCTAAAATGTGGATATACCTCACACCTGATAAAAAGTTAATCTAGGATATCTATTTCAGGGGAGATGATGATATACAAAGATTACTTTTAAGATAAATTTTTCTCCAGTGTTATTCCTAAAATAAGCCATAAAGGAAATTATTCCCACACCGAATAAAATATATTTGAGTTAATGATTTGTACACTTTATGAGCATATAGTGAGAACAGAAAAAATGTAAAAAACCCACTATATTTTCATAAGTATTTTAGTAGAAAAAATGAGCAGTTTACTCTCCAGTCTGACTGGCCAATTACAATGATTTGTTTCTAATAGGAGGATAATTTTGTTTTAGTAAAAAAGAAACCATTAAGTTCAGTGTTGTCATCTATTCACAGTCAGACTTTGTAAGGTGTTGGAACCCAACAGCTCATCCGTTGTTTTCCTCTGTGTTCAGTTTTGCTCCAGCATACAGTTTATGTGTGATGAATATAAATATAGCCTGATTAAATGCTCCTTAGAGCAGCTAAACCTTTTACAGAAGGGAGATAAAAGGGGAAATAAATCTTTAAAAGGCAAAATCTAAAGTCCAAATATAGACCTACTTGCTTGAGTTCAGCTTCTGGAAAAGGCACAGAATCCATTTGTATGACACTTAGGTGATACCAATAAAACAAATAAGAGTCAACATGTTTTTTCCAGAATGAATCACTTCGAACCCATCAAACTTTTTCTTTTGGAGTACAGTGACAGGTCTTGGTGATAAGAGAAAAATAGACTATATAATTCATCATGACCTTAGTGTTTTACAGTCTCACATGATACTCTCATGAGTGAACACAAAACAGATGAAGTTTACCCTACGTGGGATGATTATTAATCACTGTCAATCTAAAAGGATGAATAAAATGCAGTTCAGGAATTGTCATTTCCTAGGAATGACAATTCACTATTTTGTAGCATCATCATGAGGAAGATGAAAAGCATCCTTATTAAATTGGCAGATAATACAGCTATGGGAGGCAGTACAACTACATAGTAAGGAAAAAAATTGTGATCTTTACTAGCAATAATAAATGAATATGGGACAATTGTATATGAACTTCAGTGACACAGACTGTAGGAAGTTTTGCTCATTTTAAAGTCAGTATCCTACCTTTTTTTTTTCTTCCTTCAGAAAATATTCATAGACATGAGGAAGCTACTGCTTTTCCTTTGTCCTTGCAAGTACTCTGTAATCTTTGTTTTATTCAGACAGAAGATTAGGCTCATCACATCTGGTAATGATCCTTCTGCTCTGATCTGTCAAGTCATACTGGCCAATTATTTCTAAATGTGCAATCCCGTGAGCTGATTGTTTCTTGAGAAATATGAAGTAAGAAAAAGAGAAATATTATTACTTTAACCTGTATGTGGTATAAACTGATAATACTGTAATATGGTGTCAAAATTCTTTATCCACATTTTTAATAGGAAAGTTAGTACTTATCCATATAATGGAAGACACCCAAAAATGTACAGGGATGACTGGATGAGTCAGTCTTGAATATTTTTTGAAAAGTTTTTCTGTCACTTAGTTGAGAATTGCTAGGTATTGACATCTATACAGTCAGTCTGAGACAGGAAATCACACACCAAAAGGGTGTACATGAGCTGAGTAAAGTGGCAGTAAAACTAAAGCTGTATTTTATCTGCTGAGTATAGTTTATACTTCCAAAGGATTATGAAAATTTTTTGCATGTATTTTTGTCTTCGACTTATTAATGCATTTTCAACAAACATAAATCAAAAAGCTCCCTCTATTCTTTAATTCTTATTCTATTTTGCATCATAGAAGAGAAATTCTCTCTATTCTTTAATTCTTAGCATAGAACAGAATGGTCAATAGCACCTCTTTCAGTGTAAATGCATCACCTGAGGTAGTCAAGGAGGCAGCTGTTACCTTTGTCTTCCCAAGCACTTCCTGAATCCTTAATGCTGCTTGAAATCATTCTACGCATCCTTCTAAAAATCACACAGTGTGAGTGCTGTTGTCTTCACAATTAGCAGAGTTTATAGGAACGGCACAAAGCAAACTTGTCCAAAGCACTATTCTCTCCTCATCCTCCACTCCCTGTTTGGGGGTGCCTAGTCTCAGAATCAGCCAAATGCTGTATAATCCTTCTGCACGCAGTCTATTTCATAGTTTTCTGGTTTACCTTTTAAATGCTCATCTATATTTTGGTAATTTACCTCTCCCGTGATTGATAGGGGGAGAAAAACAACATTTTGCCTACATACAGCCAAACACTGAATATAACTCAATTCAGCTGAACTACATGTTTTTACACCTTAAATTATGCTAACCTTAAAACAAATGGTTAAGCTGTTGACATAGCAATGTAACTAACAGTTCTTTTTCCATGAAAGATTAAGTGTGTTCTGGAACAAAAGTTCAGATACTTTCAAGACCACAGGAAACAACTAATGTCTGTTCTTGAAAGAAAACTCACAAGAAAAAGCAGGTGGGTAAGTACATATTATGCAGCAACTAAAATGTTTTCTTTTACTTTAAGAACCAGATGGCATCTTCAAGTTCATTCAAGTCTTGAAGAACAGAATAACTTTTATTACTTATTTCTGTTTTAAGGAAGGGGAGCTGGGTGCCTAATTGGCTTTGAGAATCTAGCAACTATATTCCTGAAGGAATGAGGACACACTTGTTAAAACCTGTTCAGCTAATTTGACACATATTTGCTAGAAGAAAATATGTTATCTTACAAGTTGTCTACTTCTATATGATGTCAAAATACATTTAAAATATTTTTCTCTAGTGAACTGTGCTATTAATTTACACAGCAGATTTTCAGAGCTGAAAAGATCTTCCAGGAACTGAAGTGACTGATGTTAATATTTTTTCACATTTTACAGAAGAAAAAAAAAAAAAAAAGCTGCATTTGCTGGCATGCAAGTAATCTAGTTTGGGGATTACAAAGATAAACCTCATCTATATCAGTGTAACAAAACCAATCTTTCTTTTAAGTTGTTTTATTACAGTCTGTATGGATTACACAAGCACATCCGTAAACCAATCTGTGAGTATTTCTAATCCCAGTGTCCCTGTTCTACCCATGGGTAAACAAAATAAGCTCCTCTTGAATTGGCTGAGAACTGAACAAGTGCAAATTGTGGACAGGATGTGACCTATACCCCTATCACCTCATTCCAGTTTGAGTTACAAGTCTGTAACTGAAATGTGGAAAGATCCTGTTTTTACATGTTTAGCACACAGAGCCGAAAGATTTGGCTTTTGATGGCATTAGTGAGTTTCTGCCTCCTCCTCAGATATCATTTATTCCAGCCCCAACACTAAACTTTTCAACATTAGATGTTCGTGGAGCAGAGGTATAACTGGATCCTGAACACGATCTAGATTAAAATATAAGCATAAACAAAATGGCTATTTTTCGTCTGGATCTTATCAGGGTCTGGTTGAGAGCTTGCAGAGGGCAGGCTGTGTAGCTGCCCGGAATGGGGCCCAAGCCCGCTCTGTCACTGAATCCATGAAACTGGAGACTAACTTGCCTTTCAATAATTTATGGCACTGCAGTGAACCACAATATCCCTCCCCCCAAACGGATGAGGGACAAGAATGTTCTTATTTAATTACTCAAGGGAAATATTGACACTTTTAATTAATTTTCATTTCCTTTCTTGTCAATACCTTTCCTTTCTTTACTATTGCTTTTGTGTGCATTCGCACATCTTCCTTTCAGGAAAATGATTGCAGAGGCTCTTGTTCTTCTCCTAATACAGATATTTTTTCTTCCTTTTTCCTTACTGCCCTTGAACACAAACATCAGTCTGCTTCTTAAAAAGCTTATCTTTACAATAACTTTGAAAGTAATTACTCTGTAAAAGCCTTCCATTGCTCAGGCAGTCTCTCTCACTTACGAATCAGTGCTTTGACCAAACACAGAAAAAGGTCTCTCCAATACAGTTATCTCTGTGACAGAGAATTTTTCCCCTCCTCATACTCTCTGATGGCAGTACCGAAATTCAGAAGAGGAACCTGCTGAGAAACCTGGCTAATTCCAAGGCCTCCAGCTTTCAGCAGGTGTTGGAAGCGATGTGTGCCTTTCCACCTGAACTGTTGGCAAACAGTAATCACATTAATGTCATTGCCAGACAATACCACTATCTCTGCCTCCATCCTACAGCTCAGGGCAATACATCTTCTTCAATGATTTTAAATGTCAACATAGGACACAGTGCTAACAATACTCCACTGCTGGGGACACGGACTAGCTCTCACAGATTTTCTTAATTTTCTTAATAATGAGGTTATGAAATTAATTATACTAATAAAAACTCTGTAACAATCAATTAATATGACCGTTTTAAGGCAGGCAAATTAGCATGCCCTGCTTACATCATCTTACATATAATCACCTGCTGGAAAAGAAAATAAAAAAGAACTTTGCTCTTGAAGTAGGCTGACCTGTGGAAATTCTCTGTAAATTAAGAGACCTTTGTTACATAAAAAAAAGTAAAATTTAAAATGTGTTGCATCAAATGGAATGTTAAAATTTGGAGAAGAAAGGAGAATGTTCTTACGATGATATCCTTCCCTGCAGAGTTATTTGGCTAACAGAAAAAAATATTAAAAAAAGCTTTTTTATTTGCTTATGCTAAATCTTTACTTTCTATTTAAGCATTCAGCTGTGTGACACCATACTAATTAGGCATCACAGAGAGTGTACTACTTTGTTCACTAAATTGCAGTCATGATGACTCAACTAGACAGTGCCCTGAGGAGAACACATCTCTTTTTTGCACTTATCCATGCTAGATATTTCTGGATGTACAAACCTAAAGGGGATCGTACCTTAAAATGCTGCTAACCACAGATCTGAGCTTATCCATGGATCCAACTTCTTCTTAGTCAAGTGTTAAAAATGCATATGGAATCAGATCTGTAAAGAAAAGAATTTTAATTGACATTGCTGTCTGGAAATACTACTAAAAAATACTGGTTTTCAAATGAATGACAGGTGACTCTTCAAAATTTTTCTAGCAGCTGCCACGGTAGTTAAAGCTTGCTCTCCTGATTTATTTTCTTTACATGTTCAAATGAAAGCGCCAGCTTTGGTAAATAATATTGCTAGTGCTAGCATGAAACAAAAATAGCGATATGCTGTCTGTGCTTCTCAGTCACTACTGGGACATGATTTTTATTTTGTACTAAGAATTACAGAAGCAGCATAATTAAGAGTTGTGTAACCATAACTGACTGAAGTTGTTGAAACACAATGCCAGCTTTACAGAAACACTTTCAATTTGTTATACTCTGCTATGAATACTCCTATTTTCATTGAGTGTGTGCTGGCAATAAAAAGACAATTGGATTTTGTAAGTGTCCAGACAGCTGGTAAAAGATAGTAAAAGATGAATAAAAGACTATTCATCTTTTACAGCAGGCAATGGTGAAGCAAAAGCCAGGCTAGTAGGAAAGAATTATATTACCTTCCAGGAATTACAAATATTTACATTTCATTTCTGAATAATATTCCAGAACCAATGAATAACTGCAAACCAGAAAGCCTTACAGAAAGCGTAACACAACCATGAATACAATGATATCTACATGCAACAGCAATACAGGCTTCAGCCTTAATTCTACAAGAACCACAATTCAGTTAAGCAAATGAAAATTTATGTAGGTGAATTCAGTTATTATATTCCATCATAACAGTGGGCTAAAAATCAATTTCTGTAGCTTTTAAGACCATTGTTATAGCATCCAATATATACCTTTGGCTTTATTGGATAACAGAGGAAAAGATGGTGTATGTTACAATTACTTATAGGAATGGATACTTACATAAATGATGCCACATTCTGCTGAATACATACAATATGTGAAATGTGAATATGCAACTCCTTCATGTATTTCTTTAGAGAGCATTTAAGCTTTAAATTCTAAATTACAAATACAGATAAGAGTTAAGTAATATCCATTTAAGTAAACATGCTAACTGGATCAGGAAAAAGATATTTTGGATTGATGTAGCAACATCAAAACATATTGTTCAACATAGAACAAAATCTTTCACTTAATCTGGGTTTTATTTAACCATATCGTACCTTTTCTTTTAATGTAGATCAGTTTTAAGACTAAAGCACTAACTTCAAATGATTTCACATGTGTTCCTGTGAAATATTCAAGTGACTTTTTGGCTTGCCTGAAATACTTTTTTATTTCTTCTAAAAAAAACTTATACCAAAATGCCAATAGTTCTCGCCTTCATAAACACACAAACAGATAATGTATACTTCAATACAATTCTACTTATTCAAACAAAAATTATTTAATCTTATTTGCACTTTATACAAATTTTTAACACCTTAAAGCAGAAATTTACTATTATTGCATGTCTACCATTCCCTTGGACAAACCTCTTCAAGTCTTTGAGACATGTGCTACTATAACACTATAAGCGTAAATAAAATTATGCTGTGAAAGCATAATTCAGACACACTTGTAATTTTTTTATTATTTTCAATTAACACATGCAGCTTCAGGAAAAAGTATAAGTGAGTATGCCAATAGCCATTCTTTGAGTTGAGAAGCATGACATTTAAATTCACACAGGATATAGGGAACAACTACCAGGAAGAGAATTCACCTAGAGTAAATCTCTCAAATCAATAATTATCTTTAATAGGAGTTGCCAAGATTGTAGTAACAGTTGTAATACTAAAGAAATAGATATTACAAGACATGTATTAAACGTCCATGGAACTATTTTCCTTGTAAAGGTAGTATATCCTAGTCTCACAAACCAATTGTCCAAGCTGTTTTAGGGATTAGCTATGATGCCACTAATTCATAAATTCTTCAAAGGCAAAAGCTATCAGGACAAACCGCTTTTTCTGTCTTTGTGGTGCCACATATTTTAATTTTCCTCCTCTAAATATCAGGCTTCTTTAAGTAATAATTACTTGCAAACCACACTGTTATTTTAGCTCTGTATATTGCGCAAAAATGTCAGGATTTACTGCATTCACCTGTGAGTACCCATTTAATTTACCTACCAGTGCTCACCTAGTTGTTGCATGAGTGCTGTTGGGCATAAATTGCAGGGATTTAGTAGCTGGAGGCTGCAGCCACGTCTGCATGGGCCAAGATCGTGAAATGTCTGGGTGACCCACACTGGGTCAGGGACATCCTGAGGTTTTTGTTTCTTTCAAGTATGTATTTGCTAAGATGAAAGCAAAATTACAGTTTTTAACCTCCAATCATATGAAAGTGTAGTGCTGAAGTTGTGTTGAAATTTGGACCCTAAATGGATGGACATGATGAGATTGGCTCTGGTCTCTTTAGGGATATTAGGGACCAAACAGACTGAGAATCATGCAGGTATGACATTAGATATGAGAAACATTGACTTTGGTATACTTAGATACTATTTAAAAGACAGTATAAACCTGACTGGGCTGAATTCTGAATTTCTAAAAATGCATTCATGAAGTATTAAACATTCCAGCGGTGTTCCTTGTTAACAACAATTTTCATCAAAACTCAAAGTATATTGGAGCTGCAGCAAGTACAGAAAATATTGGGTTTTTCACACATGATCTTTACTGACTAAGATTCTATGACTGCAGTATAGTTTTTAAGTGTATGCTGGCATTTATTTTTTTTTTAGTAATTTAGTTTGAAGTTTGTAGACGACTTCAAAATATATTAAATGTAAGTCTGGTCAAAAAGAAATTAACTTAGAAGAAAAAATTGCCATTGACAAATTACATGACACATGAATATGATGGAATAAATAGGTACTCTTTATTTGGTTACTGTCTCAACTTCAGTCAAGCGTTTTCGGCATATTTTGAATAAAATACAGCAGCTAAGGATAGTAGCAACATGCAACAAGTACGTCACAGATCAGTGGGGCAGGTGTAGTGCCATTCTGGTACGTGGCTATATCATCTGTCTGCACTTCTACAACACAATAAAGAGGATATAGCTGCCAATAATACTGATTTCTTACACTTATTTTCTTTTAATCAGTTCATACTGAAGTATACTAGGAAGAAAATTTCTCTCTTAGATTATTTGCCTTTTTACCAAAACTAAAATGCCTCTTTTAAAAAAAAGGAATGCAATTCATTTCTGGCTTTATAGATCTCAATCAATTATTATAATGCAGAAAAGGTCTATGGAGTCACACTCTAGTGATTAAAGGGGTATTTTTGGATTTTTCCTTCAATCATGTTAATAACTATACATGTCTAAATTATTTTAATTAGAAAAGAAATAATTGTACATAAACTCTTTTAAATGTCCTACTCCTATATCCTCCTGAGATTATTTTATAAGAATTATGAAGAAAATGAGAGAGAATTGGTATAAGTGTAGTATGTAGGTCAAAACTAGAACATTTATACCACTAAAAAAAAAAAAGAAAACTCCTCAGGTATCAGTGCAGAGACTTCAGTCTCAGTTTAGCGCGTGTGTGTGTGTGTGTAAATGGATCTAATTCAAAAACCATGATTCCTGTTTCAATTCTTACCCAAAACCAAAATACACATATAAGATCAAAATCCCAAGGATTTGATTGGTTCAAGCCCCTTTTGAACTCTGACTTCAATATGAAGCTCTCAGAGGCACCTACTTTACCCAGCTTTAAGTTTCATACACATACAGAGCACATTTGTATCATTTCAGAGTTTGGTGTTTTTGTGTATCATCAGGCTTGGTATATCACAGGTTGCTAATATACTGTCTACTATCCAAGTAAATGTACTCAGAAAATCTGTGTTTTCAAGCTTCAGTGCTGCAAAGCTGAGATTTGGAGGATGCTAATACCACTGACAATTGAGCACACACATTTTAAAGCTGTCTGTTTAACATGGACCACAGAGACAGGAATGACATTCGCTGAGCTTTACTTTAATCAGCTTTGTGACAGTAAGACACATATCTGTTAAAGAACAAGGACCATAACCAAACACTTCAAAGCACCTCCTCTTTTTTTTCTCTCTCTCTGAAAGCTAATTGACCTTAAAATATGGCTTACAAACACAAACCTGATTTGTAACCTATCCAGATTACAGGAGATCCTTTGTTCTTCTCTCAGAATGTCTCATACACCTAAGCGCAATTACGAGAGGTACCACCCATATAATCAGCTAGAGGAAAAAATACCCAACTTGTAATAAAAAAAAATTCCAGCAGAAATTTAAATTGTGAATTTAGAGAACATAATCAAAACGCTGATCTGGCATTTGTTTCAATTGTCTTGTTGATGATAATATAACTTTGATAACAAAAGCCATTTTTGTGTTATGATTTCCCAGTAAACTAAAGCAATCTTAGAGACACATACAGATCTTCGGAACAGTATCTAGATTCTCTTACAGTTTAATATATTATAATTATATGAAGCAAGTCTATATCAATTTAAAGAAATTATGATGTTTCTTTGAAATGTAACAAACTAAACATTCCATTATAAGATCAAAGACTCTAAAGTCCACAACGGGTTCAATTTTTGACCAGTATTCAAAACATAAAAAATCCACTGAGATTACAGCTACCCCTATTTCTGCGTCACTCATTCTTGTTTGTTATAATGTGATTTATAGGCTGTTAGTATTACCAAACAGGAGAGAGCACAAAGACAATTTTCCTGCCTGTGTAAATGATGATTATATTGCAGTGTTACATCAAGTGATGTCCTGAAATCCTGCTACTCTAACTTAAAACTGTCAGATAAACGTTACTTCTGTATAGTTCTTGCTCACCACTCCAGTGATATTTTCGGCTTTGTAAACAAAAAGAGACTTTCTTTTCTGATATATAACTATAATGTCTAAACCTTGCAAATGAGGAACAGGAACTGTTCTTCTACATCCAGAGAATTATGGAGGGCTGGCCTGAAGTAGACTAATTTTATATATGTTTATTTACTTTGTTTAGGAGGCACGAGTGTAAATAAGTCAGTAAGTACAGAAAGAAACAACAGCTTTAAGTGTATCAAAGTGTGCAAAAGTCTGAAATCGGCAAGTACTTTTTGTGATGCACCCGGAATGAGCGCTCTCTGGGTAGGCTGTTTTAGGATGCAAAAGCCATTGTCCAGAAAAAGAAAGAGGAAGGCAGGAAGGTCTTCTGTCTGATGCTGAAGAATCTGTTTACAGTCATAAATTTTGTATGAGAGTTCATCAAATACCTTTAACACAAAAAGCGCTAGCAAAGCTCCAGTGGTGACCTGAAGAGGTCAGAAGAGTAAGGAACAGAGGAGAAGAGAAGCAGCTCAAACCACAAAATGGTGTAAGAACACCCAGACATACCCATCCTGTCATGGTTTTGGGAACACAATTGTCCTTTCACACCCAGGGTCTAATTTATCATTCTCGTATACACTTTTAAAGCTGAATGTTGAATAAGATAAAATAGGGCAAGAAGGGACCAAAATAAATAGCTTTGTGCCACGCACACCTACAAATACAGCAACACGGGAATTACAGCTCTTTTGAAAAATCCATGGCTCTGTATCTCTCCAAGGGCTTGAAAAACTGAAGGGAATCCAGCAGAAGGATGTGAGAAGATTGCTATACAGGTTTGATTTAAGTTCCTTAGAGAAACTTGGTTCAGTCAGGAATCTTGAGTAAAAAGCCCAGACCGTCATGCCTGCCCAAGTCAATTAGGTCTGATCAATGCCCTTTACCCTAAGCTAGCTCAACCTGTGGTTTCTTTAAAGGTGTAGACCATACTTTAATCACGTCTGCCCCAGAATCAGACTCCCCTGTCTGAGTTAAGAGAATATTCTATTAAATCCATATCACTACACATACACCTTCAGCTCCTTGATTATGGAGGGTTGTTAGCTGATTTAAACATTCCTAAAAGTGCATGCAGGATAAGTTGAATTAAGCGATGTGTGTCACTAATTAAAATCATTGCAACTTGAGAGGGCCTTAAGGGCAAAAATCTGTTCCTTTTAAAAGAAACATATATAAATACTCTGGGAACATTTAAGTATAATTATTATAGCCTTCAGGATTCTGGCCTAGAGTATTAGAGAGTGGCTGCACTCCTTATAGCGAAGTTTATTAGCACTGTTTATTTTTATTTTCATGCAGTTACTACATGAACGCCTGGAAGTGACACTACGACTGAAGATCTGTTTATGTATCTTACATAAACACTAAGATTACTTTTGTTCATCTCATTTCTTTCAAGTCAGTTTTAATGACTGAAAAATGTATAGGAAATTTTAATTCTCTATGTACAGAACAAACAATGCTACGGATTGCATTTTTGTCAGCTCTTAAGCAGCTAGGAACTAGCCCAAAGTCATGTGTATTATGCGTGTGCAAAGGTTCATAACACTTCACAAGACTGTAAAAAATTAAATAGAAAACAACTTGTACCCCTTTCGATTTTTCCATCATGATGCTCCTGGGACTGTTGTTTGCTCGCTCCTGTTAGAAGATTGGCAGGAACCTGAACCTAAGCCTAGAACATAAAAAGCGCATGGGAAATTTCCATAACTCATGCAATCACATCTTTGAACTAGTGAAGAATATAATCAGCACATATCCTGGTATTGGATACGGCATGCAAAAAAGACCTAACACAACAGTAATGAAGAACTACTGAGGCAAGAAACTTGAACTGCTGTGTGGTCTGCTTGTAGTAGTAAACAATATTTTGTCATGCTGTTGTGTAAGGCAATTTTGATAACATACTGACGATACTGGTGTAACAAATAGATATTAAAAACAAGCAGGTACTGCACATTTTATGGCTATATATAGAAATGCATGTTTTAATGGACTATTACTTTGTGGAGAGAACTATTCAACAAACTTAGGATAAGGATGTATGTATAACTGGGCTGTTTTAATAAGACTTCATGTTATTGGGAATTCAGATCTGGAAGGCTGATGAAGAAAGTCAGAATCTGTAGCAGAGGTTTCCAAAAGATCCAGCACAAAACAAGGAGGGCAGAGACCTGAAGGTACAAGCACAGAAGACCCAGCTGAATAAATGCAAATCACAGATGATCGATTACTGATCACTGAAGAAATGCAGTCCTGACAGCAGGGTAGAACCAGTTACAGATCGTAAGTGGAATATGTATAGATTTCTGAAATAAGTTCTGCAGCTGCTGGTGGTTGGCAGCATAGACAAAACCATCTTTTGAATGTATGTGAGGCTTCAGTGAAATTAACTATTAATGTGCCTTACTTCAGAATAGGATATGAAGGATTGATCACTTTGATAACATGTAATACTACAAATTAAGTATTTATTATCACACAAAGGAAATGTAACTCTTTGCTTGTGTTCGCATGATACTCCATGCAAGAATACCTCTATTTTCTTGTCATGTTTCAAAACCAAACATTATAAAAGTTTTAAACCGTTAAGGGAAAGGAGTTATTATTCTGCTGACCTTTTGAAAGTAGTTAACATAATTGTGATCAAATCTTATTAGAATTATATATGAGCAGAGGGAATAGAGCAGGTCCAAAAATCAGGGTAAATGCATTCTTAAACTCTTGGTTTTGCTGTGCAGCAAGGTTCAGCCATGACTAAGAAGAATTTTCTAGCTATCTTTTTATTAGGCTTTGAGAGCTGTTATACATGTTCAGGAACTCTTAAGGATTAACATACATTTTTAAAAAGAAGACATAACTGAAGTCTTTTTATCTTTAAAGACTAGGAAACTGGCTAAATGTTTTAATTTTTTTAAAATTCTTTTTAAAGACACAGAATTAAGAACACCTACCCTAAAAATAGGTGCTCTTATTTTAAACCAATTAACTGTTTTAAACATAGAGGAAGGGGTAAAAATCAGTCTAGGTCTATTTGACTAAGATCCATCTAAAAGATTTCTATATGGTTCATATTATTGCTCATACATTTTGCTACTTCACAGGAGAGTCTTCTCTTTCAGGACCTTTTCGAACTCTTAACCCAAAACCAGTCTGGAACTCTGCGTTCACTTCAGTAAGAATCTGTAGAAATGCTAACAGGAATTTCTGAAATGCTTTAGCTGGATATCATTTTCCTGTACTTCTGATACAATGATTTTCTTTCAATGTGTGCTACCCTTACCTTGTTCATTCCCAGGTAATAACATCACACTGAGATGTTGTACTTTCAGCCTTATCTTGGGAGAGAGGGGAGTGCCACTTCAAACGAGAGGGGAAGGAGTTCAAATCAAACTCTCTTCCAGTACAGTAACATATGAGGAGGCCCCACTCAGCAGAGACTGCCAGAAACAGACTTCTGTCTCCAAGCAGCTTGAGAATCTTGAAAATTTACCTTTTTTTCCTGTTCTCTGTCATTAACTTTCATCTCTGGTTTCACTGAACCACAAGGAGTCTGGTGAAGCACTAGGAGTCATGGAATCTGACTCCTGGAGATTTTCAGCATCTGGCTCATCCAGACCTGATCCTTCTTCAAGTAGAAGACTGGATCAGATAATCTTCAGCAATTCACTAATAAAAGGGCAGACAAGGAGAAGGTGGATAAAGACTCTACCATTATCAATACTGTGCATTCACACAAGAAGGAATGAATTAATTTGTGGTGAAAGATATTATGTGAAAGTTCTAAGTACAGTAAAACTAAGTATTAAATATCTGGAAAATCTGAAGAGACCTAAGTGTTCCTTGTGGTACTGCCATGTAATCACTATACAAGTACATCCAGATGTTAGTGATTTTACACCCAATTTGGACTTTTTTCCCCAAAATGGAGACAAAATCTCTGCTTTTTTCAGTTTTATCAGAATACACTAAGTATTTGTTGTCTTCATTTACTTGACCATCTGCAATTAAGGACGGACACGTGCACTGACCTATAAATGAAGTTTAAATTTGGTTGAAAACTACCGAATTTCTGAAACTACTTTTTTTTTAAAAAATTGATTTTTTTCTCAAATTAGACACTCCCAGGAGACCACAGATGATCTCCTCTTTTCTTTCAGTGATTTCTATGGTAAGTTTGAAAACAATTTAAACTTTTCTATGTGTTTTTTACTCTTTGTTCATTTTTATATCTCGTCTATTTAACTAGCTCCAGGGTAATCATCTATAGAAAAAGGCACAAAAAAAATCCCGTTCTGAAATGATCATTTAAGTTCCATTCTAAATTAATGAAATAATTAAAAATCAATGATAAAGGAGCTAATAATCAGACAAGAGCTGGCTGTATAGCAGACTAGGGTCTGTACAGACATCCCACATGGGTGGGCAGTGCTATTTGGGATGCTAAAGACTTAAAACAGTACCACAGATTTGAGTAGAGCTTCATACACTTGTATGTTCTGCATAAAAGGGTTAAACTGAACTCTATTTGGACCAAGAAAGTAAAGGTATGTGTGTTAAATATCTCCATGCATAAGACAGAAGTTCTATTTCTATCTTGTTTTTTTTCCTTTGAGGGGGTGTGTGTGCAGTTCCCAGTTTCTTCCAGTAGAATGAAGACGTTCTCCTGCATCACAGGGCTCTGTCTTAACCTCACCTTAACATCAGATGGGATCTGCCCCAGTGCATGCAGGCGCCCCATGCCTGCTGTATTTTCTTCTGACAGGATGGCATCTAGCACTGTTCTGCTAATAAATTTTGTTTTTCCCACAAACATTTTAAAAATACTCTTTATTTTACTTTAGTGGTATAAAAGAGATGCCTAATATGAAATTTTCTGTAAAGAACATTTGCTTGCTTTGGACATCTGCCTGTTTACATACGATCTTTAAATCCACAGCACATCATTACTGCAGGCTCCCTTGTATTACAGGCATCTCATATTTAATCTGTATGTTCTTTAAATGCAAAGCATGTTATATTTAGTGTTCAAACTGCAGCATTAGTAAACTGAGCCCTCATTTCTGTGTGCATGTGGGTGAACTGGGTGTCTCACAAAGGATTCAAACAGATGCTTTGGCTTTAATGATATTTCTAATCATCACACTTATGCCCCAAGGATATTTTCTTACGCTTTATTCTCCTGTCATGATTTCTACTCATTACAGCAAAGTGTTATTTTAAATCTGCTTTTTATATTTGAACTGACTTCAGCATCAGCTCTTAAACAAATTCTCTTTTAAAAAAATCCCACAGACTTTCCTTGTGCTGTCTAATTATAGGTACTGTCTTCAAAGGCATAGGCAGTGTATCCAAAAACAACCACTCAATTCAATGGTGATTTGTGATCTTTAGTGGTGACATTAGTGGTGATTATTATATGCTTTCCTAACACAAAGTCAAGAAATGTCTTAACTCCTTTCTACCGCCTATTTTTTCCCCTGGAACCTGAAGCCTTATAATCCTGTCTGTTAAACAGGCACTTGCTTAAAAATCAGATTAAAATTCAGATTTTATAAAACATAAATAAAACCAGCAGTATCTTTGCAGCAAGTAAGTATGGTTTCAATTGTTTGGTCTTTTATTTCATACAAGTCAGATTCCTGGAAAATCATTTGCTCTCTTATGTGTATATATGTGTATATGTATGTGTTACTCCTTGCTATCGAGGAGAACCTTCTTGGTCTTTTTTGTTAGAAAGGAAACAAAAAGAGGAAAATGCTCAAATTCATGGTGGAAAGTTTGATCCCAGAAAAACATTGGGGAATGTCAGAATTCCTTCCCTGTGAAAGCTCATCTTACATTCTTGAAAATAATGACTGAGTGACTATTTGAGAGAAAACAAGATGAGGGAAAAATAGGGGAGGGAGAAATCTGTAAGTGGGAAAAAGAATCGTAAGGAAGGTAAGTAATATGCTTTGGTCTGCATAGTAATTCACAGAAAAGCCAGACAGCTGTTAGAAAAAAGGAAATGTAAAGCCACGGTAGAATTTAGTTTCTTTCACAGGAACATCAACAGAAAAAACCCTAAAAGGATTTTTCAGAATACTGAGGATTGCGTGGGTAAATATAACAGCAATAGCTGCGTCGGCAATTTCACTTCTAAAATCTGTTCAAAGTTGCACTGGAAATTATGGGCCTAATCATTAACCGAACTCACATATAATCAAACTGTAATTAAAATCTTGTTCCATTATTTTGTACAGACATTAATTTGCAGTAAGCAAAAACCCCAAGATTTCTGATTAAAAACTTTGTTTAAATTTTAATTAAAAAATAAACAAAACTCTGGCAGATATGACTGCCAAAATAAATTAGGGAAGCAAAAATTGACAGTTTCATTATCAAAAATAATTGCCAGTAGGTATTGATTATCCAGAACTAATCACAAAAAAAAAAAAAATCACTACTAATTTACAATCTGAAATCAATCATCCATAGCCTTATGTATTTGCTTTCTCTAAACATCTGACAGATTAAGATTGTTAGAATTAATGAGTAGAGCGTATGCTTTCTAAATCCTATATTCAGTCATTGTATTTGAAAGTCAAGTGTTTGTATCTCATCAATAAACACAAAAATGGCATGGGACAAAATTATAACTGATTAATTAATCTGAAATAGAAAAATACTAGCTTTGAAGAGTTCTAGAAAACTAGTCTCAATATGTACGTGGACACTTTAAAAATAGTGTTATAACCAAAACAAAAATTGCGTATAAATATTCTGTCAAAATAGAGAGTCCATTGAAAATAGGAATTTACTCACAGGTTTTCCATTCAGGCTATAGTCTAAGCAGGTGTAAAATGTTCATCTTCAACCGGTGTTCTTGCCCACACAGATGGCTTTCCTATTGCATTTTTAGTTTTTGTTAGAAGCTGACAAAAAAGAAACCCCATATATTGGAATTAAAAATGGAAAATTTGTTTTCCCATCTATTTTCTCAAAACCTTTTCCAGTTTCTTACTTCTACAAAGATTTTGGCTGCTCTTATCAAGAACAATTCTCATCGATCTTACATCTTTTCTTAAATTTAAATAACGCTTTTGTATAAGGGAGATCTTTGGTGTGGCTTAAAAGCTACTACTTACCACTTCTATATTTTCTACTTTTACAGTCATAATTTACCAAGATGAAGACTATACACATGCAGATTTATATTAAATAAAACCAAACATTTTAGTTGGCAACAGACTATGTTCCAACCAGTAACACTGAATTTGCATCTCCATAAAATTTAATTTTATTTAGTAAAGATTGGACTGCAATCTGTCTAAATCTTTATCTTGGATCTAACACAAATACTTTATCTCAGAAACGTGGTGAATCCAGCATTCTGATTCTCCTTTTTTTTGGGGAGAGGGTAAAACTGAAGAGCCTGATAGCCACATTTGCCTTTGGAAGAGGCCTTGGAAAACATCCCCAGTATGAAATCTGTCTACTTAGGACACACAAACACGTGCTCACACATCTACATGCACACAGGCACACATCAGTCCCGTTTCCCATAAACTCTGATGCTTTGAAAGCAGACATTTTATATATTTCCAGTTGCATACAGGCTATAAGATCGTCATTTATGAAGTGGATTTCTTTTAATTAAGAATATAAGCGATCCTGTGTCTCTGGAGTGTTTGCTGGAATGACAACCCTTTCTTCAGCCTTTTGAAATAGTCAGTTTGACAGAAGTTATTTCAGAGAAGCTTTGAAAGGCTCGACTCAGGCACCTGGCCAGCAGAAGTTAGCACACTGGCAAATAGCTGCACGGTTCTTGCTTTGGCTATTGTTTGTCTCTGTGAGGAGGAACACTGTGGTCCCCTACCTGTGAGCAATTTTGCTTCAAGGCGCAACAAGGAAAGGTCAGCATCCAGTAGGTCAAGAAAGCGTTGCAGAAGTCTGCAAGGCAGAGGCAAGAGCAACTCACAGAAAAGATGGCTATAATGAAGCTGTGCAAAGTATGCTGCTTTTCCTACACAGTCATGGTTTGATGTTACCAGCAATCATTTCCTCACTGAGATGGTTCGGGAATCTGATCTTTGTTTTTAAAAAGAATCAGACAATAAGATAAATGAAAATGTCTCACGCATTTATGCAGCAAGATAAATATAATTTTCATTTTCACTAGTAACAACATCTTATTTTACTGTTTTGCCTCTTACTTATGGGCAGGACTAGTGCAGTCATATTTTTCATACTGCTTGGGGATTTAATTTCATATCAAATAAAATATTTTTCTCATATTGAGGATTTCTGCATCAGAAACACTACTGATTTAATAGAGTACTTAAAAAATGGATAATCCTGTGTTTTCTGTTTTAACCATTTATGAAGATTTAAAGAAGGTGTTCATATTTATTATTTTATGATTTATACTGATATGAATTTTTTCCCCTCATTGCTGAATGCAATGAATGTATGTACATCTTGATTTTAGATCCTAGTTGAAAATGACTCCAAGCATCCTAAAGCTTGTTCAGATAAATTAATCTTTCTGCATAATGGATAATTTTTCATTATTCATGAAAACCCTAAAGAGCAATATTCTGTAATTCTCTACAGTAGAAGTCTCTGGTCTTCTTAAATTAGAGGCAACTATAATCAGGAAGAGAGTGAATTTCCAACATGCGCAATATACTAAACATTTTAGTGTTTATTAGGAGGAAATCATTACCCATATGTGTCACCCTAAATTGCACTTAAATTTCAGGGGCACTTGGCCTACATCTTGTAAGGACAAGCCACAACATAAAATCATTGTGCAAAAACTTGCTACTCCAAAAGATTTTATGATTAAGGCTCTACACTTCTAATATCTCAAAATTCTAATTAGCTACTTGGATAATTGAATTCTAAAGAATAAAATTTGCCATCTGCTAGAAATTGAAGCCAAATTAGAAAAGCTAAAAAAATATGCATTCTCTAATAATTCTGTGTCATGAAAATTCTGCCAGGAATATCTTTTTTCCTCCTTTATACTCACTTTTCCCAGTGTGGTAGACCATTATGTACATAAGTAAGCATCAGAGCATTTTTTAAAATATCATTAAAATTGATATTATTTATTCGATTCCAAAGGGGTAATAGTATCCCTATGGAGCACTACGAATTGTTTAGTATAATAATGCTGTGTATTTGCAGATATGCAACAGTAAGAACTATTAAAAGGAGAAGGATTAAAGAAGTAATTATCTTATCATATCATTTTAGAGGTTGCTCTTAAAGCCATAGTTCTTCTATGACTATGATGCCATATTGTGCTTAAATTCCTCTGAAATGGGGAGATCTTCTACAGGCAATNNGACACACACCCAAACACACTCCCAAACACACTCCCTAATCAAACAAAACCTATGGGCAAGAATGGGCAATGACCTCTCAGAAAATTCAACATAAAGGGCTCCATTTTCATTGGATTAAGAAATACCAGTCTATTTTGACTTAGAATCAGCTTGAGGTTTTGTCATAAGATGATTTAGGTATTTTCCTCTCAAGTATAAATCTAATAAGCTACCTCACGTAACAAATAAGAGTACTGTTATATTGAATTATCATGATTTTTTTTTCGCTTTTATGCAGGTACATAATGCTAAAATTAAACGTATTGCATAATCCCAGATAACTGGACTGTAATCTCATCTCACTTTTTATTTCTGGAGAAAGGAGGAATATTAGTAATGGTGTTTAGCCCACTGCAACCCAAATGCTGAACACACACAAAGTGCAGACTGGCTGTCCCTATTTTTTATCTCATTAACATATGAAATATTCTATGTATAAACCGTATCTATCATGGTAAGAAATAGAGATAATTCTTAAACCAGAAATTATCTTATTCTAAATTATTAATCTTCTCAGCGATTAGTTGATTTTTTGACAGTCGATTTAAAGCTGTTCCATTAGAAAATTATCATCATCTATGTGTTCCAAACAATATGAACAGTTAAGATTACTGTTATGAGACCTTTTTATAACAATACTTACCCAGTAAGACTTCACGCTAATTAGTAGATGTTTATTAGTTTCACATTTCTTTAAAAATAAAAGTTGAAAATCCCACCCTTTTTCATACTATTTACGTAATGTACAATCACAGCAAGACTTTTAAATTAATGGTCTTTGTGATCTCAGATTAAACATACTGTAATTGCACGAAATATTACATGACACAAAAGGAGACAAGTGATTAAAAGAGGTACAAACAAAATATTCTGATGTTTTGCAACAACATGGAAGGGAAAAATAATGATATGGGCAGCTTGTTTCTATCATATAGAGATGAAAGAAGTGCAAAGAAAACATTTTCCAGATGTTATTCAGTTATATGTCACTATGCTGTAAAAGCAGATAGAATAAAGGCAGAAATACTAATACCTGAAAGATACACTCTGCATCCATTTTCCTTTTAAAGAACTAATAGTAAAGAATTCACAAATAAAATATATACTTTATTAACTATCATTTTATGCTAAAAAAAAATGTTTCAGGAAATAATCTGTTTCTGTTAACTAACACCTGATGATACTCAGTTACAGACTACATTTTGCATGCCCTGTTGGGACTGCTCTGCCACATATAGCATACTCAACAGTTTTGGAAGCCAAACCAAAGAGTTACTATAAGGAATTACCAGCTACCACAAAGCAATACAGGTATAAAACCAGCAATATTGATAGCTTCTGTTTGAACACTAGAAGAGTTTCTTATATTTCTTTATAAATACTATTTCAGAAAAAAGACGCATTTGGTGAAATTTACATTCAGAATTTCTGAAAACAGGCAATGCCAAACTGTTATAAAAGATTTTATTTTTATTATAGATTAGGATATTGGGAAAGCACTCTTAGAAATGATGCTTTACTATACAGTAAAAATTCATATTAAGTGTAGGTTGCTGATTTGTGCACAAACTGGAATTTAATAGTCTGGCTAATTTTTATAGTTAGTAAAGTCTCAGACTGATGATTCTGCCATTGTGTAGGATATGAAAATTTTTATTTTTTTTTAATTCTGAGATCTCCGTTTGTATTTTATGTGAGATTGGCAATGAAAATAATTAAATACACTGGCACTTGGATCCAGAGAGTATGGGTTAGGAATCAGAAATCAGACAAATATGTTTATCTCATCACAAACCAAGGCATGATCTGAACCATGATCGAAAGTTCAATATATCTTTTGTTAAAAAATTTTGTTCCTAAGTATACTGAAGGGAAAATACTTTCCAAATTACTTAAAATACATATGACAGGATGTGTCAAGGTTTAAATAACTGATATAAAATCACACAATAAAGAACAAGATCCCTACAGTACATTTTAGGATAGAGAAAGGAATCAGGACCATCTGCAGTCACTTGTATTATAACTATTGTTACAATTTACATCTGCTTTCTGCACAAGATAAATAGGACATCTTAAGTAAGCATTTAACCACCCAATTAATATAATTGTTAGATAATGAAGATCAAATTATTGGCAACAATTAGCTTATTATAACTTAATAAGGCAAAAAGCAAAAACTAACATTTATGCTTCTACTAAAGGAATTACATGGCATTTTCCAAAGCAAAAATTGTAGAAAAGTTTTGGGCTTTTTTAATATACAGTAACATTTCATACTCCACTTACTTGGCAATAATGTTTTGACTATCATCGCATTCTTCCAAGTTTACACTAATCTCTCAGAATGAAGCAACTGGTTTCTTTTACACTTCTATTAAATATCTTCAAGAACAAAATCTAGTGGAAAATATTTAAAATGTTCAAAATAAATATAAGGTCCTCTCATGTTTCTGTGTATTGTTATGTTTACATTCACTACCAACTTCCCAGTTATTATACATGACCAAAATGTTTCTTCTTTTGAGTAAATCCCAAAGAGGTGTCTTCTAGTCTACTACAAAGCACCATTCCTTCTCTTTTAGGAAAAAATGCAGTTCAAAGTCTTAGTCCAAGCCAAAGTATTTCCAAAACTTCTTTATAACTAGTAGAACTCGTGTAAAAGGATGGAGTTGGGGGGTGCCATCATTTCCTTGTTAGTGTTTTGCAGTGTATAGCATGAACTACAGATGAATCAAAATGCACTTGAGATGCCTTGTTCCTTCACGCTGACCTACCCTCACCCCTCTCTACTTTGTAGGATGACATAGTGCACGCCTACCAATAGTTCAGAACAACATAACCAAAACTTTTTCACAAGTTGCTTATATTGTCTGTTTTCCTAATCTCCAGCATCTAAGCAGACTTGAGTCACACCATGAAGTTCTTGCATTTGGTCTCTGACCTGCTTAACCTTACTTCCATGCTTACCTGAAGATTGTCCTGAAATAACTGTCATTGGAAAGGCCAATGAGATGAAGAGATTGAGCATATAGAGAAAAAAAAATCAGAACTTGCAGGAGTAAAGATGTGAAAATGAAGGCTAACAGAGGGGACCTGATGCAAGGGTTGTTCCTGAAACACAGAAGGTAACATGAGGATTTTTACAGAAAGCTGTGGTAATACATGAATGTCTGTGAGGTGGGTAGAGCTGAAATGGATAGAGGTTGTGTTGTTGTGGTCTCAAAGAAATTAAAATAGCAATATTTCTACTAAGAGACTTTGGAGTAAGAACTGCTGAGTTACCAACAAGGAAAACAAGTGTAATAAATGTATTTTTCGGTTTAGCACATGCTACTACCATTAGAAAGGAATTAATGTGATAATGCTTTTATTCAACTTTTAGTCTGAAAACTGATCAAATCACAAATGGAAGGAAGTGCAATTATCACAGGTGACATCCAAACATACTGCACGTCTTGTACGTTAAGGCAAGGAAAAAGTGAATCTCAGGAGTTCAAATGAGTCAACACAAAGTGAAAGCAGAATGGCAGAGAATGCACAAACATGTAAGAATACATACAAAAAATAAGAAGACTAATATGCAGAAAAATTCCTAATAGAAGTGTGTTGATGGAAGCAGAGAGGGATGTTAAATTGCATGTATTTTTTGCCACAATTTTAGAAATTTTACTGAAAGTATAAGTGTAAAATTTGCCATGATATATTCATGGTGTAGATTTCAGAATCTGTTGGAAACCAAATGTAGGTTAGCATAGCTAATGCAGGTACTGTGGACCTGAAAGTATAACTGACACTCAGGCATGAAACAACTTATTATGTAAAGACTACATAATGTATAATGCAGCATACTACAACTAGTCCTTTTTCTGTTCAGCATGATTCTTGAAGACATTCAATATGAAAAAACAGTCAAAGGGAAAATATTTGTAACACAGAAAGTAAAAACAAAGGTTTGGATACAGGAAGACTTAACATCTTTAATCACTCATTTTTATTTTGCAAGACAAACCAGACATAATTTGAAATGGCTCAGTGAGCTGTAAAAAATTGACAGTAGATGTATGTGAGAAGACTGAAAAAGCAATTATCTGAAACTAATTTGAGAGTTTATCAGGCAGAAATTAGACTGTCATGGGTAAAGTTAGGGTTTTGTATTAAAAGCAATACAAATATATAAAATTTCAAGGGTAATACAGTTAAAACTACCTTGGCAAATAACTGATTTTGTGGCAGTACAGCTTCTGCATTCTCAATAGAGTTTATTCAAGTAGGAAACATTCTAAAATAACAAATAATTAAAAATGCCATAATACATAAATAAGGGAGGAAAAGCTCTCTTTGGTTTTCAAGAGATTTTGTGTCTGACTTTCCCAACATCATGGATGCCAAAATTGTATTGTCAGTCTCTGAAGAGGTTGGACAGAGTTCACATTGAATATGCAGTTTTTGTCAGACAGTGTTTTTGGAAAAGGTACATTAGAATGAATGCAGTATGTCTTTCACTGGCCCCAGAGAAGATTTTTCTAAGTAGTTCAGAGTGTTTTGTACATTTTTCAAAAGTGAATAGATGCCACACCTGTGCAAAATCTAATTATACTGTGCAATTATATCAAAGTTTATATTCTCACATGTTAAAAGCAGTAAGAAGGTTGTGATTTATAGCTCATATTTCTAAGAGCTGTCCTGTGGATCTAGAAGGTACCAATCCTACAATAACCCATGCAGGAATTAGTATTTAGTGGCCAGTCTTGTTTATGTAATTAAGGTTTTCCAATAAAACAAGTGACTGTTAAGAGTACATTCACCTCTAACATGAAATAACATCCTATCAGATTGCAAAATTAAGGTCCTGAAAGTTAGGAAAACACAGAATTGAAGTTAAAGCTTGAGCCTATGAATAAAGGAGTTAAACTATTGGATAACTGCTTTATTAATCATTGTATATATTATTAAATACACTGTGTATAGTATAATGCATTCAAATAAACACTGGACTGAATCCATTTGTACAGGTAACCATAATTCTAGCGTTTCCCCAGTTCTCAGTCATTAGCCTTGCAGTCTTATGTGTGAGCTTTATCCACAATGACTTCTATCATTAAAATATTTTTTCCTAATATAATTTTGAATGCTTCAGAAAGATCATTTATTTCAGGAGGTAAGGATCAGAATATTTCTGTAAGATCATTATGATTTTTTTTCTCTTGAAAACCTGTGTTCATTGCACAATTTAATTCAGTTGACTAGATGCAACAGACAATTTTAAAAGGAAACAAGGAATCAAGCATAAGTAGTCTTTCACTAAATAAGGTAAAATTTAGATTCTTGGCAGGAATTCTTTAATTTTAAAGATTCGTATCTTAATGAACATTGAAGGAGCCATTATTGTCTCTCTAGTGAAGAACAGTAGTTCTCTAGCTCATAACAGATGATTTGGTAGATAACTGAATCTGTTCTCTTCCCAGAATCCAAACAGCTCATACTGTCAGTGAAAAATGTTGGTACAATGGGCAGTAAGAGCACACTTTGCAAAGCATGGGCAAACTTCTTGGATCTAAAAATAATAACAAGTTCTGATGACTGAAACAACTAGAAAGAAGCAAAATTAATTCCTTGTATTTCAGTATGAAGTCAACATGTTCTAGAATTACCGCATCCAATTATTTAGTTCAATTAAATAATTACATTGGTTTTATATTTACTGATCATTTACAATACCTTAAAATGTTTGTGAAGGATGTTTTGTAACACAAATTCATTGTCACAAAAGTACTGATTTACTACATCTATCCTTTACAACTTCCAAATATTTCTCTAACTGGATATTCTGAATTCTTTGTCGGGTCTATTTCTTAAAAACTGTGATGATAATATTCCATTGTCATAGTATAGGTTATATTTGGGAAATACGGGAAAAACAGAAGCTCTTAACATAAGCTTGTCTCTTTATGATGAAGCAGGCACTCCTTTGTTCCAATATTACCACTCACCAGTATTACTCTAACATTGGAAAAACTGCCATAGCTTGCCTTTTATTTAATGCCCAGTCTGGTCTTCCAAACACAAATATAAACCAGCAAGTTTAAGACTGCACAAAATGTTTTGTGCCCTTTCAGAAGCAAAACCCACACCACTGAAAATTAGTAAACAGATTTAATTCTGACAGTAGCCAAAGGGATTTATCTGCAAGAATTCTGGCTCCAGTCAAGACGGTACTGTTGGTTCTGTCCTCTGGCAGTGTAATGGACTAAATAACTCAACGCTCCTTTTATGGCTCACTGTGTTAAGCAGAGATGTCCTGAATGTTGGAAGTACGAGAGCCGCACCACGACAGACCAGTGATTTTAACATAAGGTGATCTGAGCTAGCGAGAGCTTTGGGAGATGGGATAAGACTTCTGTGTGTGTATTGGAAAGAGAGACTTCAAACTTGGAAAGTACCGCTCACGTTACTTCATCACTTTGTCATATAGTTACATATCTTACAGGTGCCTTAGCAACAAAGCACAGATATCTACTTGTTGGGAGTATGATCTGTGGGTCAAATGACGAATAAGTGAGTATAGTACAATATTTAACTATGAAAGTGAAGAAGCTGTAAAAAGCTAACATTTGTCATTCTTTCTATGGATCAGAGTGGGTTTTTTTGAAATGACAGCATAGGTATTACGAGGAGGTATTCCTTAACACAATTTATAGTTAATTAGCTGGGGCAGGGGGGAGAGGAAAAATATGAGGGAGGAGAGATTCTTGTAGAAATTAAGGTTTGTGCATGTAATTTGTTTTTTTAACAACCCAGCTGTTTTGATAGTACTGTCCTACACAAATGATGTCAAGTGATCCTTAGGGTTCTTTTTCCCCTGTCCATGATGTTATTTTAAATGAGAATGGAGGTTATCTTCATTGATTGAAATTCTGAGTACATTGCTACAAAGAGGTTAAAGGAGGGACTCTTTTTCTAATGTCTGTCCTTGATCATTCCCAGATTTGTCCCTAAAGGGCAGTTTCCAATTTTTTCAGCCAAGCCTTTTTTTTTTTTTTTTTTTTAATTAAAATGGTAATATTCCATCCATGTTCCTTTGAGGAGCACTTATTGTTTACACTGCTATTATGTGATATCTTACATGTCATTACATGACAGTGATTTTGCTATTACTCAGTAACTATGTTAATTTCAAATACAAGAGGTAAGAATACCTCCTTCCCAACACTTCCTTCCATACTATTCCACCATTAATCATATAGCCTTTCTACTTCCGTTACATGAACATCATTACCAGATCTTTCCCAATATTGTAACCTTCCTAAATCTATTAGTCTTAATGTAAGTACTGTTGTTCGTTGTCATCTGTGAGTCTATGCATTAGCAATGTAACCAGGAGCTTACTGATAAATCATTATGTTCCTATGTCAGCCTCAGCTTACACTGAGCAGAGCTCTACAATTGCAAAATCCACACTTGGCTATGCCTTAAGAATTACTTTTACAGGTCATAGATTATATCGTTCACCGAATTTTTCAGACTACTGTAAGTGAATAAACAAGTATATGTATATATATTTCATTACTTGGTCAGATACTGAAACTATGTGCATTTAATATACAATAAATACAAATATGTTCTTTAGTTTACGTCTTTATTACTGAATTTCTGTATCATAGGAAACTGTTATTGCCTTATTTTGAATTTAAGTTTTATACTATTTTTAATGAGGCTTACTAAATCTGACACACGGTATCTAGATGCTACAGTGATAGATACATTAGAAATACCAAAATAGATATATTAGACAGACAGAATTAGGACCGTATATGCCCAGGTTGATTGACTACTTGATGAGTATTATATTCCCTTTACTGTTCTCTAAACCCCAGCTTTATTAACTCCAGCCAATTTTCTCCAACTCTTCAATTTGTAGAACTAATTGTGCCTCATTTCAGCTTCCTCCACGTAGCTGATGAAGACTTAAAAGACAGAAGACTTCTACATATATACAGAAGTCAACTATATATATATTAAAAGCAGATTTTTATAAACTGACACTTCTTTAAGCATACACATATATTAATTGAAATGTTTATTTACAGGCAAATGCTTTCATATGAATATTTAATAAATTTAATTCTAGATTTTATTCTTTCTTGCAGAATAATCTGAATCTCGGTTGAGTTCAATTTCACGTTATTCTAGAAAATCTTTATACTTTTTCTTTATTAACTAAAAAAATGGCAAAGAGATATTTGTTTTCATTGTTTCTGAATTAAATTTATAGCACTAAAATCTATACTTGTGATTTATAGAGGGGAGAGTCTTTTCTCCTACTAAGGTCATTGATTTTCTATACCAATTTAAAGGACACACTGCATCTATAGAACAGGTATTGAATAACATCTTCATAGTCTGAGAGGCACTCTAAATAAACATTTGCAAGAATTGATCTCATCTTTGTTTTGCCCTCTGTCTTGGGAAAAGTTTTGTGTAGATTTTTATTAATATTAATCTAATTTTCATAGCAAAAACTTTGCTCTCTATCTGGATAAAGATCGAAAATATATATTTAAAATAATTTGGTAATACCCATTCATTTAGAACCATGCATAAATTCATAATTTAAACTTCTACTGACCACTTAACACTTCAATCAAAAGTTCTGTTTAAGAACGTTGAATGCATTAAATATTTTGAAACAGGAGCTGGTCCTTCAGAAACCAACCATATTATTACAGGGGCATAAAACTGACTGTTAAAAGTTACTGTAGTTTTGTATAAATAAAAACAGTTTTCATGATTAATAAATTATTTCTTATGAGAATTTAAAGACAACTGTTATTTATTTGTGTATTTTAGTTACAGGAAGTCAAAGTTAGGTTGACTGTAAATTCATCATTTACTATGTATTTGTGGTTTAATTTAACATGATAATTGATTTTGCTTTATTTGTTTCCTTCTTTTTTTTTGCAGAAAATACACTGTCATAATTTCATTTTATTTTGTCATTGTAAGTGAGCTTCCACAGAAAGTGCTTTACTGTTAAACAATCCTCTCAAGCAGCAATGGCAATATAATTAGGTCTCTGTAGACTTATTCTGAAACCATTTAATGCGAGGCGTAATCTCCTATCATGACATAATAATATGGTCTCCATGGACTAGTTTAGAGATTGCTTTGACACTGTAATGGCAATATAATAACTTCATATGAGATTCGCATAGATTTCTACTAAAGCAACTTCTGTCCTGTAATAGCTGCGTTGTAATGCCCACTTAATGTAGTATTCTGACGTGCGTGTTGCAAGACTATCCTCATTACAAGGCTTATGAGGACTACCATATGAAAGCAGAGAACAGCAAATCTAGAATCTGGTCTCGGGCAGGCACCAGTAAAGGAGCATTACAGAAATCAAAAGAAGAAACAGAACACATGTAAGTAATTCCAGTATATTCTTACAACTAAAAAGCATTAAAACAGTAAAGAAAGAACTAAAGAATGTAATTCATTTTACTTAATAAAGAATTAGATTATTTAGATAATACTGCTACTAGTACGATAATAATCCCATGACTTCGCAGCTCCTAATATTTGGAGTTGTGAAAAGCCCGTATTCTTGCATACAGAAACCTCTCTTCCCTTCTCCTTTCACTGCCTCCACCTCAATGACAATTTACATTAAGTCTGTAAAAGTTTCTTGGACGCTTTTCATTCACGTTTGGAGTTCAACTTTTATCTCTCTGGCATGGAAATATTCTAATGGAAATAAGTTTGGGATTCTTGTGAGAATTATCTGGAAAGGTAATCTCTGGCCCTACCAGACTCAGAACTCCATGACTGGCAACTCCTGGATGTGATCCCAGTTCACCGAAAAATGCTTGTGCACTAAATTCACCAGAATAACACTTTGGAACGATATTTCTTTCATTAACGAAACACCATTAAAACACACACACACACACACCCCCCAAAAAAACCCAAAATAAAAAAAGCAGCAACTGTTACAGGAAAGAAAAAAGAATTGTATGTGACCTACTTTTCTCATTCTTCTCTCAGGAACTCAGAGGAACATGACAGAGATTAATTAGGAGATCGTGAAGATAATAGATATATGTGAATCACCTCATATTGGAGCTACGAGACTTAAGTGGCAGCACCAACAACTTTACGCACGCAAGTTCTCTGTGGGTTATTTTTTTTTCCACACTATAGAGCATGTATAAGGAAGATAAAGAAATGAAAGAGGATCATGCTTTCCATAACCTGTACCTTGAATATAGAAAAAGGAAGTGTCAAAATGAAAAGTTTCCAAATATCTGTGAGACTTCAAGTTAAACAAGTATTTTGTGGACAATAATACAGATCCTCAGTAGCAGTATCGCACATTAAATACAGAAGTGCATTTGGGAAAAGCTTGAATGCTCACACTTCCATACAAATTAAAACAGTTCTAAATTTTCCCAAAATTCAAGACATGCAGTAGAATAACTCCAGAAATACATGTTTCTTGTTGACCTCAATGTATCCGTAACTGACTGTTACACATATAATTCAGAAACAGTTCATGGAAGTAAAAAGAAATTCCTGTGGTATTATGATAAAAGTCAAAGAGCTTGGAGGGACAAAATGCATTTTAGGATTAGCAATAACTACAGCAGAAAAAGCAACCAGTTTAGAAAGCGACACTTTTATTTGAGACAAAGTAATTACTCATTCCTATTTAGCCAGTTCCTGGAAGAAGCTGGGTTTATGCATTGCCATTCATCTTTGTTAAAATCAAAGGTGAATTTTATACGGCATAGATTCTAACCTAGAAAAGTCTCCCAATTTCAAACTGTAATAGTCTTGCTGTATTTTTTTAAACAATCTCAGCTATTAATATTGTAAAGTATGTTCTATGTTTGGAACATTGAAGAAATATTAACCTCAATATATGCAACAAATTACAAAGAATATTTGACACTTGAATCATCAGATTTATCTCTCTTTTTTTTTTAAAGCCTTTTTTTGCCTCATGCACTAACTTCTGATTTTTTGGCAGATATTAGAAAACCCAGCATATTATAGTATAAATAGAAATATAAGTGATGCCTGCAAGATTTTACTTTGTGTGACTGCACGTACACAAGCATTCTGCTTTGACTACATATTTCTCAATTTGTAGGTCAGGTCGAAAAAAAAATTGATGTGGCCACACTTTCAAAGACACTAAATTCGTATTTGCACCACTGAAATAGGTACCCTAATAAGGTAGATGAATACTATTTGTATCTCCCTTGGAGAAGGTTAAGGCCAGGCCTTTGAAATGCTGGAGTATCAAGACAGAAGAGAGAGAAAAGGGATGAATGTTTCAACTTGGGGAAAAACTGTAGTCATAGCTGTCAGCTGATAAAATACTGAAGCATGGGAGACCGGATGAGCAGTTTTGCTGCTCACAAAACTGTTTGTTTCTAAGTAGGGCACGCTTGTAAAATTCCCTCTAGTCTCAAAAACAATGATGGTAGGACTAAACCCCTAAATGGTTTCTCCAAGTCTATTAACTCATAAAATTTGATATGTAAGTTTTATATGTAAAGATTAAATAGGATATTCATTTGACATTTTTTCCTCTTGTACTTAAGTCAGATTCATTTATTTTTGGACTTTAATAAAATAGATTTCTTAAAAATACTACAAACAAATTTTCATTAAAGTTCTTCTTATTCCATCTGTGCTAGAAGCAGCCTTTGTTTTATTATCCTATGTTTAATTTTTCAAGACTATAGAAAATATTTAGTATAAATGTTTTAATTGCTTATCACAGATGTAAGAAGCAGGCTGCCTTCAAGTCAGCAAAATGGAATGCTGAAGAACCTTGTTGAAAATTGAAACGAATTCATTTTACAACAGTAAACTGAAAATTAAAATCTCTGCAATATAAACACCCTGCTAAAGGAGAATTTTATTATCCAAAATATATAACAGCTCCTTTTGATTTACCTTGAACACACTTTTATGACTTTAATTGGAAAACAGTTAAAACCATGTCTTATTATAAGAGCTATGCAAATATTCAGCTCTCTTTAAATAGCCTCAGGAAAGAAAAAGGAAACTTTGGAATAACATTCTTTCCAAGCTATTTCCTATGATGTAATAACAAAAATGATCTTATGAAGATTACTGTGTCATTACCATCATGGGGTGGGGGAGGAAGTACACGTGTCACAGAAATTTTTTCACATACGACATGTGAAAATCATAGATGTTAATTGAACTTGTGTCTATTTTGTGATTACTTGAAATGACAATAAAAAGAATTGAAGGGGAACATTTTCATAATGGGGATACATGTTCTGACCCTCATCAGTACAATTTTTGACAAAGGTAATTCAAGGAGACAAATGAAAACCAGCTGCTTCCGTAAGTGATGTCAGAATCACAGAATTAGATGGATACTGAGAAGCAGCTTCCTGGTTAAATGTAGATCTTAAAGAAATTGTCACTCACCTTTCACAATGCACAATAAACAAACTGATGTAGACCTAGAAATACAAATAAGACATTTTCATCCAATAACTTGTAAACAATGTTGAAAACATACGGGATACAATACAGACACAAATAAAGCTGTGTGTTAATCACTGAATAGAACATCAAGTACAGAAATACTGGCTACTTTTGACACAAGCAAGTATTAGTGTCACACAATATGCAGTAAAAGTAGTGGGTCTTATAGATATCTCATAAGGTAGCCTATGAACATTGCCACCATAATACATCAAGCATATTCAAATCTATAGCTTTTTTTGTGTGTGTTTTTTAATTATGCTAACTAAGTCTACACATAACTGACTCCAGCACACAATTCCATCATCATCTTTGACATACATCTTTCTGCAAATGCTCTCACACACCTTACATCCAAAGATCTGCAGATTGTCCCTTCATGTTACCAAAGACTTGGTCTTTCTTTTCCAAAATTAAGGTGACCCAGGCTGTTAACCATTTGGGTACTGAGCCATCCTTTGCCTATTCACTAAGAATATTTTTTAAAAGATCATTTTCTAGATTGTTGATCTGCTTATATCATTAACTTCTTGTCCTTAGTTTACAATCATCCCTTCTTCTACTTCCCAAAACTATTTTTCGTTTGCTTTCATTTTTAAGGTCACCTCCCCATCCTATGAATCACTTCTGACATGCTTATTTCTGACTCTTACTGAATCACTCCACTGTTAAATCTCCAATCAAATGCATTCATACATTTTCATACGTAATCTACTCTGTGTGTTCGTAAGGAATTTACGTAGATACCTCTGATGATTGTCCTTTATTTTTCCCTCGCTGTGTAAAAGACTTGACAACAATTAAGCTGCTGCTATGGCAATGACGCTACTTATTGTGCCAACTAAATGCTATTACATCGCTGTCGGGTACTGCCACCTCTGTCCCTTTCCATCTAATATCACTAGTGATTTAGCTTACAAGCGTATAGGGACACAAACCATCTATCTTTTTGTCCCACATTTGTAAAGCATTTAGTATAATTGTGCCCTCAACGATTACCATGGGCTCTGGTGTGTTTCTGTGTGATAGTGCACCTGGAAGACTGCACCCAGTTTCCAGCTCTCCAGTACAGGGAAGACATGGACATCCTTGAGCCGGTCCAACAGAAGGCACCAGGACAATTAAGGGGGGCAGAGCAGATGGCCACACAATCACATCTGAGGAGAGTCTGAGAAAACTGAGTTCATTCTGCCTGAAGGAGAACGCTGAGAGGACATCTTATTTCTGTTTACAACTACCCACTGAAAAGACGTGGAGAAGACAGAGACAGAGGTGTGCAGCAACAGGACAAAGGCAATGGGAAATACTGGGCACAGGAAATTATTAGATATCAGGAATACTTTTTCTTCTACCACAAGCGTGCTCAAACAGTGGCATGTGAACCAAAGATGCTGAGTAACTGCCATCCCTCAAGACATTCAAAACTTGCTGGAGTAACCTGACCCAATTGGCCTTGCTGTGAGGTGTGTGAGGGGCAGAAAAGGTTGGAAAAGATCAGCTCCAGAGTGCCTTCCAAGCTGGAATGAAAGTGATACTCTGCTGATGCAAAAAATAAAATTAAATTGACAGGTGTCATAAATGCCTCTGTTACAAACTGTAACAAATACAACATTATTGGACAAAGCCCCATAATATACTTCCTTTTATACACGTTTTATTTTCACTGATATACTGCTTATATCATAAGCTATAACTAAACCCTGCATACTGCCAGGATACAGATTAATTTTTTTCATCATTTTCTGTTGGATCATCAGTTTTCCTCACACACAAAATGGAAGCAAATACCTTTACAGCTTTACTGTAAGGTAAAGGAATTATTCCAGATATACTAAGATAATCCATACCTATTATATCTTTTCTTTTGTTGATTCAGAGCCATATAGTGTACATTTCATGAAAATAAATAGTATTTACTATGATGTAAATCAAGAAGATATTTCCTAGGCGTGGTATGAACAAGAGTCAGAAGTCTTCCACTTTTATGTGCCTTTAACGTTTATCTTTTTTTATATAAGCACTTTTCTCATTCTGATCATCTCTGACAGGTTTCAATTTATAATGTTCTTTTTTATATTCTCAACACAGCAATCAAATCTTTAAACCTTGAGGAGAAGGAGGAAATTAGGGTCATTAACATGTTAGAGAATTGTTTGATTTACTCATTATAAATTATTCTGAATCTGAGCAGCTCATAAGACATGCCCAAAGGGAAGACAAATTTTGATTGGCAGTGTCAAAAAAGTCAAGGACATAGAGAGTTCTGTTAGCAATTGCTAAGTGTCATTAAGAAATGCTGTTTGCTGTCTGTCCAGAATCATGGTGAATTCTGATCCAGAATTTCCCAGCAATCAAACATAATAAGATCTTAATTTATAATTAAAAGACAAATTAAGAATATACCTTCATCTGCTGTAAACATTATTTTAATAGCTATAAAAGATGAAAACACTTAACAAACTAGTCAAGCAGAAAACTTGAAGGTAGCAAAAACCCTCAGAGACAAGTTCAGTGGTAACTATGCGGGGAGTCCTCTATACTTCCTAGATATCCTCTATCTCATTTTTTCTCACTAAATCGCAAACAAAACCTCCACTTCATGTAGCCATATCTATAAAAAGAACATTAGTTTTGTTTTTAAATTAGGCAGCTTATGCTTCTGGTTTTGTGACAAATACCTAAAACATCCCTGCACAGTGATAAAAAGCCTCATGACAGGACTGACAGCCTGGCACAGAAGTGAGATTGGACAGCACTTCCACAAATCACCACACGCATACTACCCGCAGGGAAAGTACCTTTCCTCTTTTACCTTTCTGATTGCAATACCTGTGGCCTAGATATAGATTTCTACTCCTGGCATATCACTATGTTTACGACAAAGGAGAGAAATCTAATCCTTGCAGATACTCCCCAAAGTCCAAAGCTACCACCAACTCACTTCTGCAGAGCTGTTCAAGTGCCAGAGGTGCCAGCCCCCAACCTTCACTCACCCAAGACTCTATAGGGAAATGGCCTCTAGCATCTCACTCTGCTCTTGAAGACACCTGTGTCTATTATCACACAGAAAACATGAGAAATTCTGAAGGACATTAAATACAACTTTGCATCAATTATCAAAAGTACTTGTGACAAAGACAAACACCAGTTCAACATCAGCCAACACGACCTTATAAGAACCCCACCTTTACCCTGTAACTCCTTGTTATTAGATGATTAATAGCATAAAACAGTCCTATGTCAAGCATGGCAGGTTCACAGTCTGACTATGTGCCAATTAAATGTGTAAGCTTCCAGAAAAATGCTTGTTAATACAAGTAGATTCTGCAAAAAAACATTTTTAAGGAAAGTAAAAGCCACGATATTCAAGGAAAGAACAGCCCTATCACCCCTCCACCTGAACCCAGCCAAACAACTTACCTGAAAAAACAGGTGATAGGCATTTGCAGATGCAAACATGCAAATCAGCAGCTGTTACTAAATATTTGGGTCTTTCCAGATTTTGGAAGAGGTTCTATCCTTCATGTACCAGCCAAGGATAACAGTCCAGATGAACCCAGACGCCACAGGAGTCTTGCGTCTCTGGACTTGTATGTGATGTACTCTTGGGCCATAGTGTTGTCATTCCTTAAGCACTTAATATAAAAACTTTAAGCATTAGCTGTGACAGAAGACGGTGGAAAAAAGATTGAGTACTATTTATGTCACTAGTATTACAAAACTGTTCACTACAATGAAGATGGACAGATGGATGTGTGTATTTCTGTAACATTTTTTATTACTTGTAAAAACTCTAGTAGGGTAGCCAGATAAAGAGTCAGGTGTGGATTCTTTTAATATTGCCTCCACACTCCCCCTTCCAGGTAATGCTTTAGCAAATTTAAAGCCCTGCTTAGTTTTTGAAGCCACCTTGATGTCTGTATGTCTGTCTTAAATAAATAAGGCAGTCCAACTACACTCTTGGGTATGGCATATTGTCTCAGTAACGTTCTGTGAACAACTAAGGGCTGACATGTGATTCTCTTCTAATTTTCAAGTAGTTCAGTGTTACGTGTTTAGAATTAAATACACTTTACAGTGAATTTCCTATGCATAGAAATTTTCAAAGCCAAGTAAGATCAAAATTTTCTTTTGGCGGGAATCAATTTTTTTAATTTGTAATAGAAATGGCATACTGGGTATGGTATACAGCTGTAGCTTTATTATTGCAGACCACTAAAATCACAAAGCAGCTGCAAACATTGCAAGTTTTTTTTTGTTTCATTTTTACAAGATCACAGGTAAATAACATTTTATTTTGAAAGCATTTTTTCTTTAAAAACAATCCAGTAATCATTCATTTTTAATGTACTAAGCTAAGGATTTGTCTTTGATATCATTACTACAGACATTGCGCATCTGTAAATTTGAAATGATAGGAGAGCAAATAACTTCAGAAGGACAGACATTGCCTTTGAAGTCAGTATATATATGGTTTAACATAAATGTAATTTCACAGCAAACTGCCTTTTATTGTTCACTGTTGTTTTGTCCTGACACTCAATGTCTTGTAAAAAACATTCTGAACTTAGATATAAATAAATGACATATTACTTTCCTTTAAACTCTTTTGAAAACTAGCTAAATGGAGAAAGGCAATCAGGATAATGAACACATTCACATGTACACAGGCAGACCTGCACAAATTCCAGTGTCCAACATATACTAAGAGGCATCACGTCTGCATCCAATGACCAGTCTATTTAAAGTAATGGATCAGAATTCCAGCTATTTTAAAGGCTCTAGTGTACCAAATTTTATATACCTGAATACTTTCTTGTAGGTTAAATCCTGTTTAGCCATGAGCAAAGATGTGCATAATGGGGTTTGTTTTTGTCTTTAAACCTTATTAAGTGTCAATTTTACTGATTCATATGGAAAAAGATAAATTATATTCTTAAGCATTTAATAATAAGCTTTTAATTTTATTCTATGAGATTGAGAGGAGCATGTCTGCCTCCAGAGTTTACAAGCCGGGGAACCAAAAAGAGGGAGCCCACTGTCACAAAAAGAAGAGAAGATTTGTCTAGCAAAAAAATTGCAATTAAGATTACACTTCCCTAAGGCAAGAGTGAGTCTTCTTTCATCAAATAAAACATATACAGCACCATGTAACTGACCTAAGATTACTAGTTCATTTTACAAACTTAGTGCTGCATATTTATGATAAGTTGATTACTGCAAAAGTGTAAGGAATATAACAAATGTCTATCAGCATGCGTTAAGGACTACATCATTTATATAGCAGTTGTGCTTACAAAAATGCAGGCTAGGAGAACACTGCCAGTATCCAACATTCAGGAAAGAAAACTGAAAAAAAAAAGCATGCACATACCCTTCAGTGAGCTCTGAATTCAGCTAAAGTAGACCGCGTGACTGTGATGATTAGACTAAAACAAAGTAAAGTTGGGTGTAAGAGCAAAAGAAGGAGATGAACAATAGACGATGATGAATGGCAAGATCTGTCAGACACCAAAGACAGTCGTGGTCTACACAGAGTATGCAACAGAATTTGTCTGTCCACTCTCTCCTCAGAAATCCAGGAAAAAGTCTGATTTTATTATTTTTTTTCCAGAAAAGCATGTCACACAGGGATGCTGTTCACATGTACTGAACTTTACAGCTCCCACCAGTACAAAGAGATAGTATGTAATTTTTCAAGAAAAATGAGAAGCAAGATATTCTGTGTGCCCTATCACAGTACTACTTGATTTAAATGTCTGAAAGAAGATATTTTTCAGTATTGCTTAGCTTTGCCTTGACTGGGAGTGGACAAATAAACCTTTTCTGACTACAGCTGTGTGACTCTATAACAGCAAAAGCTGTTTTCTAACGGACAGAATAAAACTTCCAAAATGTTAAACTTACTTCTGGTTTATGTTAAACACTCATGAAATGTTAACACAAGAGGTCTAATTCTCTTCTTTTTCTTGATAGTTTCTCATTGGTGTAACAACTTTGACTTTACTACAGTGATACCTGACTCATATTATGCCAACGACATGGTAACTGGGGCCAGAATTTGATGCAATTGATAAAACATGACAAGTGTAAAAAATCAAATGAAAGAAAACATTTCCTTTGATTTGATAACTGTGATCAGCTTGACGTAAAGTTGGTTGTCTATATTTCTGGCAAACTTGAGGATGGAAAATGTTGGTAAGTCAGGAAGATTTCCAAATTTTTGAAAAACTAATAGTTCTCTTCCAACATATTTAATTTATAAAATAACCAGTAAAAAGACACTGCTTGCAAAACTGTTTTCCACTTGTGTGTCACAGCTGATTACTCATCTTATTACATTATCTTATCCAATGAATCTTCTATCAAATAAGACCAAGACATACATGCATACTTTCTGCTATAAAAGCTCAATGAATGTTTTGTTTTTGTAATGTATTATACTAATATATTTTCTCAACATTTTCTCAGCAGAGATCCATTTTCAAGCCCAAAGCAAATCATAATCCCACATCCAGTGAATACTGCAAACAAGCCCTTCTAAATACAAGTGTAACTTAAAAACATTCTTTTACTGTCTTTTCCATATGATGTAATTGTATAAATTATGTAATGTTACATCAAATTTTATGAATATTAATTTCTTTACAGTCATGACAATATCCTTTCATTCTCTCCTGGGCATTAATAAATGGGCTACCAGTTCCACCCTGGGTTTCAAATATTTCCATTTGGATGTACTTAAAAGTATGTATTTAAAAGAGATCTTTAAAAAAAGAGTGGAATTAAAGGCCCAGAATGGTGCAAATAGTAACAAAGTGTTAAGATTTTCTACTGTGTTAGGTAGATGGAGAACAAAACAGATAACCTGGATAAAGATAATAGCTCTACCTTTATGACTAGTATCTATAATAATTGCTCTACATTTATGGAAACTCCTTTGTGGGCGAAGGGTGAAAAGCAGAGTCTGAACAGTAAAAATTATGCCTTGAGATAGTATTACCATGTCTGGAATGATCATATAAATTCATTTCTCTCATTGCACAATATTTCAGAAACAAGAGACTGACTATTTTTGATCTATGAGTAGACTATTAAACTACTAACATAGATTTGTATGATAATGCAAAATAATAATGACTAACAAACAAACCAATACCATTCAACAGTCAATTTATATAATGTCTGAAGCTTAATATGCCAATCCATTAAAAAACTACAGCATACATGGTACGGGGAACGTCTTACCAGCCGTAACTGAAAAATGAATTTTCCTTAAACAGGAATTCTATAGCAAAGCAAAAAAGTAGTATGTCAAAAGACGATTGCTGTTATACTAACTTCAATGAAAGTTATAAAACAAATAATGATCCTGATGACTGCAGCTTTCTTTGAAACTTGAGCAAGACTAAATTAAAATAACTATTCAATAAGATACACAATTATTAGCAGGAGCTAGTAGTATCATTGCATGCAACTTAAATTTTCACCTTTTAAAAAAAATACGTGCTTCTAGGCTCACAGGATAATATTCTATGTGGAAAACATGGGTGTGGGTCAAATATGTACTGTTAATTTGGAAAAGATGTACTTCTGTTCTAGGCATAGCTAAAATGCAGGTATAGTGTAAGAAAGTACGGCAACATGAATCAGTTTTAATATAAAGTCATGTAACCAAGGAAATAATGAATTAAAATATTACAACACTGCCAATATGTTGACATTCTCTTTTATGTGAATACCATACTTATTACACTAAGTTCAAGTGCAAAACTTTACAAGGATAACAAAATCAATAAGCATTATAAAAGTTTTGTCCCTGTTCTGCTATTAATCATTTAAGAGATTTGTTAATAGCTTAGAGAGGTATTTAACACTCCAGATTTCCTATTTATAGGTTCTTCTAAATATAATACAAACAATGTAAATAATATAGCCTCTTCTGCAATTGTGAACAATTTTATTAAGCTAAATATTCCCAAAACCCAGCCACCTTTTATATTATTATTTGAGATAAACACTGGAAGCTTAAGACAGAGAAAACTGCAGGACAGGACTACTACTTCTCTCACTTGGTTATGTATCTTCATTTAATTGCACTTTAAAAATAGAAGTCAGTACTCAAACCCTTCATACAGGTTTATAGCAAAGGGTTTGCTAAAATCTCTCCCTCTCAATTTATTGTGGATATGCTGTTTTAAAAATGCTTGTTGAGTAAAGGTTATGACTAAGAAACCATAAAAAACAGAGCAGGGCTTGTACTAAATGTATTGCTTTGAACTAAATGTTCTAACTCAGGATCTCCCACTGGTTTCAGCTGATGCTACCTTTGACCAGCAAAGGTTGATAAACACCTCCAACTTGTGATCAATCTGACAAAATACAGGGTTTTGTCTGCAAAGTGGCAAAGATGATACCATTCCACTAACTTCTACTGCTGTTGTAAATGTTTAACAACTTTCAGAGATACTCTTATATTCTTGCTTTCATAAAAAGTTCTTTTTCTGCAGAGCCCTAGTTTCATGAAGGTCGATAATCAAAGCATCCAATTCATACCTTATATAGTTCACTTCCAACGATCCAAAAAATTTCTTAAGTTTTTTTTTTTTTTTCCTGTGGGAACTATTTCCCCTGTATTCAGGTCATAGATCTAAAAAAGGGAATTGAATTTTTATGTCTTAAAAGACTCATCTGAAAGAGGAATACTGTTTTCAATCTTCAGAACCAGACATAAACCTGTTTTCAAATGTTAAATTTTTATATACTTACAATTTATGCCTCAAAATGATGTAGCTCCTTTCAAAAAGTGACAGAATTCTGTAATGTAAAAGATGAGTTTCAGTTTAATGAACTGTACTCCCTATCTACCATTTATGTAACATGCAGATGTAAAATCTTCATTGAAAATTGTCCTTTTAAAGCATGGAAATAATACCTTAGAAATGAAGTCACAAGGTTAACTTAAGCTACCTATGGACTGTCTAAAAAACCAGTTTATTAAGAAAGAGAAACCCAGAAATATTAAGTATAAATAGTAGACTAGAATACAATACATAATGAAATCTTTCATCCATCAGTTACAGTAAAACTTTTTAGTTTTAGTATCTAATAAAAAATTGTTTCTGATACATATTTGATATTGAATCTTTCAATAATAATCAATTTCTAGCCATCACATTATGGATATTGATTCCATACAGACCAAAATAAAATAATAATAAAAAAATACAGCACTCCTGTACATCTGAAAACTCCTCTAAATAAAAAGCAACCAAACCCTTACTAAGATACAGAAGGATGTGCGACTACACAGAAATAAGGAAATATAACAGAAACACACAGAACAGTTGCACTGTTATTGACTTATGGAGATAATATACATGAGTATCACAACTCATATAATTTTAGAAAAATATCTGGGGGTAATATTAAAGCAAAGTATCACAGCAGTAAGAATAAGACCCGTGCATTCAAAATGAAAGCAAGATTTAGACTCATACTTCTTGCAACCCACAGCATTATTCTGAAGGCAAGATCCTTACACCTTTCACCTCGGGATGATTAAAGGTACAGCCAAATATGTTTCTTTTTATGATTATATTACGCAAAGTATCCTAACCAGTGCAACATTATATTAATTTTTATTAGCCAAAACCTAGATCATTTGTATGCAGCTCAAAACTGATAAGGATACTAAAAGATTTGTTGAAATGTCCTGCAACAGCCGGGTACATTTTAATACTTTAATGGGCCACTACTGCATAATGTTTCCCAACCTCATATACTTCTCTTAGTAAAATTTATGCTGACCTTCGAAACTAAAGATGGATCAATACAATTTTATAAGACTGTATGAAACGCTAAGCCAATACCGTATTTTTATCATGCTTGTAAAATAATGCAATTCTGAACACCAGATAACCCTGAAAGTACCAGTGAAGACTAGAAATTTTGTTCAGAGATGTTAATTCATCCAAGCACTGGCCAACATCAAAGTCACTGAACACCAAAAATTTTCATCAGACCAGACACCCTAGTGGCCTTGTAATAGCTAAACTTCCAACGCCCCCCAAAAACCAAACGATTAAGATAATGCCAACTTAGATTATCCAAATGAGGAACTTCAAATTCAGGAGCCATGGAACTTCAGAACCTGTGTGTGTACAATCTCACAATTAAAAAGAAAGGAAGAGGTGAAACACAAATCCCCACAGGGAAGTTCCTCGCAAAATATCGTTATTGGTAAGTTTGAACATTGTGTGACAATATGAGGCACTAGCATCTTTATTTTTCTAAAGGAAAAACCCCACCCATTTCCTAACACCACATGTAAAAAAAAATTAAAAATATAGAGGTACAGTTACTAGGGATCTGAACAAGTTACCTTTCAAACGCCTTTAAGTTCATACACAGGCCAAATACCATGGAAGAAGTTACAAACACAAGAACAGAAGTCACTGTTCTGAGAACCTTTCATGCAGATTATTTTAAGTTAATGATTGCTTATTTACTCTTCCAGAGACTCAAACATCTGAAATTTTACACAAAGCAAGAATGAGTAATTGTAGTCAACTAAGGAAACAGCATTGTGGGTATATGCTTTAACGCTTCAAACTCTGAATTTTCACATGAACAGTAAGTAACTTAATTCCTGAGTATGTTTTACTGAACAGATTTACTGTAAATAGTGTTTTCTCTGCTCTTGAATCACAGTTTTATTTCACAGATGCTCATTGTATATATTTATAAAACACGCACACGTATAACCATAAATGAACTTTAACAAATGTACATGACTTGAAAAAATATAATAACGGAGCAGAGGAAAAGAGAAATAAGAACATTAGCTTATTTGCCTTACCTTGAAAGGAAAAATAAAGAGAAACACGGCATAAAGTAGGTGTAATTAGCATTTATAATTCTCTCTGAAAAGCCTCTTAGATTTCAGGTGCAACCGCAAATAAAACCCTTTGGATAAGAACATCTCTATGTCAGTAGGATAGCTACCACGCAAGTAGGTCAACTCATATCACCTCCCATAATGAAGGTCTGTCCCTCTTTATGGTAGACTCAAGTTTCCTTGGGCCCAGGATCCAAGTCTTTCAGTTCTGAATTCTTTCCAACATTGGCTTTATCACAGGAAGCCTGATATAGAAACAGGGTAACCTGGTTCACATATCTTTAATCAGAACTATTTTCCTCTGGTAGCCAAGGCATTCATCTTCCCAGTTGTGAGCTGCTCACCATCCTTTTTGTAATTAACACACATATAAGCTGTGCAAGTTGGAGGTATAATACTCAGCTTCAAGAGCAAAAACTATTTTATTGCCCTCAGCATGAGAAATATGTATACATGAAATGTGTCCCTTGTAAGTGAAATCCCCACACACCCTATCTCTAAAGAGAAAAGTATTTCTTTGGATTGCAAAGGCAATCTCCAAACAAGCATTCAGATGGATCAATAGCTAGAAATTGAATAGAACAATGTCTCATGCTGCTTTATAGAATTTTCAAAAGGTGTGAACCACGCAAACCCAATTTTTCAAGTTCCACCACTGGGATTTATAGTCTTGTTTTCTGACGCTAGGAGAAAAACAACAAAGAACATATTCACATACCAAAAATAAAAAAGTATTGTATAGTCCAATAATATCAGGGGTCTAACTTAAACCAAGAAAAGCAGGGTCTTCGAAGTTAGGCTCAGGTCTTAAGGTATACTGTAGAGATCTTCAGAGACAGAAAGGGATTTTATATGCCTATCTTTATAATGCCCAGGTGCAACAGATACAGTTCACACTTACTAAGATCTGATAACATATCTTTCAAAATGAAAATTAACATGTAACAGTCTTTCCATGAATTTTCAGGGGGATATTGTTCATTTATTTAATGATTTATTTTCACTTGAATATCAAGCTATTGTAATGTTTCTCTATAGACATGGTATCAATTACTTTATTTTCTACAGCACAAAGCAAGGAAAGAGATATTTTGAATATTAACTCCTGGTCTACAAGGTGTATGTTACTTCTGACTTGACCATTTATGGAGAAAAGTAAATTTGCTCCATAACATGGAAAGGAGCATCATGAAGACGACGACATTCAACTTGTAATTCACACCCAAAAAAAGAAATACCCTTTTTGAGTGTTTTATTTTTCTTTGTAGAGAGTAACATCAGGCCGGAAATTTATTTTTTTTATTTTATTTACTTTGGTTAGGAATACTATAGCCATGTGACCTGTCAGAGTTATTCAATTCCTAAGACAAAATGACAACAGAATTTGAAAGAGCAATTTCACACATACCCAGGAGTCCACAGCTCCTCCCAGGTCTGATGTGGTTTTGGTGTAATCTGTCTGGTTATGCAAAGTATCATGCTGTTTTCCACAGCAAACCCAGATGTTCCAGAGAGTACATAATTCCCACACCATACCATTTGTGCTGAAAACAGATTTTCAGAAGAATAGGTAGGAATATGTGGCTAGCAGACCCAGATCCAACCGTGTACAGGATTGCATATCCATCCAGCATTCTGCTGTACATTTCTCTTTCACCTTCTTAAGTACTTCAAAGTCAACAAATTTTGCCTCCAAAGAACTCCAGTCCCGTATGTTACTGGATCCAAAAAGAGTATAGGTATAGTATTCTTCTTAAAGAAAGGGATATGAAGTATTTCTTTATCAAACACGTGCCAGCAACATAGGCAATCTCAGAGATGAGTGAGAATTTTTACCTCCTTTGAAGTAACAGGGAAAATATTTATTTATAACAGTTTATAGGGAAAAAGAATGAAAGAGTTAACATTTTTAATAATCCAAGACAAAGAATGTCATTCAGACAACAGAAATATCCACAGAATTACCCATCATCTAGTTCCGATACAAGATGTCAGTCTCTGATACAAGAAGCATGCATACCAACCATGGCTTGGAGACTGTTTATTATCACCAGGAAAGATGCAGTTCAAACATTTAGTAATAAAGTACTGACTTGGTTAAAGAAATAAGGAGGACAAGACATACTATTATGGAGAATAAAGAGATGAAATTGGGAAGTGACAGGTTTGGATTATTGCATTTAATTACTTTAAATGACAATGTCTTTTTTTTCTTTCACATCTAAATTTTTCATGTTTGTCTGGTATTTAAGCCTTTTAAAAAGCAAATTATTTTGTTGCCAGTAACAATACAGATTTAGGTTTTGTTTGGTTTCTTTCTCCCCACATTGTTTAACTTACACTATATTTGAAGTCATTGCAAAGAAGCTCGGAAACACAGTAATTTCTTGGTGTCTTTTTTGTCTTGAACGTCTCAGGGGAGATTCTACATTTTATAGAAGATGTGAACAAATAAGTCGTCAGAAAACATGTCAGACTTGAAAGTCTCAGGCTCCAACAGTGGAAATAAGTACAACCTACTCTTGTCTCTTATAATTAGGTCTATTGATTTATTTGTTTTGTTTTACTTGCATTTCATACAAGTATAAACAGATGAGAAAGCAGTAAGGGAAAAATAAAAAGAAAGCAAATAAAGTGTTTTAGTATAAATAAAATACCTAGGAGAAATGAAATTCATTATCATGATGTAATGTAGTCCAATATATTTATTCCTAGCTTGTTTTACCTGAAGCTGTTACTCTTTAAATATTTCCAAGAGAGCACACTTTTCTTTCAATTTGTCAAAACAAATCTACATATATGTAAAAGCCCCTTCCTTCCCTCTTTCCTTCCCCCCCATTCCACGACATTGCAGGAGACTTTGGAGCTCATCTCTCCTACAGCTGCAATGACTGCTGGCTCTGGATAGATCCTGTCAAAAAAGGGCTTGTGACTATCTCGTCTGCAGGAACGTCACTGGAAGACTGGGCAAGTAAGATAGGAGATTAGGCAGGAATCCTATTCTGCGAGCAGCCACCAAATCTGTATTCAAGGTGCAGATGAGATGGGAGGGAAGATGCTCTATGCCCGAGTGTTAAAAAAGGCTTGTTGTTTTACTACCATCCATGTTCTTTTTCTGTCTCTCCTTTTCTAAGCGCCTTCAAAACCAGAATAATGGGGAAGCATCATTCCTCATGCCTCCCCTCTCCATTACTGAATTTTCACCCTACCTGCCCTTTTGTGAAGGAAGTACTATAGGCTTCAAGATCTGCAAGGTGATCCATCAAAAAAAAATGTTTCTTGATCAATGGACTAGATATTACATTCACCAGAGATGTTGTATCTCTGCTTGCCTGAAGGTAACTAGGGACAATCTTCTCTAATGAAAGACTTCCTTTACGTCTTGAAGAAGGTGCCACCTGAAAGCAGTAAGCCCAAGTTCTTGCTGAATTTTTTGTCTTCAGTAAATGAACCCAATTGACATTCAAGTATTTTATACTTGCCTATTGAAGAGTTAATCACAAATCAGTAAGACAGATTTTTTTATCCATTCTAATTATTGTTAGATGATGAATTTAAATGAAGAGGAAGTCAAGAAAAAAGTTCCAGCGCTTCTGCTGTTGAAAAAATCTTATTCCACAGTCTCATGTGCAATAAAATTTTCTAGTTTGACCTCATACAAGGATAAATACCAGTTATTCTAAGACTTATGCCAACTTCAGTAAATATTTCTCAAAGTAATAGATTTTTGTAATATATACAAGAAAAAAACTACAAAGTTTCTCAGATGGTCATTGATATTTTGTTCTTAATACCCTTTTAAAATTAAATGCAACATACTACCTAACTTTTTACTTATCCAAACATAACAGAAGTATTTGTAAGTTGATTGACAGATAGCTAGAACTGAATCGACTTCTATAACCAGAACTGTCCTCCCTTGGTATGTATCTGTGAAAATGGAGTGCACTTATGAATGTCACACTCTGCTTTCTTCCAGAAGCACAATACTTTTTTCTGGAAGTAAAATCAATACTATAAATCAATACCTTTGCAAAGTACACAGCTGCAACAGTAAGGCATTCCTGACTTCAAGTTGTATTGCAATGATTTGAAAATATTTCTAAACTTTCATTTCTGAACTAAAATACTAGCTTTTTTACTGCTATATTTTTTTAGAGCTCAAAGGTTCTATATATGTAAGCCCTGCTCCAGCATACCAAACCTTAGCGATCTGGTCATGTTGCAGTACAATCACCAAAACGGTAATGACAACAAACTTCCATTTCCACTTTCCTCCAACAAAGTTTCTTACCTTTTAGTCTGAAAATGCTTCATTTACTAATTTAGGACTGGAAATTTTACTTTTTCTTTCATTAACACATAAGATTATTTAAACACAATCCCTAAGTAACACACTCATTTCACCATGAAAGACTTCGAATATTTTCAGTTACTCCTGCAAGTTTCTAGGCACTACTGCTGTGTAGAGCGCATATTTCCTCATTAAGACAGTGGTGATACAACTAAAATTTAAATGTATGAATACATACAGGGATTAGTTATCCAGCTAAAAACTCATGAATACATATGAAAACTGTGATTACCTAAAAAGATATCTGACAGGTTTGTAATATAAATGTGGATGTTCACAAATTACTTGAAATAATATAAAATATAGTGTGTTCACTTGAGATGCAAATTCACTGTTCCATAAATTGTTTTCAGTACTGTTTATTATCACTTTTTTTGAGGAGATTGGATTATTCTCTATCATAACTTGTCAAACATTCATTATAGTTGCATCTATTACCACCAGTAAAAGTGTGTATTTAATATTTCTAAATGACATTTACATTCCAGGAGTTTACTAAGTCAAACTAAGCCTCCTCGTTTTAGCAAAGCAGGTAAACAAGCTTTCCAAAATCTAAATCCCTTTCCTTTTAACACCTGTAAAGCAGCTTCCACAGAATACCACTGCTTACTACAATTAAAATTTAACTCAGACTTGAAAAGTATGAATTTTGTAACATCTGTAACCATATGCATAAACGATGATTTAGATTATAGATTATGAGTCGATTTTGACTGGGAAATATGAGATCTGACTGAAAGATTAAGCCCAACCTGCAATGGGGTTTCAAGAAATAAGACTGGAACTGAATTCAAGGCAAACCAAAACCAAGAACCAGAAATATCAAGAAAGGTCAGTTATCATTTGGGGAGCTAAATAAGAAGAACCATTGGTATATCAATGTCAAAGGAAAAGGGAGCAGTCAGAAGCTGAGATCAGAAGTCCATACATCTTCATCGTCTCTACTGTGATGAACAAGCCAGCAGAGGAGCAGGCAGTAAGCTCCTATCTATGAAAAAAAACTTGCATTATTGTGTAGGAGCAACACATCTGTTCTGAGAACTAGAGACAAGAAACTATGAGTTATGACAAAACAGAAAATAGGAACCTGATAATATTTGGGAACCTGTTTTTTGTTTGAGGTGGTTTTTTTTTTCCTGTTTGGGGGCTTTTTATTTTTTTAGGAACCTGCTACGTTTGTGAATTCCAGTCATAAGCCTGGAATGAGCGTATAAGCAAGAACAGTAAGATTTTCTTGGGTCTGGGGTTTTATTTATTTATTTATTTTAAAAGGAATTGAATCTTTCTTCTCCCTTTGGTTTCTGCCTTTTCCTCTGAACCTGCTCCGTCCTAAGAGCACGGGCTCAGATTTCCGTTAGCAACTCCAATGAAGCTCAGTCTTCAGATGGAAATGGCAGTGACATAAGTGATCTCACTACCAGCACAAATCAGTACACTATTTCTAATGCTCCACATCTTAATGTTTGAATATGTTGTGTATTGAAGAATATCTGTGATATATCAAACCTGAAATCAGAATTCCGTGACATAACTATTGTGGATAAGCTAATCCATACTGTAGTCCATATATGCTCTTATCTCACGGCAAGTGTAAGGTAAATTTTTGAAACCTTTTTCTTGTGGGGTAAGCTAAGTCACCTTGTGTTTTTTGATGTCTGGGAACATGCAGTCACCTCAGTACTGCTTCTGTGTGGTCACCTGTGATTTCATGGTGGTCAAGTCCATGAGCTCATAGATAACAAAAGGCAAACATGAGTGAAAGCACTATTGCCAAAATAAAATCACCTAATACCATTTTTGCCCTAAATGAATGACAAATGTATTAAAATGATCAATATTAATTTCTTTTGTGCACTTCACTACAAAAGGGACAGCAATTTCGGTTGTACAAATACATCGACACTGGGTAAGGAAAATGGGAAATATATATTCCTACTCTCCCAGTAATGTTACAGGACATCTGAAGCTGGTAGAACTGTCTACTGTTCAAATGACTTATAAATTACCTCTTTCCAAATATTTGACAGAAATATACCTTTGAAATGTTTTTGCAGCTAACCTTCAACAACAATTTGAGGCACAATTACAGTTGAATGGAATTCTCTCACTGTTTTAAGTGAAAAGAAGAAATTGGAAAGTAAGTGGCTGCTTAGGACTCTCAGCTAATGTCTTCTGTGAGGATACATGGGATTACACATACATTCATTTCCCTATAATCTCTATTTTATTTGTGACAGTAACCAAAATATATATGCAAAGGATTAAAAGTACTTTTCAAGGTTACTGCAGAAATTACAGTTTGTCAGAAGATGGTGCTGTTAGGCCAGTTTTATCTAAGAAAAATACAAAAATAAGTTTAATCTGTGTGGAAACCCAAAATTGTTGACTGGTTTAAAATATGATAATTTTTAATAAATAAATTATTTTGCATTCTGTTAAGGCAGAGCTTTGACCTTGGACTACTTAACTAAGTGTGTACCGAAGCACATTCTGAAATCTAGTCAATTAACACAGGACTGAGTTTTGTTTCTGACAAATTAAATAAAACTATCAGCTGTAGAAGTATTCTACCTAAACCTGAGATATGTGCATAACTTCATACAGTACAGTTTTTTCCAATTACTGGATATGTTATAATTATACCTATTAATAGTTGCATATTAGCGGTGAACTGAATGCATGGACTGCAAGGCCAAGGTCATACAGTTACACTAAACACGCAAAGAGCTAAGCATTTCAGAGGGCATACCGGGGGAAAATAACTAGGGAAAATTTCCATTACCACATAAATCTGAATGTTAAAAATTGTTCTTATGTAAGAAATTTGCATTTGGCTCTCTTAAGTTGAAAATATACTCTTACTGTATCTCCAGCTATTCACAACTGATATTCTACAAGAATACATATGAAAAATGTATAATTTGATCTCCAACAATTTTTCTTTGCTACTTGACTGACATTTAAAGCATGACTATTTTTCATAGCAGATTTCAATAAAGGGGAACTTGATCAACTACTGTAGGATGGATATTTATAATTTTTTCTTCTAACCAAGCACTTGAAACATATTTTCAACTTCCTTGCTGAATTAAAGCACTATCTTTGAGTTCAGTCTAAGACACCTACAGTCCAATTACACTGAGTATTCACATTAACTGTCTGATATCGTTGATGGTGAATGAATGTCAGTAAAGCTGAATGTAAGACCAGGTCCGAGGGAAGATCTGTTTAAGACACTCTTGCCTGCGAGAATGGTAAGTAGCCACTTAGTGAAGGAAGCATAAGAACAAAGCAAATATAGTCTGGTTCTTTCCATGGCTCATCTGGACACCTTCAGCTAGACTAGCTTGCTCTAAGGCCCATCCAACCTGACCTTGAATGTTTCCAGGGATGGGGCATCTACCACCTCTCTGGGCAACCTGGGCCAGCGTTTCACCACCCTCATTGTAAAAAATTTCTTCTTTCTCTCTAGTCTAAATCTTTTAGTTTACAGCCATTACCCCTTGTCCTATCGCAACAGGCCCTGCTAAATAGTTTGGCCTCATCTTTCCTGCAGGCCCCCATTAAGTACCAGAAGGCTGCAATGAGGTATCCCTGGAGCCTCCAAGCTCAACAACCCTAACTCCCTCAGCCTGTACTCATAGGAGAGGTGCTACAGCCCTCTGATCATCTTCATGGCCCTCCTCTGGACCCACTCCAACAGGTCCATGTCTTTCCTGTGCTAAGGGCTCCAGAGCTGGATGCAGTACTCTGGGTGGGGTCTCACCAGAGTGGAGCAGAGGGGCAGAATCCCCTCCCTCGACCTGCTGGCCATGCTTCTTTTGATGCAGCCCCAGATACGATTGGCTTTCTGGGCTGCGAGCACACATTGTTGACTCATGTCCAGCTTTTCAGCCACGAGTACCCCCAAGTCCTCCTCAGCAGAACTGCTCTCAATCCCTTCACCCCAAACTGTATGGATACCAGGGGTTTCCCCAAACCAGGTGCAGGACCCTGCACTTGGCCTTGTTGAACCTCAGGAGGTTCACGCAGGCCCACTTCTCGAGCCTGTCCAGGTCCCTTTGGATGGCATACCGTCCCTCAGGCATGTCAGCCACACCACTCAGACTGGCATCATGCAGAAACTTGCTGAGGGTGCACTCAATCCCACTGTCTATGTCATTAATGAAGATACTGAGCAGTACCGGTCCCAGTATGGACCCCTGAGAGGCACCACTTGTCACCAGTCTCTGCCTGCACATTGAGCTGTTGACCACTCCCCTCTGGATGCAAACATCCATCCACTTCCTCATCCACCAAACAGTCCACCCCGCAAATCCATACCTCTCCAATGTAGAGAGAAGGATGTTGCAGGGGACCATGTCAAAGGGCTCACGAAAGTCCAGAGAGATGACATCTGTAGCTCTTCCCTTGTCCACTGATGTAGTCACTCCATCACAGAAGGCCACTAGGTTGGTCAGGCAGGACTTGCCCTTGGTGAAGCCATGCTGGCTGTCTCGAATCACCTCCCTGACCTCCACATGCTTTAGCATAGCTTCTAGGAGGACCTGTTCCATGATCTTCCCAGGCACAGAGGTGAGGCTGACAGGTCTGTACTTCCCAGGCTCCTCCTTTCTACCCTTTCTAAAAATGGGTGCAATGTTTCTCTTTTTCCAGTCACTGTGGACTTCACCTGCCTATCATGACTTTTCAAATATCATGGAGATTGGCTCGGCAACTACATCAGCCAGTTCCCTCAGGACTCTGGGATGCATCTCATCAGGTCCCATAGACCTCTGTATGTTCGGGTTCCTCAGGTGGTCACAAACCTGATCTTCTCTTACAGTGGGAGGGACTTTACTCCTCCAGTCCCTGCCTTGCAGTCCATCCACTTGAGAGGTGTGGGGAGAAAGGTTGTCAGTGAAGACTGAGGTGAAAAGTTGTTGAGTACCTCTGCCTTCTCCTTGTCTGTTGTTACCAGTTTGCCAGTCTTGCTCATCAGGAGGCGATACACTTTCTTTGACCTTCCTTGTCTGGCTGACACACCTGTAGAAGCCCTTATTATTATTCTTTGTGTCCCTTGCCAAGTTTAGCTCCAGCTGTGCCTTGGCCTTCCTGACCCCATCCCTACACAACCAGCAGCATCCCTATACTCTTCCCAGGACACCTATCCCTTCTTCCACCACCTGTGCATGTCTTTCTTGCTCTTTAGTTTAACGAGCAAGTCTTGACTCAGCCATGCTGGTCTCTTGCTCTCCTTTTCTGATTTATTACACCTGGGGATCAAGAGTTCTTGCTGCTATATGAAAAGTGTCCTTAAATATCTGCCAGATCTGAAGATGACTTATAGAACTAAGCAGTGTCTTCTCTTCCTGTTAGAATGAGAGGCTTTGAAAATTAGATTTAAGACACTACAAAATATTGGCAAGCAACGAGGTAGAGGTACGCTATCTTAAGATAATGTCTCTTTCAAAATTGTATTTTGCTCTTTACCATTCACATTTAAGCTTGTCTCTCTGCAACCTGATCTTATAAAAAGAAAGAAAAAAAAAAAAGCTAAGCAATATGGACCCATGCTAAGACATGCCAGTAGGTCTTTCTGTGAACATCTGGTGCTTTGAAACACTTTCTGTCACATTAGCAGCAAAGCCTTTAGTTTTCAAAAAACAAGTACAAGGAGGCTAGAAAGACCAAAACAAAAAGATCAGACAGAGCAAGAAGAGTACAAAGGACCACTGCACATCGTATCTACACTTCCATAAAAAAAAAAAACAGAATTGTGACATACAAAAGGAAGAACAATCAGAGCTTCACCCAGGTGCTTTGCCCAAAAACTCTGTTCTTGGCATCACCCTGTATCTCTCTTCAGAGAGCCTCCTCTTTCACTCTGTCCTTCCCTCAATGAAATTACATCTGCCACAGTGATTTTTTTCACTTGTCTGTTTAGAACCTAAACTATTTGCACTGAAAAATTTCCTGGTCACTCATCCACAGAGTGCCTGGGAAAACGGGACTGACCTTGGCTGCTCCTTACGAAATGCTGCAAAGAGTACAATTAATAGTACCTCCTCCAGGGGTTTTCTTCACTTGGAAATCACAGCAAGTTAAACCACAACCTTGAGAAGTCACTTAGGGGTGTTTTCTAATTGAATGTAATCATGAAGTGAAACCAAATCCTATGAGAGATTTCAACACAGCACCTCCAACGGCTTAGTCCCTCTGACAAAGCGTTGATCTTCCTTCCCATGGTATTACAAGCCATGAAATATAACAGTATAACAGTTAGAACAGCAGGACATTATTTCTGCTTCTGTCATTTATTCATCACATACTATTGAAGAAAATAATGCGTGTTTTCTTAAGCTTCTTCACTTGTTTTAAAAGAAATAATAACTGTGACCTACCATGCAGGGAAACTGAAGGACACAATTCAAATTTTAAAAAACTCCTAAGAGATGCTAAAGAAGCTCAAGTATTTATTATGACAATTTGCAGTAAATACCATTTTTCAGAATTACAGAAGTTCCTTACTTGGCATATGGTTGGCAGAAAGCTATAAGTTATGTTTTCTATAAATTTGGTTTATATACACAACACTTCAGCCATATTATTTTGTTGATATGCTTTTCTTATCAAGTTACCAAACTAACAATTGGAGCTTAGAAATTTTTAATGGTGTCAGCTGTATTTTGAAGAGTAATGTTAGAGGCCTGTCCTTTTTGTATTAACAGATATAAGTGACAATATCAAAAAGAATGTCAAAAAAAATCATACTTTGCAGTCTTTGCACTCTGCCTGCCGTGCAACCCACGTTCTTGACCTACTGAAAGCTAATGACAGAGTTTGGACTTAACACTCCAGCAATCATGCAGGTGATCAGTCAGACTGAAAGGATGAGCTCTCATATTAAAAAAGAAAGGGAGGAGGGAAATGAAAAAGCTGATAACAGATACAGCTTGTTATATTAACTTTGGCCAAATCCAAAAATGAAAGTGAACTAAGACTAAAACCAGTGGCCCAGAGCATAGGGAATTTAAGTGACTCAGAAGCAGCTAAGGCTCTCTGCACTTAATGAAAAAGCCACTGACCTTGAAGAGTGATCCAAGGAACCTAATTTAGAACTACTAGAAAAACAGAAAGGTTATGAGGCAAATAACCTATTTCTTCCATAACAAGACTTCTGAAAGATGCCCCAGCTGAATGTAGCAACTTGTAATATGGAACGGCACACACACACAGAGGAAAACAAACAAACAAAAAAAAAAGAGGCAAGAAAAAAAAACATTAAGTAATCATACATTCTATGACTTTAAATAAAATTGCCTTCATGGACTGAGTATGTTGACATTAGCAGAGCACAGACTGAAGGCTTTTAAAACATTTCAAATTTACATCTAGGATAAAACAAAAGTTTTTCCCCCATCCCACAAACTGGATGAGATCTGTTACATAAGTACATCAAGCATGTATTGATAACAATAGAAAGATCAACAGAGATTGACAGAAATACATTGAGGTACAAATGAAAAGCAAACATAATTAAACCTACAAGGGATATGTAATGTTATTATGTTATAGTTTTTAAATATCAAAAGTTGGTAAAGTATATCTTAATTAGTGAGCTAGAACAACTTACTTTCACTTGTTGCAGCAAAAGGATTCATTCATTTAGCTTAAAGCTCCCTGTGTTTGAGCCCACATGTGATTTAACATAAGTGGGCTTTGTGACATGAAAATCCAGTGCAGTAATTCAGCTCTGTTAGTTTATCACATTATTAAGATACTCCATCTGGCATTAGTGAAAAAAATCATGCTTATATAAAAGTAAGTTTTCTCTTACTCTTGCTTATTTCCTTTCCTTTATACTGGGACAACAAAGCATTAAGCTAAGAGACCTAAACCAAGAATTAAGCTTTATTTTGTGGGAGGACCCTCTAATGACCACTGACAGCAAGGTTGGAGGCAGGATGGGTGCCTTTCCCCTTGCCTGTCTGATTTTTCATCATTATTTCTGATAATTATTGAGACTAATGAAGCACGTCTCCCTGGCTGATAGCTCTGAAATGGAAAGACTATTGCATATCATCTATAACCTGCTTTTAAACACAGTAACCTTGACTAACTGCTCTGGCAGAAGAAGAAAAAAAGTTTCCAGCCCGTGTTACAGCAGAGACCTGTGCTCTGGGGATGTTTCACTCCAGAGTGAACGTTTTTCACCACACTCCCCAGTCCTCCTTGCCGGGTCTGAATTGGAGCAATGGTGACCCCCTCAGGTTTGGGAAAAGGAAGGAGGCTTAGGCAAGTGCCTCAACACAAACCAACACCTTTTATACTGGAAGTCTGTACCTGCAAGAAGAAAAAAGGCTGAAATGATACCCATTATTTACTGTTGTTCTTCAGTCATTTAGCAGCTGCAAATACACAGGGGTAAGTAGTAGTGAATGTGTGCCAGCCTTTTACATAAATATCCCATCGTTACTCTTTTGCTTCATCTTAGCTACAGTTAATGTTTTTTTGAGAGGTTTTTCTTTCTTGAAAGGTTTTTCTTTTGAGAGGTTTTTCCAGAAAGTACGTTCTGGATCTGGTAACCTACTACAGAAGCCTGGATATTGCAGTATCCTTTAAATTAGTCTCAATCATAAGAATACTGATTTCATTTAGAATAATGAAACATTTCTTTCTAACTTAGACTTGTCCCTGAAAAATTGCTTCATCTTTTCTCCTTCCACCAAACCCCTTCCATTCAAAGAGCTCTTGTGGAAGCTCACATTCAAGCCTTTGTGTTGGAAGAGTGAGAAGCAGTACTTTAATATGGCAGCCCTAAAATCTCTGTGGTTTAAAGATATATATTTTAAGAGTGAATATAGTGTTACAGTACGCTGCAATTAGATCTTTTTCCAGCTAAGTTCTTTCAACAAGTTTCTCAGCACTGGTGCTGGCTTTGAACTTCATGACTCTGAATCCTCATTGTTATGAGTCAAAACAATGTGCAGTAGATCAAGCAACTGGGAGATTTGCTTCAAAATGCACTGCCATGTGAACAAAAATCCCCATGCAGTTGCAGTCAAATTTTTTAGAACATTCCAATCCTTCAGACAACATTTATGCTTCAGTGGCATAAAATCAATAAACATACTTCGTTCTATAGCACTGTCCTTGTATGAAGTTGCAGAACAATACACTTACTGGATCCCAGATTTTCTCTGGAATCAGTTGTGTTCAATATGAGTAAAAATAAAGAACACTAAGACCATGTATGCCATGGTTTTGATGGTACGTGGCAGACTATTTCCCTTGGCAATATTTCTGTTTTACTTTTGATTAGACTGTCATGAAATACTCATACCAAAACTAATTTATTCTGTTTTGAGTTGTACAGGCTACAATAAGTATAGTATAGTTTTCCACCCTCACGTCTCAGACCTCTCTCTAGAGAGAGAGGCACATCAGTGGGATGGCAAGGTATCTCACATGGCTCCCAGCTGGTAAGCAGTCAAATTAAGGAGAGAGATGTTCAGAGAATGGGGAAGATCAGGTTCAAACATATGGCTAATTGCTGCTAGGAAAGAAAACTTAGTAAACATCATACATTAGGTTTTACATTGGCTAAATTTGACTTCCCGTACTACCCAGAATTAGTTGCAGTTCAAAAGTGAAGTCCAAAGACCATGATGAACCTCAACAGATAAAAACAGAAAACTCTTTTCTCCAAAAAAAAGGCATCTGCCTTTCTGAGGGAGTTAAGTAGAAAGCAATACAAAATTTGACTTTGCTTGCCCTATAATATTTTTTTCCATGACTTCCGCGAGCAAGTTACTTATTTCTTAATGATACATAGTATGTCGAGTGCTAACACAGTATACACTTTCTGAGCAAAAGTACCCAACAAATCTGATATACTGCTTGCTAACAGACTGCCAGGAAAGTAATTTGCCAAAAAATCTATAGTACAAATAAAACTTAATATTATCACTTTTATACTTCTTATTGTCATTTTGAGCAGTGTCTGACATCTATACTAAGTACAAAATGATCAGATATGGCATAGGGAAAACAGTCTGACTATATTTTTACATAGATTTCTGTATTTTACTCTCCCCATTTATTTCTCAATCTGGTCAATTCATTAAAAAAAAAAAATACACAGACAGACATCTTCCAATAATATTTGGGTCACTGGGGGGTATATGACGGTTCCGATGAAAATTAACTGAAGTTGAAGCTATTAACACATGTTTGGATTGACTTTTCTTATCTTAGACTACAGCCACTTGAGCACATTAATTACACAGTTGATCTTTCTGAGCACAGGAGGGAAAACAGAGTATACCTTGTACACTGTCCGTTCAGGAATGTATCACTGAATGTTAATTATAGTGATAGGGGAAGCCAACTCTGCTTGAGAGGTCACATTTTCAAACACAGTACATGTTCTGCAAAAGAAATTATTTCAGAAATATGAAGGCAACCAAATGCAAGACTGACAAAGATTATCAAACATAACAATTAATAACTGCATTACACTGTAACAACAATAAATCCTTCTATAAAATATAGAACCAATTAAAAGACATAAATCATTAGTAGACTATTTAGATCTATGAGGAAAACTGCACCTCAATAAGAAAAAGTAAGCAATGTGCAAGACGACCTACAACACAAATCCCCAGGCATTGTTCTTTAGAGAGTTTGGGAACACTGACTTTGAAAAACACAATCACAAATCTTGGAACTCATAGCAGGTGTCATCCCTTTGAATACCAGTTTTTTTATATGCAACTAACTGACTTGAACATTGTTTCATTGATATATATTTGAACTAAAATAAGCCTAAAGCTCACCTTGCGAAAAACAAAACTCCAAACCCACAGATCTTGTAAAACAAGGTAACAGTGCAGAAGTAGGATAGAATAATACTAATAAAAGGATAAAGTATGAAAATATGACATAAAAATTTGTATTTTTTAAACTATAATATCATGAACTATTCTGCCACTTGATTACTTTTGTTTGAAAATGTAGTAATAGTCAATCTTCTTGAATTCACTGTAATAATTTCCAGATTATCTCTCTCACATTTCTCCCTTGCTGCCCCAAAATATGTCTACACACTTGTACTGTAGACACATTTCTCTCTTACATCTACAGGTACCTCTCTCACCAAAATCACAAAAATCACTACAATCAATACTTTGATTCAAACATGCCATAAACAGTACCACAGACAGCAGAGCAATAAAATAAATGTACTTTTTTCAGTTTATGATTTTGTGCCCAATGGGACAAAAAGTATATGTTATATATATATCACATGCATATACTTAAATAAGTGTGTATACATGCATAATATATAAGTTATACTGCACAGTTTAAGGGATTGCCCTTTGTTATACCTCGGTTATAACCTTCCTGTTTAGTATAACTATCATAAATTATCATTTTTACTGATATTTCCTTTTGTTTTATTTATATTAGAATTCCAGACAGGTAGGAACCTAGATGCAAGGAAAGAACCTAAGACAACAGCAGCTCTCCTCAGCTGTAAAATTGAAAAAAAAATCTAAGAAAATAAAACAAATTACTTTTTAAACACATTTTCTGTCAAGAGCACCTGGGTTAGCTGCTGAATTTTGGAGTCTTTACAGACACATAGAACACGCTGTAATAGCCTAGGTATTTAACCTTTAAAGCATACAATGGAAAATGCTACATTTACCAAGCCCTTATTCCTTGTTATTCTTCACTTTACTTTGAGGAAGAAAAAAAAAAAAACAAAACCAAAATGGAAAATCTTTTGAGGTATAAGGTAGATTGGCTGGAAGAGGTTTACATGAGTCTAAGCTTAGTCGTAGAAATAGTTTATACAACTGAATATGTCAGTTTTGATCCTAAAAGCTACCTTTTTATCTGAAGGAGCATACAATGAATTTCTCTTTCAAATATCATGTTTCCAGTGTTTTTTTACATAGAAGACAGAATGGTTTAATTATAGACTCTGGTCAGCAGCATGTGACCTGGTCCCACCAGGGCCATCAATGATGAGGTGTTATGCTCAGACAGCTTCCCACAGAGTACTCATGAATCTAAATATCCCAGTGATGGTAGCAAACATCTACCATGCATTTGCCTTTTGACTCTCTACAGAAATATCTACCCTCAAAGCATTTGTTGGCTAAATCACAGGAAAATCTAACAAACTAAAGAGGAATAGTTGATTTTCAATTAGGTTCATAAACCAAGTTAATACATATCAACCACTGAATGAAGCCTGTCATACGCCACCAAAGAATAACTTCTTCCCTCTCTGATTTCCAGCAGAGTAAACCCTTTTTTTGTGTGTGATATTGCAGGAGGAAATTCTGGGCCATACATTCAGATCCATTCATCAGCTTTCTTTTTTAAGTTTTATGTGCTGTAACAACGAAATATAGCAAACCTCCAAAGCACACAGGCCAACTGATTATTTACCACAGAGAACAAATGCACAGAATTCAGTGATAAAAAGCAGTAGCTTTCTACTGTATAAAAAGAGTATTTGATCAGAAGTACCAAACAGAAACACACAGCTATAAGACTGAGGAGAAAATTCTTTTCAAATTCATTCCTGATTAACTGAAGCTCTTAAACAAATTGCTAAAACTCAGAATATGGGCAGAACAAGAGCCTACTCAGCAACTGAATGACTACCAAAATTCTGCTGATCTAGAAAGGAAAAGGCATGCCAAAGTCTGCATGACTAAGGTATTTTTGCTTGATATCTTTTGTGTGCAGGCTAACTTGAGTTAAAAGAAAAAAAAAAAAAAAGCATAAATAGTATACTAGCAACTAATCTAAAAGAACCAGTGTCGATTATTTTTGAAGTTCTATCCCAATGGCTATACAGACAGGTGAATGCAAGGAAAATGAACTGAATAGGTAAGGAACAAATAGGTATTTCTCAATTCAGAATCTTCCACTGCTACTTTCTTGAAACAGGGAGTGCAAACTATAGTGAAATAAAATGCAATACTAGCTCCAGGAAAATGCCCAGGTATATTTTAGAGGAATTCCTCACTGAATAAAAGTGAACAATGAACATGCAGATAACTTAGGCAGGAATGAGTTTGCAAAAATTATAAAAGCAAAAAGCGTAGCAAGAAAACAGGGGGCTCTGACAGATAGACATTCACAGCTAGATATTCAAAGTCCATAAAAGTAATACAAACGTGAAAAATCTTTGTAGAATATTTTTTATATATTCCACACACTCCTGAGTGTGAAAAGTTGGCTGAACTTGGGAGTCTTCATTATATGGGATAAGGTTTATTAGCAAGAACATCTGAAGAGGCAGAGTCCTAAGATTACGTACAAAAAGTATCAATAAAAAAAGGGCAGGAATAAGGCAAAGTGTATTGGTATTTTGTAAGGAGCTGTCAATGACCTCCTGAAAACAAGAAAAAAATGACAGAAATGCACACTTGAAAATAATTAGAGATACTTGTTCTAACACTGTATAGTACCTTTAATACAAGAAATATCAAATACCTGAGGAATAGCTACATTCAGGTTAATTTAAGCCTTTTAGTCCCATACAGAATATCACAAAAGGACAAGGGTTATTAAAGACAGAAATTACTAATGTTACTTGTGGTTTAATTATTAGCAAGGAACTTGTTAATTAACAAGATATATAGAAATATTCATATTAGAAAACAAGAAACATCTTTATTTAGATAATCTGTTGATTAAAAAGACATAGCTAGAGATAAATCAACATACGCTTTTGTAAGGATGAGAAATTTGTTAAAATGAGGCAGATTTTCCTTTAAACTGCAAGTCAACACATTTATTAGGTATTTCAAATATCTGTCCTAGTCTTTGTCATTATTTCTAACAAACTCTTCTCTTAGATGTGCCAGTTCCACTGAATATTTGCTTAGGGTAAGAATCAAAGGCTGAGGTTAGATCATGGGTATTTGGTGTTTCTATTTACTAGCTCATTCTAACCCATTCCCATTCCATGTAAGCCCAGTCTTGTATTTTCCCACTGGAAAACAAATGTCCAAATCTCAAGGAATGTATGCCTTCTAAATCAGCTTTTGGATGCTAACTTAAAAATAATTTTGGCTTAATTGCACTTTCCAAATTCTCCCATTACTGGCTTTCACATATGAGTAATCCACATTTGTGATCAAAATTCCTACTCAGACTTACAGCAGCACGTTAACTAAGTCTGGAGACCAAGAAGTTTTAAATCAGTTCACTACTGAGGTTTAAAATAAATAAAAAATAGCAGAACTCTTTTTTTTTTTAAAGATTCAGAAATCATGTTTTGTCAATTACTATAATACCGCAACAGTAAACAAAAAAGTTAACTATTAATTTCCTTCGGTCTTCTTTTGCTTAGTTCACTTGCAGATTCAGCTATATTAGTACTTGAAAACTGTACTATTCCTATTCCATGTCTAATTCCGTACTTCTGTCTGATGTAGGCATTGCTAGAAGGCAATATTCAAATACCTATCCACTGTCATATATAAGACGTCCAGAGTAGAAATCACACAGTATTTTTACTGTTGAAATACATAAAAGACATGCATACTGCCCTGAGAAGTTTGAAGTAAAATTCAAATAAACAAGGAGCATAGGAGCAAGACAGGCAAAGATACTTCTTCAGTACTGAGACAGTCTGTAGATGGTTAAGCAAGAGAATTAGGTTTTAAAGAGAGACTAAGAATAGGGTATAACAATTATTATTACTTAAATATGGCCTTTAACAGCTTCTACTTGCCAAAAGATGCCATTTCTTTAAATTAATTTCTGTATCACTGTGTACTCTCCAATATATTTTTCCTTCCTTAGAAAAATATCTCACAATAATAAGGAGACCTTTTCACAGATCCTGCAAAGTTAATTGAAGCAAGGTAAGTACTAAAGTTAATTGAAGCAAAGAAAGCTCAGTACCAAGGTGAAGTCATCTTCACTTAGGGTTCATATTTAGTAGGCAGTCAACCTAACAACACTACTAAAGGGAATAAAATTTGGTGTGTCAGATTTAATGATATGGAAAGTAGAGAGATGATATTAAAATGCAGTACAGGTACATAGTCTGAGAGTTTATGAGCCCTAGGTTTTATTACTCATATTCACCTATGCGATCGGATGCTGTATATTATAATGCAATGCTCAGATGTTCAGAGCAAGGTTGTGACACCGTTGTATAAACCTTGTAATGCAAAAGGATTTAGCCTCCACAAGGTACGTCTTCATACACATTGTTTTATACTTTTAAAGGTTTTATGAAACATAACCTTTTCTATTGAATGAAACCTAAAAAAACAAGATCATGACTGCCTTTACAAACTGATTTGACTTTCTTCTTTTCATTTTTTAGATGTGTCTGAAAATCTAAATCTGGCATAGTCAACTCACTCTGTAGCCCTTCCCTAAATCACAAAATTGTTGTTTTTCTGTTCCTATTCTTAATCACATAGTTTGCTTTCCTCTCTGCTTCAAGTACGACACATTTGGTCACCTCTTCTTTCCCCTCTCCATACGATAAATTAAGCTTTATTAAAAGGTTTTATTTCTATAGATCCCTACCCCCTTTTTCAAAACCAAATCTCTGCACTTCTTTAGGCTTAACATACTGCATTTAATTAAAGAATAATTAATGTGGACCATCCTGAAATTGCTGCATTTTCAGAGTCTATTAAAAGCCCTTAACTTATTCTAGTTTTAATATCTTTAGATACGTGATTAAATAGTAAAGAAAGAAATGTCTGTTCTCATACACTGAAATGATAGACTGTAGATTAGTAAAAGCAAAGAATGCCAAATTTCATCTTCATTATATTGCAGTATTTAGGACTGCATTTTCTCTGCAATAATGAGACAATCTATTTGCTGTTAGAATTTTTGATATTTTGCAGAAGAGTAAACAACATAAAGGACAGACTCAGCCTCTCAATGTAAGAAATGACTAACTATATCATAGTACATAAACTAGATTAACCGTCATAGGCTAATGAGCAAAATCCAAATAACAAATAATGAAAAATCAAGCTAGAGGAGATAGGGTTTTTACCTACTCCTACTAGAGGAAAAATTAAGCACACATGTAAGTAATCTTTTTGCTTTCATTTTCTTTTCTCACATGAAGCAGCTAGTGCTCTTCCCCCAGTATCTGACACTCTAAGATGATGATGTTTGCATAAATTGGCTTAAAGTCAGAATATGCTACACTACAGTGCAAGTGGGTTTATCTTCCTTCTGCCCTTTGCAGGTGCAATATCTTCCTTACAACATCACTCCTGCCTGTTCCTTTTCCATAGCTCAACAACCAATAGCTTTTCCCACCCCATGACAGCACAAATATTAGATCATTGATAAAAATCTTTTTTTGATGATGGAAATGGAGTCATCCTTTTATACAAAAGGTCCTAAAATGACTAATCCTAGGGTCAAAAAGTGAAGCCTGTTCTAGGTGTCAGCTGAACGACTATCAGGTAGGTTTGGTCTTCAGGGATTCTTGGGAGAAAAAAAAAAGCAGTGAGATCCCTGGTGAAAATTACAGGAGTTCATAGATTCACCTTTCATATGCACATATTTGAAAATGCAGACAGTTTATAATTGGAAAAGAAAAAAAAAAGGGCGGGGGGGGAGGGGCAGGGGGATTTGGACTGTCATGACTAAGAACAACAATTCCAGAATAGGCCAGAATTCTCTGCAGAGCACCTCCCTCTGAGCTGAGGGAATTTCCAGAACTTAAAGGAAGGATGATAAAATTATTAGATGCCAAATTATAGTTAAAGCGAGTGAGCAAAACATGGTCTGTATATTTTTCAAAAGTGTACAAAGCAAACACTAAATCAATGCTGAAATGAAATTAAAGTAGTTTTGATGAGATGTGCACTTTTGCATCCTTACATTCGTTTGTAAACTGTATCTTTAGCTGACCCATACAAAGAGATATTAAAAGTATTTACAAACAAGTTAATAACTATTTAAAGCTCTACTTTTATCTTTAACTTAATTTAATCGTGCTTTTAAACTTATTTGCCAGTTCACACAATAGTTCCTCCATTGCTTTGCATATATTATTGTTGACATTTATAGATGCACAACTATTCCTGACACAAACTCCATCTGAACAACAGCCTTTTCAACATTTTTAATTTTCTCTTATCTTTTGATCAAATTCTTAGATTTTTCATCATGCATAGTTATGTCTATAAGTATTCAATAACAATATGCAAACTGTTCAAAATCATCTTTTTTTTTTTTCCAAGCAACCTGAAATTGATTGTTTCACAGCAAACTGAATGAAAAGTGCATTTGGCAGAAAAAGTTTTTTTTCTAACTTATGAATGCGGTAATGTTCTCCCCCCACTTTCCCTCCCCCCCCGTGATTTCCAAAATTAACAGTTTTTCCTTCATCTGAAAAAGATAACTTTCAAGAAACCCCAAAGAAATTATGAACCATTATAATCTTATGATATTAAAGCTTGAAAGGTACTCAGCTACATGGTAACGGGAGCTGTGTGAGTACTGAGGACCTACACAGAGACAGACACCAGCAGTCACTATATCCCATAATGATAACAGAAATGAAAAGTACTCTTCAAGTTACCAGTGTCTTGAGAAGTGTAAAAGACATCCTTCTCACAGAACAACTTTTTACACTGGAGATTGTTTTTTTTTTAATAAGCATATTTGAATTATGGACTACGAGATAAATTACTTTTCTATTTCTGAAATTATACAGTTTTCAGCTTTTTTTCAGGTGAGTGACGATTGAAACACAATATATGAAACTTCTGATTTAACAGTAAGAAAAAGACAAATAAATTTAAAAATAACTAAGTGTAAAAATACACTGTGGTCAATATCTACACTACTCATTCCCACATTTGCATTCAACCTCTGAAAGAATCAAGCATTTAGATACTGTACTAAAACCTAACTACTCTATAAAATTATTAGAATATATGTCTGTATGGTGATTATTAATTATTTGCTATGAAGTTATATTCTCTGAAAGTTCAACATTGTTACTGATCAACATGGTTTCATAAAATTTATTCAGGATTAAAAGAATTTGTGTGCAACTAGTATCTTGCTATATACATACACAGAATACAAAACATTAACAATTAATTAACTAATAAGTATTCACTGATTATTAAAACAGTTTTCAAATTGCAGCAAAGAAACAGCTGAGTAGCTAAGTCCAAATATGCAAGCGTGAGGCACTATTCCTCCATTTCATATATGTCCTACTTTTAAGAAGATGCAGTAAACTTCAATATATTCAAAATAACCTTACTTCCCTTTCTGTTTTCCTGTTCTGTCATCCGTGTATAAGTCTCAGAGGGAAAATCAGCTGATGATCTGCATCTCCAAGCTAGCATTCAATTACTCTTTTCCCTCTAGATCACTTGTCAGGAGTTATGCACTGATAGAAGCACTCCTGCAGTGCACATCTGAGAAAGTTCTTCAAACACTGATCAGAACACACAGTTTACAGGCAGCTTCTCACTGTCCCACTTGGGTGATCCAAAACCATGATACAGGTGCACGGGGCAGCATTTACCTGTAAAGTCATTCCTTATTATTAAAGCATTTTTCTTCAGCTCTTAATGTGATCACTCAGTTTCATTCCCTTCACAGGTAAATAGTTTTACTTTATAGTAAAACATAGTATCTTGCTTTTTACTGTTACTTTTTAGAGGAAGACTGCCCTTATTTAAAAAACCCCACAACTGCAGACCCTAAGGCTGCTGAAATGAAATAAGAGTAGTTTCTCTGAAACGATAACAAAGTTTATGTACTGAATTTCTGACATTTCTGTTTAGAAACCAGCTTCACCAGCCTGGCAGAGATATGGTGTTTGAGACATCAAGGAACAGCAGGGAGACACAAACAAACCTTAAAAAAATAAAAAGAAAGTAAACAACCCAGGCTAAGTAGGATAAGAATAATAGGTATGAAAAAAAAATCGTGCGAAGACACAGGAAATTACAGAGAAGGCTAGGGCTGATTTAGCTGTGTGCATGCTGTGCATTACGGATACTAAGTAGTCCCACCTTCCTTTGGGATTCTTTGTGATTAACACCTCCTTAAGCTCTCTGCCATGAAAGATCAGTTAAGACCAAGTCTAACTTGAGGTACATTCTCTGGGTTTTTCAAACAGAAGCACTGTTGATCCCAACTCCCCTCCCAACCCACCAGGAGCACCTGCATTGCAAATGGCATTCCCCAGCATGTCCCAGTTCCTCAGCTCTGGAAGTACTGAAAATGAACGCTGCGCCTTGCCAGTGGGTGCAAAACTACTGCAAAACAGCGCGTAGTCTGTCACAGGGCTGCATACGCTCCTGTGACTGCAAAGCTATCTGTTAATAAAAATGGTTTGGGCTCAAGGGTAAGGAGCATTTTCCCTTGCAGCTGCTCTAAGTAAAGAACAACAAGGCATAATGGTGTGGGGGCACATGATCACCAGCAGATAGAAAATTCTGGCCATCACCTGATCACCTGATGAGTAACGATCACCCAGCAGTCAGGCCTGGGGCATATGAACGTGTATGTGAGTGTTATGAAGAAAACTGTCTAGTAGTAGGAAAAGGGTAGCAACTGTCAAGGGGTTTTTGGTTGTGGGTTTTTTTTTTTAAGTAAAAGAACTAATAACACAAAAGAAGTCCTTTTTCTATTCAGTCAGCTCTTCACCAGGCAGAGTCTACTAGCAGCAGAAGGCTGTGCTTTCCTTTTAATAAGTTCTTTTCTGGCCTTGACCAAAAGAAAAAAAGAAAACTGAAAAAATAAATTGGCAGAGAGGTGGCAGAATTATTGATAAGATGAATTGTTTCTTTAACACAGCCTAATATGTCCCCATCATCTATAAATCCTAACAGATAAATAATTACCATTGTTTTATTCTTTCTTACATATTCTAATAAAGGTACGTCTTTGCCTGGAACCTGATGTGAAACCAGTTCTCAGCTGACTGAAGCCCAGCTAAAATATTTTTTTTTTTTAAAATAATTACTGTTCTTTGGCATACCCTTTGTTTAACGAAAATTAAAGTCCTATGAGAAACCGAAGGGGGACACTGAGAAGGCATATCTATCAGAAGATGGGGAGATCTACAAAGGTCTAGATTAAGATATTAAAATTATTCAGATTAGAATGGAAATGTCTTCCATATCCTATACTATGCTTTTTCTTCTTAATTGTGATAAACCTAACAAGAGGGAGGACAAAGAGTGACAGAATCTTCCATGTTTCATTATCACATCAAATGTTTACCACTGGCAGGCTCACATTAGGAAGAACAAGTCCTGGAACTATTATTTTTTCCTTTAAAATTTACTGAGGAAATTAATGACACAGTATAGTTCTAAATGTGATCTGTAATAAATAAGCACTAGAATCCTTAAGGACTGGGAGCACAGTGGATTCAAATAGTGCTTTTAAAGCATCTGCCATTACAACGGGAAAGATTACCTGTGAGCACCAGGACGCATAATCTCTGGCCAGTGTCGTTTAGTATTTCATCTGCTTAAGGGCTGACTTCACCAGATGCAGACAGAAGTACTTCTTCCCTTTAACAAGCGTTCCCTGGGAGCATCTGTCAGAACAGAAAAACAAGTGGTTATTCACCAAGATTTATAGTTAGTAGACATATTATACCCAATAGGAAATAATCACTTATGCAGTACAACAGCTGAGCATGGAATTTTAAGAGGGGCTGCATAATTGACCAATAGCAATATCTGAAATAACACTGCTTAGGAAAAGATTAATTTAGTCTCATGCAACAGGGCATAATTCAGCCCTACAGGCATCAGGAAGGCGTGTTATCTTACATCCAGAATTGCAGATTGGTCTTAGTGGCATTATGGGATACTTCTGTTTATTCTCTGAAGCATATAGTATTAGCCATTGGCAGAGGCAGAATATCAAACATTTATCTGCACCTATTTCCTTCATAATGAAGGACTAATTCAATTGTATAACAATAGGAGAGTCTAGCAGTAAGTCGGAGATCAACCAGAGCACAGTGTATTGGAGGCTTCTGCATGTTACTGTAACAAAAGCAGCAGCCTGGCTTGGCTGGCTCCCTTAGTAGGATTAGAGTTTGGACACTTAGCAATGCATTAGCCCTGGCAGATTTGGAATGATGCCTTATATATTTATTTAAACATAAGTTTCAAGTTCTGGACTCCCTTTCAAAGGGCTAAGAAGGTAGACTTACTTAGTAACAGTGCAGGATATGAAGGTATTGTTTGCTATTTCCATAATACCCTTATGGTTTGAAACCACATTCTGCTGTGACTTTTCTATTTGAATCTCAACATGTGACCAGTTTAGATAAGCAAAATTTGCTCCCTTTTTGGGGTGATAACAGCGTTAACCCTAAAAGTTAAGCTACAAGACACTTTGCTTCCAATTCTAACACAGGACTGCTGCAAGACTTCATTATTTGAAAGCGATGAAACTTGACTAAGGAGACAAGTTTCAGCTACTGAAATAAATTAAGCTTCATCTAAGCCCTAGTGAATTAAAAAAAAAAAAGGCTGTATTTCCCACATTTCCTACTTGAAAATGAAAATCAAGGACATAATGACTGAAAAACATAAATTTTTATTAAAAAAAAAAAATCTTTCAACTTTTATGTTAACTTTGGGAACAAGTTCATGCCTGCCTTCATCTTCTGTCACCCCAAGGCTGTGACCTGACATTAAATTCATCACAACCAATAAATATAAGAGATTGTACTTGCAATGAAGCTGAACATGAAAGTGGAAGAAAGGAATTAGAATTTGCTTTAAGGACATCTATTTAATATAAGTTTTTAGCTAACACTAAATAATACTAAAATTGCCATTTTGTATGCTTGTGTTTTAATTTTATATCAAATCATTTAAATTTTCATTTGTTAGAAAAAATTATAAAAAAAACAATATCTGCATTCGTGAATGTAATGAAAACTATTAATCCATTTAAAAGTTTGTCAAAGGATGCAACTGTGCAGTTTTGTATACGTTTTAATATCAGCATTATTATTAAGACCACCTGTCAACTAGTAAATCTGAGATTTTAGAAGAGCAGATTTTTACGAACTGCTGCACTGTGCTTCAGGATCATATTCTCCAATAATCACATCAGTTTCTACCTTCAATTCAATAGTCCCTACTGAAAATCATAGAAAAAACAATGAAAAGAAGTCCTCACAAGCTACTCTACTTTAAAAAGGAAGAAGAAAGCATTTTCCTAACATAAATATTGCTGGATTATTTATCTATTGTTGATTTCCATTCATCTCAAACTACTTCAAATTTATTTACCAGGCCATGTTATTTCTGTGCTGCACTGGACACTGCTATATAGAGCTTCCTTGGTGTTTTATTAACTATAATCAAAATTCATATATATGTTTCATAACGTCTATGCATGATTCTCTAGTGCTGTACCTGCAGCCTGGCTTCTGTCTAGAAAACTCAGTTCTATTAATCTTCTACAAAGATGAGAACCGTGTGTGTCCACATTTATATAAATAAAGGAAAAGTAAGGGAAATCTCAAAAAGATTATCATTAAGGATTCATAAAGAAACACCATCCACTTTGTTTAGTACTCCTATGGAAAATTACTTGTTGCTTTACACGGTTTGAATAGTGACGGCCTGTGCAGTTACTGCAGTGAAGTCGGAAACCCCGAGATTCATCCTGCTTCTGCTGCTGCTTTCATTCTTTCTGTGAATGTATGTGATTTTAGGCTGCCACAATTCAACAAACAAACACACACTCCCAGTGAGAAGCAGCTAACTAGCTATAATACCCCCTGTGCTCCAATCCGCAGACAAAAGTGTCAGGCAGATTTCTTTGCTCATTCTCTGATGTTCTTCTCTCACAGCCTGATAGATTCAAAAGGCAAACAGACCACCTGATTTACTCCGTATACAGTTACACTTTTCCTGAATGTTTTTCAGACTGCAAATTGTATGTCTTGGAGGCTCCTACAAGCACAGCAAACCTTTGGGGAGTTCATCTATTGGTAAGATGTACTTCCATGTTTATAGGAAAGGATTTAATCGTATTTGTGTGCCACAACAAGTATTTATATCCTCAATAACTTCGCATAAGCAGGAACCCAAGAAACTCACCCTGTCTTTCCAAGACTTTTGGAGATGCCCTGGGGCTTGTTTTAATGTTCAATAGGAAAAGAGAAAAAGCCTTATGAAATTCAATTAACACATCCCAAACTCCTGTTTCAATCCATAAACGCGCAGTACGTATGGCCCTTTACAGAAAGCTTTTTTTTCCTCATATGTTGTGAATGGTATCGACTTAGTTAGCTAGTTTGAAAGACAAAATTTGATACTTTCTGCTGTAAGGTCTGGGAATCCTACGATTAAAAATGTATTGCAAAGGCACCCTGCATTTTTCTTTTTGTTCTTAAACAGCCTTCTATTTTTATTCTCCATTTTCTGAAAGCCAGTAATCTCAAAACAATAATGGCGGGAAACAGATATGAAAAGATGATCTTTAATACGTTTCATGGATTCCTCCCATCTGTTGTGATATAGGAAATCATCTTCAGAAAGAAAAAGATTTTTATCAGTGAAAGAAAAAGAGAAATCGGAACAGAAAAAAAACCTGTACTATTCTTAGTTGAACAGAAAGAACAAAGTTTACATTAACTGCTTGAACTCTTAATTAGCAATGAGAATGCTTGTGCCATTATTGTATGTAATTAGAGAAGAAGGTAAATGCATTTACTGATGTTTAGAGGCTATGGATAAACTTATTTCAGCTTCATTCCAGTTTACTTTGGTTGTGCAGAATAGTTCTGGCCAGAGTAATTGCCAGTCATCTCCTTATACAGAATACATTTGGAGGAATATAGTTTTTTTTTCATTAGTCTTGGCAGCAATCCAGCTCAGATGGAAAGGCATCTGCTGATCCATTTTAAAAGTTATTACTGAAGCCAGCTACCATACATGTATACATGTTTTCAGATATCCACTCTCACACACTTTTTCAAGGTATTTAGTTGTTTCCTTTAAAAATGAACCCACACTTCCTGAGAATGTGTTTTCAGTGTGCAGACTGCTGTAGTTTGAGAAATGTGGTATTTCTAAGTGGAATGAAAAGTTTCTTGCCATTTTATTTTTCAAGTCTTTGGTCTAGAACTCCATCTCAAAACAAATGAAATTACATGTGTAAAACTGTGGAATATGTGGAGTCTTCATGCTCGTTAGTACAGTTGACAAAACATTTGTGAATTCAAGTAGAAACTGAATTGATTATTTCAGCTATTTTTTGCAGAATCTGCCTTTCAGACCACCAGCAAAAACAGGTTTCTCAACATCTTGAACACTTCAGGAAAAGTGCCTATACCATTAACGACCCATGTATGCTTTTAGAATGCTTTAATAAGTATCTCTTCTTTCCCCAGAAGAGAATAATATCACTAATGTACTGCTTACCTGTTTTTCCACCATGAAAAACAAAAACCCCACACCTGAGCATTTTCTTGAATAAGGACCTCAACCTGTTTGCACTATCTTTGGTTTATTTTGCTCCCAGAAGCAAGTTTCTGTTATTAGCTTCAGCTGCTTAATAACTTGCTTTCTTACTGATACAGGTACACTTTCCAGACACACAGAAACTGAAGATGTTCAAGTCTAAACAACATGAATGATTTTGGGAGAAGGCGGGGGGGTGAGGGTGGGGAATTATAGTCTATTTCTAAATAACAGATACAGATAGACACACCTTTAAAATTTTCCCCTTTTCCTTTTCCCAGGATTTCACTACAGAAAATTCTTCAGGCATAAAAAGACCTGCCTGCATTTAAAAAGAAAATAATTCTGCATTATCCTTAATATCAGCGGTATATTTCAATCCCTTCCACTCATGTTTATAAAGAATTAGCTTGCAACAGCATTTTATTCCTCTAGTTCATAGAATATAAGTGATTTCTTTACTTAGGACTTTTTTAAGGCCATTTTGCGTAAGGGATATAAAAATTACCTTTCCACACTTCAGTGAAATAGCTAATTTTGTCACCATTTTTCTTTGTTGTTCTAACTTAGTTTTGAAAAATCAGTGGAAAAGAAAGGAATAATTATATCTAATTATTGTATGATGATCAATTAGACCCAGAAGCTTACTCAATTGGGTGATGTAACTTAAATAAAACAAGGATAGAAAACAAAGAATGTGGACACTGGATTGGAGTAATCGTTGAAAGAAATTGATCAGGTTTGTTTCCTCAACATCATTCAATAATTTTCCTAATTTGTATTAACAGAAGTTGATACACATGTACACAATAAATCAAAGCCTATCTTCTACAGGTGTGGGTTCGTCATGCTGATCATTACTGAATGTCTCAGGCCTCAGTACCTCCTTAGATTACTACTGCACATTACAAACTGACATCCAGCTGTGCTAATATGTCTGCGAAGGGGCAGATACACGTGCACACTTTTGGTTTGGTCAATACCTGAGTCTATACACTGTTTTCACAAACAAGGCTGAACTGCCTATACAAAAGCTTGGAAATTTAAGGGAAAGTATCATCTGAGATAACTAACAGATGCTTATAGAAACTATGTAATCCAATGAATGCCACTGAAGTATTAAATACTTTTCTCAACATTTTAGAACTACATCATTGCATAAAAAACAGAAAAAAAAAATTTGTTGTAAAGACTGTATGAAAAATTTACAATCATATCTAGCACGTGAAATCAAATAAAGGCGCAAAACTTCTTTGGATACACCATAAAAGTGATACAGTATTCTTAAAACAATATGAAAATCTTATAAAATATCTAAATCCGGAAGGTCATATTGCCTCAGCATTGGAATTAGAATTCCCTATAAACTGAATATCCTAGAACTCCTTTACAGAAAATAAGGCTTCAGTTGAAAGAATACTGTAAATACTGGGGGACTTTTAGAAATGGAGGTTTTCCATTCCAGGATCTCAGACTTTTCACATCCAAATCTCTCAAATAAAGTAAATGGACAGAGATCACCGCATTCAGTTTTCAGTTTTTGAAAACCTAAGGTAATACTGATGGTATTTATTTGCATAATATCAAACTAAAACAAATATAGAAATCCCAAGCCGCTACAGATAAACAGAATGCCTTTTTAAATTATTGTACAAATAATGCCATTAGTTGAGAATAATTTACTTTATTGCATGAGCAAATATTATTAATATGTACTTGGAATATGTATCAAATATTAGTAACGTGTAATGTATGGCAAAACTTAGACTGCAAACAAAACTAGCTTTCCAAATTCTAGTTCTCTTACTCTTATGAATTTTCAATAATTTTGATTTTTCTATAAATCACTGTTTTGTTTTAAAACACAATGTTTGTTTATTCTGTTGAAGATTTCTGATTTTAAGCATCTGCACGCAAAAGAGAACAGAAAGAAATCTGGAAATGTCTTTATGAGGGCTTTTCAGGGGAGAATTATTTTTGTTGCTGAATATATGTTTTGCATGTTTGCACATTAATGGGTATCCTAAAAGTTATCTGGATTAAGCACCATCAAAGTTAATGGCCTCCTTTTATAAGACTTTATCTTTTTCATTTTAAGATGTTATTAGAATAATAAAATTGGTGCCTGGTGGGCTGAAAGCAGACTGCCATTTAACATATTTAATGACCATCTGGAGAGTTTTTTATTCAAAGTTTTATTTTGTATTTTCTCTTAAGCACTTATTTTTTTTTAGATAAAGAAAAATCTCATTTTTCCTTTCCAGATCAGAAGTGCTATGAGATACAAACACAAAGGCCGTGACTCTAGTTCTTTATCACTTTTTATCTCTTTGTCCTTTGGTTATTATTAATCTGCTGTAACTACTCCAGAAAACCAGCCCTCGCTCTTGCCAGAGAAGGGCAGCAGAGAGGGCTGGAAGGTGAAGTATCCTGGTTCTACAAAGGCAGAACGATAAAAGGCAGAAAAACATTCAGCGCCATTTGCCCCCCCATTAACTAGCTCTAAGTAAACTCTTTGGGGGTTCTCATAATTGAACATTCAGAGAAACTAGCAATATTTGGCAAATCCAAGGAAGGGGAAGACAGGACTTACCCTGCTTGTGGAGACGCCCATTATCCTGGTCGTGCCGGTGATCCTCCTGTGGAGCAGGTACCCCAGGGACCTGCATATGGCTTCATCAGTGGCATTGCCTCCCAGAAGATCAGGTCATGCTCCTTCATGTCCAAGGCAACCAGCAATCTCAAGGTGGGCAGACCAAGATCACCTACATGTGTGGGATAACCGCTTAAATACTTTTATTAGGCACACAAAGCAAGGTTGTGGCAGCAGGAGCAGCCTCTGTGAGGAGAGGTTGCAGCTGGTGCTTCCACAGGCCACAGCTGAGCCCGTCAGCGGAGCTGGTGGTGCCGCTGGGAAAGTGCAACTGAGGAAGGGCAGAAGGCTGTGTGAGGAATAGCCCTGGGAGCAGCAAGGCCGGGGAAGAAGGAGAGGAAGGAGTGCTCCCAGCCCTGGGCAGAGCCTCCCCTACAGCCTGTGGAGAGACCATTCAATGCCATTTTAAGTTGTAGGTAAACTTCTTTGGGTTAGTTCTATGTTTTGTATGTGTTTCAGATTCTTTCTGGTTATGACATGTAAAGAATTTCTCACGTATCGCCTGGCTTTGATCACCTCTGTTAACAGATTGTCTGCAGTGCAAGTATTAATTGTTAATAACATGATTATTTTCTTCTGAAGACAAACACAGATGGAGGGGAAGACCAATTTGGTCATCACATTGCAGTTGTACCAGGTGCCTGGCATCATCTTCAGAAAACATTGCTCTGTCCCTGTCCTTGCTGGCTTTAATATTGTATTCATTAATAAAATAATTGAATTAGATATAATCATGTATGTTATTTGGAAGTCAATTGATAATATCCATAAATAATTAGTGCTAATTTATTAATATCTCTGCAGAATTTTGTGCTATGCAGCAGTGAACTGTTACTTGAATAGCCTGTTAACATTTAAAAGTAGAAAAGACAATATAATAATATGTGGCCCTGTATATGTGCAAAAAAGTGAAATAAGACTAGCATTCTTCTAGCTATACAGTTTTGAAAAAAATATTTCGCAGTTCACTGTATATGCCTGGCATACAATATAAAACTTAACAAGAATAAAGTTTGGCAAACTGTCTTCCAGATATATCTCAGCATTTTGATTACTGTTTATCAGATCTATTCTTTGTATACCCAATTACGTTTTGTGGACAATTAGGCAACGAGGATAGCAGGCATCTTTCTGAGGACACATTCCAAGACGCAATGCATCTCTGTATGTATTAATGGGTAGAAATTTAGCACCATTTACGTATGGACATACTGCATTTTAAGTAAGTAATAAATAGCAAGATAGAAATATCTTGTAAGAAATACTGTTGGGGGGGGGGGGGAAAAAAAGAGAACACAGTCAGAGTAATGCAGGGCTAAAGGAACATGTAAGTGACAGGGCAGAATGTCCTGCGTTTCTTAGGAATCTGAAAAAGAACTAAGACAAAACTGACAATCAGCCACCACGTGAATAAAAGATTAAATGCATTTGTACAATTGCTTGTGCAGTGAGGAATGGAGCATTCCTTTGGAAGTGACAAAGCATTTCCAGAATTATTCTTGGCAATATTATGAAGTTAGGTCAACCAGCTAAGGACGTTCACATAGCTTATCTCAACTGTCATACCCTTGAATCACCTTTGCTTCCAAGAACAAATCTGTTGGACTACCACCTAAATTATTTATAGTGTTCATTGTTATTGTTTATTATCTGCAGCAACACATTTCAGTTCACACTTCAAATCTGAAACGCAAGGAGAAATCAGTCAGGTTCATAAACATGAATGAAAGAATTATTTGGGATGGTTCACAGATGGAATTTCTCTGTTTCTTCATGCTGAGAATGACACCAGTAACTGAGCTCTTTTGGAGACAATAAAATATTGCCTAATTCTAGTTTAATGTTATCCATCGCTGCCACGCAAATAGTTTAATAATGACTAAAGAAACACAGTTTACAAACTGAAAGGAAAGAATCCAATATAATTTCTTCTTATTGATACCTGTGCTTTTTATCTCTTCCCCTGAAGTTGAGCTTTCTGAGCTGCATTTAATGAAATTCAGAGCAGACCTCCAAACCTTCTTCCTAGCTGTGATAGAGGCATTTCCAGCAGCATCCGGACATCTTTCCCTCCACATGGTGTCCTTCAGAGGGACATTGCGGGCCAGTAAGTCTCTGGCAAGACAGATAACTGTGATAACTGTGTTTAAATGCTCTTTCCTACAGGGACCAGCAGAAAAGGTCATTATGGAAGTGGAAAGAATGTCCTAGGCAAGAAAAAACCAACCCAAACACCCTAACAAAAGCTCTTACAAGCTAATACTATTTTAATCCCACTGTCAAGAAATAATCACTAGTAGTGCACAAACTAATGCAACATCTGCCACTATATCAAATTTCAAACACTAAGACAAAGTTCAATAATCCAAAGACATTGTTAGATTTATGGGGAAGACATCTACAGCAACAACTCATAAATAAGAATATCCTTCAATCCACATATATAGTGGGGGAGAGAAAACAAAACCATGGGCTAAGAAGGAAAGAATTTCAAACAGCAAGAACTAGGTTGGAAGAAAGATGTGCATAGTATATTAGATCTCCTACATCTTCACAAAACACATGATGCTGATTCACAGAAAACTGAATCCCCCATACTGAACCTTATAACAGCACACACAGAAGTCTTGCACCATAGGTGACCAGTGGAGAAGCTTGCAATTAGGGCTAGGAAGAGAGATTCTGTATACGGCAGCTCATTCAAAATGGCAGTTTTATTCTGCATTTCCCTTATATTAACTATTTGCACCGGACTATAATGGAAATATAGTAAGTGACAGTACAAGGAAATTATGTGTGATGGCTTAGTACCATGCAATTTCAAAAGCAGTTCAGAGAATATACTTATTCAGGAGGGAAAGTCAGAAACATTGAAAAGGCCATGAAAAACATGCCTAGATATATAGGATAAATTTGCAGAAGTGCTGTAATTCTTCAACATAATAAAAGAGACAACAGAAGGACAGCAGAACCTCAGTAGAAAGCCAAGACAACTAAACTACATTTGTCTTAATTTGCTTCACTGACCTATACATAATATTTGACATGCATCTAGTCATATATTTATTTTTCTGCAGTTTGACTGTGACATCGCTACCGTATTTCTTGTTAGTGTGAAAGATTATGTATATAAAATTGTTAGAAGTATCTTTATTTCAGCTGATCCTCTTAATTCAATTGAATCGTAATTGAAACAGAATAGACACAACACCACTTTCTTACAAGTAAGAATGATACATTTGTATATTCCTTCCATTATTGGAAAATGACCGTAAAACTGTATAAATGGCAGTTGTTGAATACTTAAACAACAATCAGAATTTGAAAATATGAAACAGTTGTGCTAAACTAAGACCAAATTTCAGAGTAAAAATTGAAATTTGACAAGTTGGACACTAAGTTAAATGTAACCTGGCATCCTTCTACATAGCAAAACACACTGACTGATCAGCCATACATTGTGTTGTGGCCAGTGAAGTAAATGCATACAGTTTCAAATACATTAAGATTTTCTGCACTGTCTGGGCTGCCTTTGATAACTGCAAAGTGAGGTTGACTTTCCACACCAGTTGGAAGTCATTTATATCCTGTAAGGCATTTGGCTACAAGCTGATCAAAGTTGAGTGTCCTAAAAAGCAAGTCCTTGGATTCTAGAGGACCTAATTATGGTTGGCATGTGGACTAAAGGCAGTCTCTGAAAGGAAAAATAAGATTCAATTAGTGTAATTTATTTCACATTTTTAGATTTCTGAGTCTTCAGCTTTCATCTCCATAACACTAATTTTTTTAAAAAAATCTTGTCATCTCTAAAGATAAATGCAAGCTGTATTTCAAACAGAACCTAGTATTCATCATAATTTTTCTCTCAAGACTTCTGCTCTTCTAAACTTTGATTCCCTGTTTGCTGTACTCACAATAAAACAAAAAATACTCCATGTTCCTCTTGAGTCATATGAGTGTGCCTTCACGATTCAGTGCCTTTCATTTCTTTCAGTCTGCCTCACTCTTCTTCAGAAATGCCTTTCTGCTGAGCACCCTCTGTTATGCTCCTCCACTGTACTCCTACAAATTGTAATCTCCAGCTGCTTCCTCTCTTTTTGCTTCTCCCATCGCCACCATTACAAAATGTGATTTATGAACAAGTTAAGCACATATACTCTGTCCCAGACTTTAAAAATATTTCAACAGAAATGAAATAATGTCTTTGGTATTCTTTAAACATCCATGGAAGTAATATTTGGGGCTGGAATTCAGGCAGGTCAAGTGTACAAATTCAAACTGAAGGAAACATAACATTAAAACATAATCATTATTAATAATAAAAATATATAAATAATGATTATAAACCATAATATTAAAAATTACAGTTTGCACTGAAACATATATTCTGTATTTCAGTCTGTACTAATAGCAATAAGAACAAATCTAATAATGAAAATTTTAACAATGGCCTCTTTAGTTTAAGTTGTAAACCAGAGACGGAGAAGATGCCTGGATAGCAAGGTGAAAGCAAAGACACAACAGACAAGACAACATGCAATGAAAATCCTCCATTCCATAAAACAGCCTTGTTACACTCACGAGAGATGACTGTCAAAAATTTATCAGGGTCATGACCATTAATCATTTTATTTAGCTGATAAGCAGGCAGCTTGCTGACTTAATTATATGTAACAGCACCCTTAAAATTCCTGTACTTGCATAAATGTTGACAACACTACAGATTTGTAGTTGGGCATTCTTGTTACTCAAGCGACTTCAGAGCCTAAACATTAATTACACTTACATAATTATTGTGCTGACAATTAATATGAAAATCTGTCCTGAACATGGAATGTTTACTTTTTTTATCCAAATTGACATATCTGGTTTATTCCCTCAGTCACAGATGTACAGCCACCCCTTCGTCAATCTGGATTAACTGCGTTATGTTAATCAGAAAAGAAAGTTTAATTTCTTTCCCCCGTATACCCAAAGGAATCAAAGAGGACATGGTTGCTAAGACATATTCCTGTAAAAGAAATTAATTTCTACATATTCATATCCAGAAAATGCTGATTACGTACTGAAAACAAACTTGGGTTAACAGAAAGCAGTGAACTAAATTTTAATGATTAAAGATTATTGTGTAAAACTGGAAGAACTTTAATAAGTCAGACTGTAATTTGTGATTAAAACCAGTATGCTTGACCATTAAGATTGGCAGCTAAGGTTGAAATGTGTGCTGCAGTAAAAGAAGTTACGGACAAATACTCTAAGTTGGTGGTTAGTTTCCTAATTATTTTTACCGCATCCTACTGTTCTTTATAAGTAATAAACCCCCATAAAATGTACAGACCTTAATTGTTCTATTCCAATGCATATAATACATACGAGAGACAATTTCCTTAGGTAAATATTTACTTGTTTGTAAATAGCTTAAATTTTGATGAATCTTACATGTTTAGTGCCCTTTTTAATTTCCATAGTAAATAACATATGAAACTTTCTTCAAAAAATAGTTGTAAATTGAAAATATTTCCCATAGAATACTTCTGTAAATTACCCACAGCTACTAATTCATCAGACTGGAGAAATAATGGAATTGTTTTCTTCAAAATATTATACAGCTGGTTACGATTTCAAAGATAGTTTAACGTTAAGTTCATGTAGGTTACTGAGGATGAGAGCTGTGGGTTTATATTATTTATGGAGGCCTAGATGAAAAAAACCTTGTTGCTAGAAAAGATTTACCAAAGGTAACCAATATCTCAATGTAGGAAAAGGAAATTTCTAATTTCTTTAAAAATCAAGAGCCAATGCTCTTAGTGGAATCTTCTCTCTTAAATTTTATCTATTATTTCAGAATTAAAGGTTTATTAATTTAATCCTCAGTAAACAACTCACCTTTGATCATCTTCACATGTCTTTATATTTAAGGGTTTTGCCTTTATAAAATTTGAAAGCATATATATTTTAATAGGATATAGATTCCTGACTTCCTATGGCTTTTCTGTCAGTCTCAACCTAAAAGCATTTTGAACGAATTTATTTTCTGTTCCACATACTGAATACTAATACAGTGACAACTATGACTATAACAATACTAAAGTGTACAATTTTAAAATTCTTTTTTCCTTATTAGTCTTTATAACCTTTTCTCCAAAAAAGTTTAGTTCAAACTCTCTAGACATTAAAGTAAAATAATCTAGTAATTTTGTACCAGAAGAGTAGAATTAACTTCCAAAAGTTCTACATAATTCTTGCAGTTTCAGTTCATGAAAGACTATATTATCCCTTCGTGTTATATCAATGTACATTAGTACTACATTGGTTAAAAGGGATACTGCTTCACAGTTTATGCCTTGTCAATTTCAAATACACCCACACTGTTTGACAAGACTAAATTGTACATTTACGTGTCATTTCAATGCTGCTGCTGTTTGAAAATATTATGGCTCTAAGCAGCAAACATAAATCACATTCTTTTGTTATTAAATCATACCCACGCATCAACCTTAAAGAACTCCAGAGTTATTCCTAAAAAAGAAGGAAGGTAAGCAAAGTAAGATGTTTCCTAAGAAAACGTTAAATAAGAAATACATTTACATCTTCTGTTATGCTTTTGTCTAGATCCAAACCGCAGATAAAAGAATGCGATTAGCATGCAAGTGTTCGACCAGAGTGAAAAAACTCCAAATTGTAGCGTGGCATTACATCTAAGTTACTGAAGAGCAGCCACCTCTGATGTGAAATGTAGGAGGCTTCTTGTAGCAATAAGCTTCTTAAATGTGAAGTAAAGAAAATAAATATATAAAATATTGATGATCATTTAAATTAGTCAGAGAGCATTGTGTTTCACATTTGTCAAGAAATAAGGCAAACCCATGTAAGTAAACTCAGTCACTAAATCCTCAGGTATCTCCACTGCCCCTATTATTATATTGTTCCCCTATATATTTCTTGATTGTAGTGGCTTTCAACATCCTAACTAACAGAAAGAGTAAAAAAGAGCCAAATCTGAAGAGCTGAGAAAAATTAAGTCACAGTGATCAATAAAGTACTGGCTTTTGACACCCAAAGAAAACCTGAATGCAAGTCTGCTGAAAGACCTATTGAACACTATGGGTAGAAGAACTTGTAATGACCATAATGTAAATGAATGGCATAGCTTACAACTAACTGCTCAACTAGTCAAACTGACTTTGACTCAAGAACACCTAACTCTGCATGCAGTCATGAAATTCTAAGTTATCCTGAACTTTGTTCATTACTTTATTGGTGGAAGCAGGACCTGTTAAAATACAACACTGCAAAAAGTGTGCATTCTTTAAGAATTAAAGGCATTGCATTTATATGCAAATATATTTAAATATGCTAAAAATATTTGAAATGTAAGTTTAAATGTTAACATGTTTAAATATAAGCAATACTTTAAAAAGCAGTAGTTTTATTTGAGGAGGCCATGCCATTACCAACCTGAAATTACCATTTGCATTTTAGCAGATTTGATTCCTTTCCCACCATCACATTAAATTTACAAAATAAGTGATCTCAGTTTTTTGTAAGGATCCTTTACTATTGTTGGTTCTCGTACTTTGGGACAACCTCATAACTTGGTTAGCTACCAACTAACTAGGTTGCACTTTACCATTTTTTCACATTGTTTTAACTTACTTTAACCTCTACCAAACCGGTTCATGTCAAAAACTGAAAGCCAAACACTTCATGATAGTTATGACATAAGCATTTTTCTGTGGCAAATCTTTTTTTATTTTCAGTAATTCTGTTTCACTTTTCCCATCCTTATTTTTAAATAATAAAAATATTTACATCGTAGATACTGTTCCCTGAAATTATGCTTCAGAGAACAGCAGTCCTTCTAAAGGCAAGGTAACTGTACTAAATAGTGTATCATAACCTATTTAAGATGACAAAACTGAGGCCAAAATTTGTCTACCTATTATTTCTTTACCTGGAGAAGAGCAGGAAGAGAGTCAAGTTAATGAGTTGCCTTTGAAATTTAAATTAGAGCAAGAACTCTCCAAGAAAAAAAGCTACTTTCAGAGTAAGTTGTAATGTCAGGTCTCCAGACCGAAATGTTCTTTTCAGAAAGGAAAACAAAAACAAAAACCAAAAACCACCCAAAAACCCCCTCTATCCCTCAACAGTACTGAAAATAAACAAACATTATTGATAAAGGCAAGAACTCAGTAGAAAAGTACAAGTAGTACAGGACAGCAATATCAATGACAATTACTTGTACAAACTGGTGAACAAAAACTCTTTAAGAAGTACAAATATCATTTTTTTATTGTCTCGGGATAACCAGAACAGTCTGGTTGTGCCGCATATGTGTAACTTCAGTATCAACAGTGAACATTTAGTAATATCAATGGTATCTAGGGACTATATATTTAAGTTTGAGAGAAAATTAAGAATAAGTAATACCTCCTCTAATGTGCATGTTTCTGGATTTTAACAAATAACTTCAGCAAGCAAGTCACAGAATTCCTGACTGAAAACCATTACCAGGTGGATGAAATTATTAGCACTCTCTCCTGGCAGATTCAAAGCCAGCTTCAAACTGGAAAGGGCTTGTGAACAGTTCAGTTGGGGGTGTGGTGGTGTAATAACATCTGCCCTGAACGGCATCTTTTTTAACTCTTCCTCAGTAAGACTGAAGGCCACCAAGTTAAACAGGCACAACAGCATTTCTACTGCTGGCGGCAAAGTTGTCGGGAAAGTGTTGGTGGTGACATAGATGACACTGACAGGCTGACACTGTAGATTATTTTACAATTAAAGTATTTCTGGTATCCCGATCAAGTCAGACCATCTGCAATGAGCTATTTGTGCTTAAGGCGCAGGGAGAAACATATAGAGACATTACCTCATCAAAGGCAGGGACTGACTGGTCAGGAAATAGGACTATCAAAAAGCTATCAAACGAATAACGCTGTCAGACCCACTTTCTATTTGATTGTGTTGTCTATTTTCTTTTTATACATGTTCATTTTTATTTTATTCCTCTGAAGTACATCCAATCCATACGAAAAGCTGAAGCTTTGGCTGCTTTGAAAATTGTCTGCAGCTATGAGCAAACATAATTTTCTTCCTTGTTTGGGAAAGCTACAATTTATAAGCTATGGCTAACAGACAGATAAATGGGACCAAAGGGTAGAAAAATTATTCTGATTTGAAAGGCATAACTATACATTTCTTGAAAAAACACGTATTTCCTGGAGCTTGATGAAAATCCATCAAATCCACAGCTTTTTGTAGACATCAAATAGAACGTTGAAGTAACTGCTCGAAAAACACAGTTCAAACAGTGGTTCTATCAGGACGTTCTTGCTGAGTAACCGTGCCACGGTATGCTACCCAGGAATACATACTATAGTTTTTATAAAACAGCTCACTTCATACTTGCAATCCTGCTTCTGAGGGCAAAATCTGTGGTAGCAAATACAGCCATTCCTTGAACAAACTGCATTTATTTTATAATTATTTTCTATTCTGTTTCTTATGCCTCGATTTATCCCAATTTTTATATCATCTACATATATGTATTTTCATGTTTTCAGTAAATCAGAACTGCTGAAAAGCTTACAGGACAGGATGCCATCTCTAAAAGAACAACAAGTTAGCACATCTACAACTGGTAGAGGTTAAAGGGGAGATATACCTGCCAAAGTTTTTAGTGCTCCATTGCTGGGATGAGAAAGTATAACTTTATAAATTGTCAAAACAAAGTACTTAATATGTTGGCTTATATTGCCAGTCACTGATGCCCTTGGGCTAACGGAATTTATAAGAACTCTATTGATTTTCTTCCCTCTTCTGACTGAATGCATATTTTATATAGCGTATTTTTGGCTGCTTAAGCTCTTTTTCAGAGTTGTTCATTTTCCAGGATAAATACTGATGGAAGCATTTCACTTTTGCATACGAAAATAAAAAGCTTCAGTGCTCTGAATTTCAGAGTTAATTAAGAGTGAGTAAATCTGTGAAAATTAATAAGCTTCATGATGACAATTCCATGGAAAGCAATAAGGTCCAGGGGTGTGTCACATACCTGACTTGTGACTCATTGCATATGAGCCTTTAAATGATACAGACATGACTATGCTGAAGTTCAGCAATAATAAAATACAGAGATAATGTGAAAAACACAGTAAGAGTGTTTCAGTAGGTATTTAAAACAGCTCATAAATTATACATTTAATTGGCAGAAACAAGGACAAAATAAACTTCCACTAAATGAAACTGAACAACAAAATTTTCTTTTTGTTTAAATAAAAAAAGGAAACATTACTTCATGAGATTGAGCTTCCAAAAGACCATCCAAACCTTTTTCTGAGGCCACACCTTTTTTGGGCAATGCTGCCTTTTCAGGAGTTTAAACATATTTGATAGTGGAGACTGGTGATATTTTTAAACACACAAACAAACTACAGACCTTTTAGAACAAAGGAAGATGCTTTGGGCCTTTTGTGCCTGCTAGGAAACCAAACCAAAAACTTCCACAAGAGAAAACTGATTACGAATACAGATCTCAACTTGTTATAAGAAGAAACTACCCGGTTTAAATTTTTAATAGAGTAGTCCGAAAAAAAGGTTTTGTTTCTTACAAGGAAATTAGGCAATAAGTAGTAGACTGGGAAATACATCTAGCTTTCCATGTGGTAATTCATTTACTTTAAATCTGAATGGAGAGACTTTAAAAATTTAAACTTCTCATAGCTCCAGTTTTTCTTTCATTATGATTAAAGTACAGTACTTTTTTACCTTTAATGTTTAAGTCTTTATCTGCCTCCCTACACTGTTGTTTCACCGTTTGCAAAATGCGGTGTTTCTAAAATATATTAAATTTTAAAGGTGGAATTTAGAACAGTTTCAATGGTTTTTAAGTATACTCTTGTGTGTACTATCATTTCAAAGATCTAGTTAAGATGGAGAATTACACATACAAAACATGAAAACATGTCTCATGTCTGCTTGTATTCAAAAGCAAGTTTACATGGAAACAAAAAATTCTTATTTGTTTAATTCCTCTAGAGTTAACAGCAATGCATAGCATTCAAAAAAGTCAGGAATTCTTTAAGATGGACACATTTTTGAAGAAACTCATTCTATACATAGCCAGAGAGATAAAACATATGACTTTTCTTTTGACTTAATGAAAAATCAAAGACAATTAATTTGTTGAAAATATACAACCACGTTTAAAGAAGTTATCTGTTCAGCAAACAGTGATAATAGGATCAGGAAAAACATATTTCTTTTTTTGACAGCTATTGTATTTGTGATTTATTAACTTTTATTACCTGAAGCTCTCTTTTTCTGAGTTATATACCTTTCCCATTATCCTGAAATGAATGTTTTGAAACATACTGGTAAGCCAAGTTAAAATATAGCAAGAATTTTTGCTTATGATTTCATATTCCAATATTCTTTAAGTTTGAAACGAACTACTTAATTGCCAAATGAGCCAAGGAAAAGCACTGGTTTTAAAATAGCTAGTAGACATTGCTAAAGAAAATCCGGACAGAGTGGAAGACACTGAATTAATTACTTGTTCTTAGACTGAGAGATAAAATAGCATACCGAGAAGTTAAACACTGGGTTTTTTTTTCTCTGTATAAAAACTTAACATTAATGCCTTTGGGTATTTTTTTTCTGTGGGTCTGTTTTCTGAGGGGTTATATCTATTTCCTTTTGTTATATTTAATTTAGGTAGATTATTGATAATCTCAATGCATTTTTTTTTTCAGTTAGAAAGCACTGGAAGTTCAAGATAATTATTTCACTTTCACACCTTCTAGCTGTGTTTAATCGGACTTTTAATTTTATCTTCATAAGCAGAACCATGACGGTGAAGTTGATCTTATATAATGACTTATCTGTCGTGGCCACATATACAGCACTGAAGAGTGCAAGCAACTTTATGTAAAAACTTTTGCTTTCAGACTGAAGGGCTTTTTAATTAAACTTTTATGGCAGTGAAGATCTACGTGTATTCACTTTCTTATCAAGGGTAGAAAGTAGAACTAAAACTCTCCCATCTAAACAGTAATCTGTGCTGCTTTGAAATAACATTAAACACATTCCCTCCTCTCATCATCATCTCCCGATGGCTGTTTGTTTGCTTGCAACGACTGGATGTAGAGGGGATGCAACGTGACAGGGAGTAGGTTTTGTAGTTATTACGCAGGAAGGTTCATCCTGAATTTGCAAAGACAAAATTATTCTTAGGGCTATGGGAGAAATATGTATCTTTCAATACAGAAAGAGTGCTGCTGTGGTTTTAAAATGTGCATCAGACGAGTGGTTGTATTGCACAAAAGCTCCTTGTGGTAAATAAGATACTTATAACATGCCAGTAGTAGTTGGATCGTTCAACTTTTGTTCTAAGTATCTCTACCAGCACAAAACAAATTGCCTCTCTCTTTTTATAAAAAAAACCCAAACAACTTAATTCATATTTCTCCTTAACATTAGAAGAGTTGCAAACCTATACCAAGCATTATTTTATATATATTTATAGAAGGAGACTGTCACTCCAACTGAACATTTGCTTTCCAAATAAGTCTTCTAAAAATTTAAATTTTAAATGTCTTGAACTTGGTGTGTCTGCAACAGAAGTTGTTTCTGCAGCAATGTATGAAGTCAACAGCCACTCTCCATACCACTCTTCATGAACTCTTTTTACTTTATTTCTTTCTATAAATAAATTTTGGTGCTACATCCCATCACCCAGTAGGTGGGATATTGAGACACAGATGAACTGAGATACATCCTTAAATGCCATGTGCCTTACTTCTGAGGAGCCCTATAATAACACAGTAGCAATCATCCCTATACTAAAAATATTTCTTCCACTCATGTTCATGTAACAAATTAACTAAAACTGCTTTATTAATCCTCATAATTTTTTATGCACTCTTCTCTCTCCAAACTGCTTATCAGGATTATTCCTTCTTTTTTAATGTCTTTCCTATAGAAAAAAGGATACTGGATATATCTTTTTTAAATTTCATAGAAATGAGTCCCCATTTCAATTCACAGATATTGACATGCAAAGGCATTTGTAGCTACTTTCATACAGGTACTATATTGCATAAACTAAAATTAAGTCTTTCATAGAAAACCTCTTAAATTTTCATTATCATCAGTAGGCATTGAAATTGTCATTTACTATCCCTGGAGGTGTTTAAAAAAAGGGTAGAAATGGTACTTGGGGATATGGTTTAGAAGTGTTTTTGTCAGGTTACGTTAATGGTTGGACTTGATGATCTTAAAGGTCCCTTCCAACCTTAACAATTCTATGATTCTATGAAAACTTGTTAGAGGCCCTCTTAGAAAAATAGCCAGCTCTCAGATCCTAAACACATACCAGAATTATAAATAGAGGAGAGTTGATGGTAAACGGGATGGAAAATGATCACATTGTATTATCAACATTCTTTTAAGGGAAAGTTTTAATATCAAACCATAATATTTTAAGCTTAGTGCTGTCTGTAGCTGGGTAATGAATAATAACATTTTACTAGTTGCCTGAGTACAGTTTCTTTTAGATCTTTTTGAAACTTATCTCATGACTGACCTAAAGAGGATTTTTTTTTTGTTTTAGCATATATTATACTTCCTTCTATCTGCACTGTAGAAAGTATTCAGACCTGACCTGTCAGTGTACTCACAGACTGATTACAAATTGCAATTTAAATGATTAAAGTAAAATAAAACATAAGTTGTACTTAAAGGATGGCGAATAAGAGATTTTTTCACCCTCTTATTTCTGCTTTTTATTTTTCTAGAAACAGCTGAACATTCAAAAACATGTACCGCTATTAGTCTTCAGTCTTCTGCATTGTGCAGAATCCTAAAAATGAATTTATGTGAGCAGAGAATATAAGAATAGTTTCCTCAAAGCAATAACTTTCATTGTTTTCTTCTTCTGAGGCATATAGACCTAACCATTGTTGCAGGACATGTAACTGATATAATCCTCCTTTACTACATTCTGTAGATTCATTATGAATCAATGGCAAATCAATGATCTTTGGACTTTCTGATTATTTTATTTTTATTTTAACATGTATATGGATTTATTTATTTGTATTCTTGGTAACCTGATGAAATATAAAAAGCACTCAATTCTAAAGTAAGAATTCACATGCCAGGTTTAGATAAGCCCATGGACTCATGGTGCACTGTTCCGTGTATTTCTTTGCAAACACATTTTATTTAGAGAGATTTAAAGCCATTTTCATTTTGGTTTAATGTGATTAGTTCAAATTTTACCTCTGAAACATTTTATTGAGCTTAGCCTTTCATAGTTTTCCCAGACAACTCCTAGTTCTTAGTATTCATGCTCAGATTCTATTCAATTTATTTTAACTCATTTTCATACCTCTGTCAAAGCTGATCTAGTTAGTGATTTCTTTGCCCCATTTCTTTTCTTTCGTAAAAGATATTTTGCTATTACTTGGGGAAGAAGTTGTTTCTTAAAGTTTCTTTCCGCATCTGAGGTCTACTCCACTGCTGCAATTCAGTGTTTGAACTTATTTTTGCACATCAAAGGAGTGGAGAACAGAAGTATTATTGTTACTATGTGTTATAGACTTTAGGTCAAGGCTGTCATATATTTGGATGTCTGCTTTCCATAGTATTTTTTAAAAGACATAAAAGAATATGTTAATGCTCAACCCTAAAGAAGGAGCAGCTGCACAGTACAGTACTTCATTTGCTAACAAGACTGTAACAAAGGCCAACTTCAGGTGTAAATGGAAACGTTTTTTCTACCTAAAAGTGAGTTTGCATCACAGATTCTTTCTCAATGCAGAGCTAGGTCTCTAGGTTTGATGACAAAGATATGTAGTATTTGCATATAGAACTGGGAGTTACCAAAAGCTGAGAGTAAAACATACACTGAAACCAAGAAAATGTTATTTCATGCAATTATATGATGCCTTGAAAGTTTGGGCTTACATTTACATCTATACATAACTATTGGAAAGGAAGCAAAATAAAAGTCAAAATAAATGAATAAATAATCCCAATAAAATCTACACATTATCGCTTCCTGTGCAGGGGATATAAAACAATAAGTGTTTATTTTCATGAGAAAAACTGCATTTCAAAAATCATTTCATCACTTTATGAAGTATAAGGAGAGAAAGAAAAAATATGCCCACAAATTACTTTTGCTTGAGAATAAATCTGCATCTATTTCCAGAAATACATGAACAGAAAAAGAAGGTATTCACAGAAAAAAAATCAGTTTTGTTGACAAAATTCAGAAGAAGGGTGGTGTGGTTCATAATCTGGTGTTACTACAGCAAGTGGATTAAATTCGTGCCTTTACACATACTTAACAAGTTGAAATTCCAGCCATGAAATTTCAACTTTAACTACAAATTATTTGAAGAGTCAATTATATCATTATATATTTCAAAACATATTTAGTGATCTTTAAATTAGTTGCATTAGACATAGTAAGGACACTATTGTACATTATAAATTAAACATCTTTCAAAATACCATTAAAATCCTGTGCCCTTCATTTGAAATTTATTATTATTTCAGAGCATGATACCAATAATAAGCCAGTGCTCCCAAGTACCAAAGGTCTTACTGTTGCAGAATTACCATGGCCTCCAGTTAATAACATCGTTTTGGTAGAACCTACAAACTAGAAAACTACAAAGACTACAAAAACTACAAACTAGAAGACTACAAAGTCACAGAACTTAGAAAGGGTGTATTTCCTTATTGACATTTTCATTTTGGAGAGACTAGAAGACAGTATGTGCTTCAAAGCTTTCTTCTTTTTTCCTGCCTTGAGAATCAAATTGGAAAAAAAAGAAAAACAAAAAAAAAACAAAGAAAAAAAACTGAAACAACCCAGCCTTAAACCCTATGCTTCCTTATCATAGAATCCTTTCCTAAAGAACTTTCCTATAAATAACTAAAATGTCAGTCTATAAACAGACATGAAGAGTAGGTGTGGATCGTCATTCCCAGTGCTAGTCAACATCAGAATAGGGATTAAAAATGAATAGTTCAATTTACCTTCATTATCATTCTTAAATTATGAGACTATACATATTACGGCTCTGAATAGAAACAGATTCATTGAGGAGAGAAGCAAGTAGATCTCTGTGATTAAAAGAAACAATATAATTTTCATTTTCATCAAAAATTGTTCTTTAAGCACAATTAAATCTGTGAATATTGAGCTGGATATCAACTATCTTGACATGCCTAGTTCTCCCTCTCAAACTACCAGCCCTCTACATAAAGAAAAAAAAAAAAAGCCCCCAGCACCTCAGTAAATATTAGGAAAGAATAAAGAAAGAAGACATGCTGTTCTGTATCTCAACTCATTAGCAACTAATGAAGCAGAGAATAACTGCAGTCCAGAAGGAAATAGTATATGATTCAGTTGAAAAAAGGCAGAAAATGAAGACAGATAATGCGTGTAATGAACCAACAAAGGAATTTTCAGGTAGCACCTTTGAATTTACAGATTTCTT